>CM042016.1:58185881-58490881 GCA_023525715.1 Cichorium intybus | reverse complement strand
TAATTATCACACATAAAAATTATATTGTTCAAACCAAGCATAATAGTGTACGTTTACTTATTCATTGTCATGGTAATACAATTTAAACACAATGTACACTTTTGTATTAACATTGTATTTCATACTTTTTATGTTATACTTTCAATATTAACAAAATATGTTATAGAGACTTTCATCAAACACCTGGTGGGCACTAATCATTAAGGTTAATTAATTGGATTCTGATAGAGACTACCACTGCTTAATGTCAATTTCATAGTCTACGTAAATCAAAAATAGGAAATGGAAGCAAATATCATATATAAAAATAGAAATTGAGGTACAAAAACAATAATCGAAGATATACATATTACCGAACACAAACAATTCAGTTAAGAATGTAGAACGATTAGAAACAGTAACCTCTAGTTGCAGGATTCACATTCGAAGGTGGAGTTGCTTGTTCGTTCTCTATTCAGATGTTGAATACTATAATGTCTTGTAAACGATTGGAAGTAATCGAACAGAATAGGGTTTGAATTTTGAAGAATATGAGACTGATAATGCTTCAAGTGTATTCGATGGAAGACTTCTTTAAAACGATTGACATTTCAAATTTTGTTGGAGATATGTTCGTATCCTGTGTTTAGCTAATTAGGTGGAAAAATTGATTATATATAATAAATTAAATGAAACGAATGAAATGGATATTCCTAATATAAAAGAAACGATTGAAATGGAAATTCCTAATATCAAGGAAACCAATGAAATGGAAATTCCTAATATGTCCTTCCGGCAAATTTATATATAATGTTTGTTTATGTTACATTTAATAATCTATATAATTTCCAAAATAAAGACAACCATAGATCTTAAAAAATAAAAGGCTAGGATTTGTTCTCACATTCTCAACCTTTTTAAGGTTCTCATTTTATTCTACCTCTATATATATATATATATATATATAATTATCATTCATTTGCTATTAGATATCAATATTGATGTGTTTTAAAGAAAAAAATATTTACGTTTTAATATTCACAGTTTAATAACTACAAATGTTATTGTATTGTGAATAGTATAAAACATATTAAAAAAGAATGAAATTTATCAAGTTTATTGTATTTTCACATAATAAACAAGTGTGAAAAACAAAAAAATATGAAAAAAACATGTTTCTTAATGTGTAAATATCGATTATCATGGTTCTTAACATTTTAGTGGTTCTCATTTGAACACGCGCTTTTCTAGTTGACTAAAAGTACAATTATATACATATGTAATTAATGTTATTTTAATTTCAATATATATATATATATATATATATATATATATATATATATATATATATATATATATATATATATATATATATATATATATATAGTTAGTATTAAATACATTTGTTAAGTATTGTGTGAATGTAGGACCAATTTTGAACCATTAGATTGAAAAAAATCAAGGGCTTAGATGATAGTGGCAGTTGAAAAATAATTAAAATCATCCGATTAAGGGTATAATGGGCATTTTAATATACCTAGAAATAAGGAAACCATATTTTTTCAAATCAATTTTGAAGATCGAAACAAAAATTACGGATCATGCTCTTAATTCGGTTCCTTTATTTTCTCTATTTACGATTTTTACATTGACGATGCTGAGATGGTTGTTACGTAGTTTGGGTTTGTGTTTTTAGTATCACATTCTCTAAGAATATACATGGTTGGGTTTGTGTTTTCAGTATCACATTCTTTAAGAATGTATATGATAGCTGTTACGTAATTTCACATAGGCAACCTTATTCTCCAAGAATGGTTCAAGATACATAATCATGTACATTCTCTGAGAATCAAATAACCATTCAATGTACATTAAGTATATTCTACAAGAATGAAAAAGAAAAATTCATAAATTGACATAAGCGTGTGATTTGAAGGCTTTAAGAACACAAATATTTTTATACAACTAAAGTATTCTTAGAGGATGCAAGCATTCTTAGAGAATGCTTTGGCAGAAACAATTATGCTCCTCTTTTCTCTATATCATTCTTAAAGAATGTAAGCACTCGTCGCCTATTGGTAATACACATAAAACGGAATGAATTTGATCGTACGGTTGAAATTATTAAAATTTCTTATGCATTACCTGTGGCCTATTGGTAATACACATAAAATTTCTCTCTAACAAAGAATCAACCCCTCCTTGATTTGATTTCTTCCCTTTCGACCCTTCTTCAATTCTTCCTTCTCGCCGACTTTGCTTCTCGCCGACTTTGCAAGTACCGGATTTCTCAAAAAATTGAAATCGCACATTCCGCCACCGCCAACTATTCAACACATGACTCCTATTACACGATTTCTCATATACCAATTTTAGAGGTAACATCCACCAAAAGTAATGGAATCCCTTTTTATATTCCAAAATCAACGCACAACACCTTTTGAATCCGGTCACTTTAAAGCACGTCATCGAAAATTCTTAAATTGATTAAGGAGAATTGCATATCAATTGTGGAAATAAACAAAAGCCTAACCTCATACTTGCCGACAAAGATGTAGTCGGCAAGATACTAATGAGATCGAGTCGATGACGGCAAGAAAAGAGCGAGACAACTAAATAGGGTTAAGTAAGGTTACGTTCCATAAATATAGGCATTTAATTTGGGCAAATTAATTAATTAATTAATGGAATTAATATTTATATTGTATAAATGGACTAATTTGCCCCTATCAAATGATTGGTCCAGAATTAGTCCTACAATCCCACAATATTTAGAAAATGTATTTGAACATATATATATATATATATATATATATATATATATATATATATATATAAATATATATATATATATATATATATATATATATATATATATATATATATATATATATATATATATATATATATATATATATATATATATAGGTTCAAATGAGAACCACTAAATGGTTAAGAACCGTGAGAACCGATATTCACACATTAAGAATTATGTCTTTTTTACACTTGTTTATTATGTGAAAATACATCGAAGTTAATAAATTTCCTTATTTCTTAATACGTTTTACAATATTCACAATATAAATAAATTTATAGTTATTAAACTGTGAATACTATAACGTAAGTTTTTTATTAAACTATGAATTAGTGGTTATCACGGTTGTCAACCTTTTAGTGGTTTCTCATTTGAACCCTTCCCTATATATATATATATATATATATATATATATATATATATATATATATATATATATATATATATATATATATATATATATATATATATATATATATATATATATATTTGTAATTAAAGTAATTGAATACTTAAAAGAGGTCGAGAGATCATATGAATGCTTATTTTGATTTATAATCATATATTAATAATCACAATATGTATCATGCGCTAGTTGCTTTCAACAACAATGTTTTTTATGTATTGCAACTTTAAGAAATAACATGTATATAGGTCCAAGGGTTAATAAAAATAAACACAAGTATAGAGACCGTTTCACGTGTAAGACATGTGTTAGACCAAGAGAAGTGGTGGGGAAAAAATCTCTCACCATCACTCACTTTTTTATTGCCATGTGTTAGCCATATCAGAAACCCCTCATCCTTTAAAATCATGAAAATGGTCATCCATCACCAAACCTCACTTATAAACATACAAATATGTATATGTATATGTGTGTGTGTCTATATATATATATATATATATATATATATATATATATATATATATATATATATATATATATATATATATATATATATATATATATATATATAGGGTAAAGTTCAATTGAGAACCTAAAAAAGCCTAGGAACCTAAGAACCATTTTATGAACTTTTTTTCTACACAATATTTTTCAAAAAAAAAATATACCAAAATTTTTGTTATGATGCATCTAGAAGATATCAAAAAAAAAATTTCAAAAAAAATCATTTTTTTAATTTTTTTTCATATGGGTTTAGATTTTAGGGTTTAGGTATATGGTTTAGGTATAGGGTTTAGGGTTTAGGGTTTAGGGTTTAGGGTTTAGGGTTTAGAAATCTCTTAGACACTTTAAATAAAAAATTGGATGCAAAAAAATCATTTTTTTATTTTTTTTTTCATATGGGTTTAGGGTTTAGGGTTTAGGGTTTATGGTTTAGAAATCTCTTAGACGCTTTAAATAAAAAAATTAGATGCAATTTTTTTTTAAAAATATTGTGTAGAAAAAAAGTTCCTAAGTTTCTAGGGTTTTTTAGGTTCTCTCATGATCTCGACCATATATATATATATATATATATATATATATATATATATATATATATATATATATATATATATATATATATATATATATATATATGCTATGTGTGTAATAGAATGTTTCCCCACATGTGAATAAAACCCCGCACCAATAAAAAGCTTTCACCACTCCCACCAAGTGGTCGGTGTACTTGCAAAAGTAAACTAGTCCAACTAGCACCCCGTGGTGTGCGGTGTACCCACTCCACTTAGTCTTACCCTTAAGTAGCATTTTACATTTAGTGAACTAAGAAACAAGACGGAATGAGTAAATTTAAGTAAATAAAAGTCCGACCAAAAATAAAATAGATAAATATAAAACTTGAAAATTAATTAAATAAAAATTTTTAGAAAAAATTGCAAAAAAACTAAAAATATAAAACCGTAAAAACTCTAAAAATTAATGATTTCATGACAATATCTCTTACAGTTATTTCTTATTTCTGGTTATATATCATTTTCATGGCATATTTCGCAATCATATTTTAAGGTCCGCCATTGATATTTCGTTTTTATTTATAGAATCACGTGATGGTGCTATGTCAAGATGTCATAGGTGATATGATCCATTTATATATTACTATATTTGTTTTCGAAAAGTTGATCATACTATCTTTTAATTTTTAGAAATCTACAAGAAAACATAATATGATGATAAGTATGTGTGGTTGAATGCAATTAACTTTGGAATTTTGATGAATATTTCCCATATTTTCAAGTTTTTAATTCAATTAAGCTTCATGCACAATACATTTCTATAAATCATGATTTTAATTTCATATTTTTTCTTAAATAGTGGTTTTGCATAAAAAATTGTAGGTATAAATTTTATTTTTCATTGGTATATTTTAATTAAATTAATTAATATTGTTATTACAAAATATATTTTTTTACAAGTCAATAAATGAGTCAACATTATAAATTAAAGAGGTGATGTGAATCTTTGATCTACCATTTAATAGTCTTCCAATATATTATTTAATATAAACTATTAATTGTGCAATAAGTAGATAATTAAATGATACAATTTATCTTGTTTCTCACTTCCTACCAACTAAAAACTCATATTTCCATCTCTTCATTATATAAGTAGTAAATTACATAATTGGTCCCTATCGTTTATCCCAATTTTTAGTCTGGGTCCACATTGTTTTTCACACTAAAGGTCGATGTGGTGGCAAAAAGGTAACAAATATGGTCTCTCTGGCTGTTACCGTGAAGTATAAGTTGTTAAATCCTTCGTGTGACCCTCACATGCAGGCATTTGCGTCGTTTCTTCTTCGTCATTTGCTTACAGGAGAAATCTTTGGCGCCTTTAACCCTTCTGAAGCAAAGCATCACTTCACAATCGAAATGAAGCATTATGGAGATATTTTAGTTATCGTAAAGGTGCAACAGTGGGACGATTGCGGTGATCGGATCATGGAAGCGTTCATCAAGGTTTACGATTGAAAATGTGGCAAGTAAGGGAATCATAAGTAATCAATGAAGGAGGCCATGTCTATGGTTAGTGATTATGCGTGTATTGTGTAATCTGGTTTTGAAATCGAAACCCTAACCATATTTCGTTTTTGTAAATGGTTTACCAAACTTGTTTACTATTGAAATCCACCATGGTTGTGTATTTACAGAAACCTCTTCAATAGTGTATTTGAACGGAAAAGTAACGTACATCAATAATGTAAACATCGAATAGTTTTTCTACATGAGCTAAATGGGTGGATATGGGAAGAGGTGCAGGAGGTGATACATAGGAGGCAGGGATATCTACACAAAGGGTGGATATGGGAAGATTTGCAAGAGGTTGTGGCAGATAGAGAACTACATGTTCATCAGCAGGTAGGGGTATGTGTTTAGGCAGAGTTGCAACAGGCAGAGGAGGTGCACGGGTAACCAGAGTAATCTGAAATTGTATTTGCAGTCGTATTAGAAAACATGTTGTGTAATAAGTTGATTGTGTTTACTATGTTATTTTACTACAATGACCATATTGTTGTGTCGGATTTAGGTAATCTCTTATTGTAATAATGGTAATGTAGGTTTCTTAAGATTATGAACTTTGGTTGTAATGGAAATTATGGTATGGTTTTAAACAAACTATGTGTTAATGTTTAAAAGTTTTAGTTTTATCATATAGTCCCAACAATGTATGTATAGATAAGTGTACCAATTGTGTACACACTTTATAGTCTTAATAACCCACTGTATAAAAAGGATGTATGTTCACTTAAGTTACTTAGACTGATTGACTTATTTGTTGAGTACATTTATAAAGTATGGATGAAAGTAAAACCAACCCCAAACATAGCTGTAAGTAAAACCATATCCAAACACAAATACAAAACATTGTGATGTAACCATAAGTTGATATTAGCATTAACCACTTTCAAACATTACAATCTTGGAACACGGTAGCCTAATTACAAACTACATTCATACCTAACATTACCAAAATAGCTATTACAAACCATTAAACAACCACCAAAAAATGGGTCACGAGCAAGCCCTCCAAAATACCATACCCCAAAACCTTAAACTACCCTTCATAATTCTACACAAACAACCGTCTACTCGAACATGGTGTATAACACAAAGACAATGAGGTTGCGCGTTGCCAGTAAGGTCGGCTGCAAGCCTAGATATTACCTCAAGGAGGTTGCGCTTCGCCAGCACGCATCCCAGTATGATCATTATTCCCCTCGTACACATCGGAGGGTCGGGCCACCTAAAGAACCCGCATCTGTACACCTCCAGAATCGTCTTCTCGGGCTCTAATTTGTTCACGTAGTGCAGATGGTGGCTTGTGTCCCACAGTTGCACATCCCTATTGTTGCTAAGGTATGTTGCTCTACGAAAGCGAGTGAGTGTAATCTTTTTTTGTTGGAGACGATCGATTGCCAACAAGATACGATTCGATCGACTTAAATATATAGTTCACTAGGTGATGAAAAGACGTAAATGCCCCCACGTAAAGGGCACACGAAGGCTTTAATGTCTTACACTTCACGGTAACAGCCAGAGGGACCAAATATGTTAACTTTTTTCCACCATAGGGACATTCACTCTAAAAAAAAACGTCGACGAAGACTGACTGAAAATTGGGGTAAACCACAAGGACCAATTTTGTAATTTACTCTTATATAAATAACGATCCCAAGTTGAAAAGACTGGTAGTTCCTAGTCATTCTACAACATCTACAAATGAAGAAGGTTATTTTGATATGCTTCCTACTCCTAGTATGTGTATCTGGATCAGGTTCGAAACCTTTAACTTCACACATATAGATGCTTCTATCATTTCTCGAATCCATGTTCCTATTTTTTGTGGGATGTGGATACCATCAAGTGTTCCCATTTTCCTTAATCTCTGATAAAAAATTACATGTCTACAATAATCGGGATAAGTAATAAATAATTTCGTTCGAAATCTAGTTTTCATTATATGCTTCTTATTTTGTTTATTATGATCATGATCAGGTTTTTCAAGATATCCATCAAAGCCAAAGAACACCCCTAATCCTCCAAGTGGGCCTGCACCTCCTGGCTACCCCTGTCAAACTGTTCAAACTTGTCAAAAGGAGTGTACGTGTGATGTGAGTGAACAACATTGTACAAATCATCGTTGTTATTGTCGTGGCAACCTTTGCTAAGTCTATGAGAGTATTAAAATATTGCTAAGGAATGTCTTTAAGCAATATAAATAAATCAAAGTTATTTATTGAATATGTTGGACTAAGATGGTGATATGGTCATTTACTCTTATTTATATTATTTATTTGCTCAAACATAGATATTTTGATCATATAAAACTTATTATTGACAAACATCATGTATGCATATAATACTTAATTGATATAAGAAAAAAGAAGAAAAAAACCTTATTCAATGATTCATCGGGGAGATGCAATATCATTGCTAAAAAATTGAATGTTCGTCTATACCAATAAATCAATCACATTTAATGTTCCAATTAAGTTCACTCTAAAGTGGAATAAATGATATATCAAGTTTTTTCTTATATATTCTTAAAATAATAATATGTTGACCACTTGGCTTATCAAATATATGTTTACATGATTTTCAACGGAGTTAATCACATCATAATAATAAAAATAATAATTAAAATAATAATAATAATAATAATAATAATAATAATAACAATAATAATAACAACAACAACAACAACAACAACAATAACTGCCATATCACAAAATGTCATATTTTGAATACAAAATGTCATTTTGAAATTAACTATAGAATGATTTGAAAAAAAATTAAGTGGAATTTCTTTTCTTCATAATAATATTTTCAATGGTTCCATACCATTAATCACCAATCTTAAAAAAAATTCGAAAATGACTCATCTTTTACAAGAAATAATAATAACTTATTTTTGCCAAAATTCCTTCAAAGTTTTATTTATTAAATACTTTTTAATGGAAGCCACTAGCTAATAAAATAATTTTGAAAAAATCCAATTCACAAATAGAACCATTTATGTAATTTTTTTATGCATGAACCATTTCTTTAATGTTGTCTTATATATAGGGACCCTTTTTGTAATTTAGTATTCCACAAAGAGTATTTATGTAACTTTGTCACACAAAGACCATTTATGTACCTTTTTCCCACACATGGACCATTTATACAATTTCAACTATTTCCAATGAAGGGACCAATTATACTTTTGTCTTATACGATGATCATTTTTGTAATTTTGTTAACCGGGAACATTATTTTATCTATTTGAATCACACAGATAGTGTATGTTATTTTGTCTAATAAAAATTATATAAACCAAAAAAGCAATTCATAAAAAACAGACTCTAGTTTATTATGACCATAGAAACAGTTCATATATTTTGATAAATGTTATATAGGTGATATTAAAAAGAAATTATTTAATGCTACATGTTGACATCTTGTATTTTTATGATAGCTCTTCTTAATCATATTATTGATAAATGTTCATGCATTGCACATAGTATAATTATATGGTCAAAATATTCATATATATATATATATATATATATATATATATATATATATATATATATATATATATATATATATATATATATATATATATATATATATATATATATATATACAGGGCCGGCCGAGAGAATTTGGAGGCCCTGTGCAATTTGATAAACGTAGGCCCCAACACTTGTAAATTGTACAAGATACAAAAAGCTTGTAGATTTCTGTCAGTCCTTTTCAACGAACCAAAATGTAAATCTGAAACAAAAACATCACTACAAAATCAGAAACAATGAAACTGAAATCTTCAATTTTCAGAAAACTTGAAACTATAAAACATATACCTTGATTAGTTTCAGAAATCCTGAAACTAGAAAATTTTCAATTTCAGAAACCGGTTGTAACTGAAATGTGAGACAGACCTGAAGAGGAATTGAATCAGAATCAACTTCACAAAGTTAGAAAATCTTAAAACTAAACATTAAAACATATAATACGGATATACCTTAAATCCTTAAATTTAATATTGAATTCCCGATTTCAGAAATCAGAATGGCACGTGAAATTCCAATCCGATCGGTTCAGGCGTTCATCATTCATCAATTCCAATCGGTTCAGTACTCTTGCTAGACTGCTTCAATCCCGTTCAACAAGATCAGGAAGAGCAATATTGAGAAATCCAGATTGAGTTCAGAAAGATTGAAGAGCAATATTGAATATTAGTTGAGTTGATTGAGTTCAGAAAGATTGAAGAGCCAGAACATCTATTTGAGAAATCGAGATCACATCTATTTGAGAAATCGAGATTGTACCGTTGCATTGCAGAAATCGAATCGTTTCCTTCCTGATTTTTCGAGATTGAACATTTAGTTAGCGAGATTGGTGGGTGATTAGGTGAACGCGTGAAGCTTTCGTTATTGTCGCATTTTCCCCAGACTTCCCGCTTTCGGATTTCATCAGTCGTTCACGTCTTCACGAATTTTTGGCTGGAATGGACTAATGGACTTAGGTATAATACATAGTGGACTAAAATATTAGGCCTCTAGGGGAGTATGAGCCCTGTTCAAAGGCACCAATTGAACCCCATTTGGGCCGGTCCTATATATATATATATATATATATATATATATATATATATATATATATATATATATATATATATATATATATATATATATATATATATATATATAATCACCGTTATCTCATTGGTCTATATTTGCTAATTACATATGAATACAATTATATAAAAGTACTTATTTAGTGTTGCTTTCTAATACTTATTGTTATTTATTACTTTACTATGTACTTATTTGGAAAATTTTATATTTCACTCAAGATAATTATTTCAAATATCAACGATCTTTTTAGGTAATGTATAATTTTACTATTATTATTATAATTAATTAAAAACTACTTCTTTAGAATAATTTGACTATTATAAAAAAATATTTTTATTTAATTTGATATTTGAATTTAGGTTTTATATTAAATATTGTGTTTTCGGTTTTTAACTATTAAAATACACTTTTAATATTTGTGAAGTGTAATTATCATTTTGATATAAGATTTATACTTCACAACATACCTAAATTAACATATTAAATATATTAGGTTAATAATTTAAAAGGTGTATCACTAAAATGATAATGATTTACACCCAACACCATATTTAAGTTAATAAGCTAAGTATGTTAGGTTTTAAGTTACAGAGTTGACATTAAAAGTAAACTAATGAATAAGCTTAATGTATTAAAAATCAACAAATATAGTTCTTTGATATAATAGTAGTGGGAGTTTAAGCAATACATTTTATGATATATTATGTTCTTTGATGTTTAGGATTCAATCAGTTTGGCAGACATTTTTTTTACAATATGAAATGTTATAATACCCAAATAACTTAAATTACATTTCCATTTTGAACCCACCAAAGACAACTATTATCTGAGATTTTTTTTCTTGACTTGCACATTAAAAGCCAAAACAACGGAAATTTACACATTTACATGACAATTGTTTTGAGGAAAAAAAAATACCAGACACAAAAGCATCAATTCTTTTCAACAAGAATTAAAGTTCATAATATTAAATCCTATAGTCTTGAAAAAAATTCTTAGAACCATACCAAACCCAAATTCTTCAATTAGTCATGATGAGTCTAACAAATATATTACAATCCATACTAGAAAAAGTAAAATCACTTTTATACCATAATAAGGCCAAAATCAAAAGTTGAGTGCTCAAATTAGGTAATATATAATGAAATCATAATTTTGAACATTAAAAGTTCCAAAGGTCATTCAGAAAAAACCAAATTTTGGAAAAACATTTAAGTACACATTATACCAAAAAGACCCAAGAAAACTCATTTATAACCTCCATCACAACAAAGAAAATAAAAACAACTTTACTATGCCAAAATCTAAACACAACTTTAGAAAAAATTTAAGAACACATTATCCCAAAAAGACCCTAGAAAATTCAATTATAACAGCCATCACAACAAAGAAAATAAAAACAATTTTACTACGCCAAAATCTAATAAAACTTTTCTTTATTTTCATTGTTAATAAAAACAAGCATTCCATTATGATCCCAATATAACCATTTTTAGCACACAAAGGTAAAACATTTGAAATGAAAGATGCCCCAAACAATAACCAACATATTTAGAACATTCACTAAAATTCAACTTCCAAAGTTGATTGTTGAATTTGGTAACACTTAAAACCATATGACACTGCTACCTAACCACAACGAGTTATAATATTATAAGATTAGTTATCCATCGACCTAATTATCAAAGTTGGGGGAAAATATAAGTAAAGATAATAATCAAACTCAAAAGTTTGTTGCTAAAACTATAAATTTTCAAAAACAAAAAACATCCGTAAAATAATCATCAAATCAAATTTTGTTCTGCCTTTATTAGTGATACCCCAAGGCCATACAAAGTTAAAAGTTTTTATTCCCAAAATATACATTATTAACAATATAACAGTACACAAAGATCATTAAAACAATGACCCACCACAATACGTCATGTTCCAAGTAAACAAATAAATAGGTTTTCAAAACTATAATCCAACTTTCATTTGTTTAAAGTATCGAGTCTTAAAAATGTTCCAACTTTGGAAACTTCAAGTACTAGTTCTAATGTGTTGTTTTCATATCAAACATAATCTATATAAACAATTAAATAGAAATATGTTGCTATATTTATATTAGATTTAAGATATGTTAAACAAGCACATGAAGATTGGATGTAATATAAAAAATAAAATAAATGTCGGATCATATAATAAACAATATAATTAAAGTAAGCTTCATGTCATTATTTCTTGACATGCATTAAAATTAGAATTTATGAGCCGAGAAGATGGTTCATGTAGATAGAGCCATAGCTTGACAATTTTGGCATAATGGAAACCGGAGAGAAATCGCCTTTCACATTCTCCCTTTTGTTCTCACCCTGTAATTGGTCGGATTTTTGCTGTAACTGTTAATCTCAAATCATTATTTACTTTGCTTATACTTAAATCCATTATTTCAGTACATCTTATACGGATTTTAGGGTTCAATTTAACAACAATCCCAACAATACCCCATACTCCCAATTATACAATCAGAAACGAAAAACCCTTCATTTTTCAAGTTTGCGTAACCCCCTGTTATTATTTATTGAATTTTTTAAAGGAACCATGGTGTTTATTTGCAATCAATATTGCATTGTTATTATTCTTTAAATTGTTCTTGTTGATTAATTTTAATAATCAAACCAGAAAACAAAACGCGGAAGCATAATCTCAGATCTTTAATCTCGAATCTAGTTAAAAGAAATTTAAAATAACAAAAGATTACATACATGCTTCCATGGGGATTTTCGGATCTGATGAAAAGGGTTGGTTTTCCAGTTGATCTCAAAAGCTCTCTCTAAACCCTCAGCAAATTAAACCCACGAATTTTATGTATGTATTTCGTATATTTGATTTGCTACTCATCACGTATTTATATAGATGGAGATTTAACCGAATGTGAGAGTTTTAAGGGATAGAGATGAGTTTGATTCAACCGAGAACTCATCCCACAAGATAATGATTATCTACTATTTAAAATCAGTCCATCAACAATTTTAAATAGTATTATTTATTAATTTCGAATTTATGATAACAATATATTATTTAGATATTAAGTTGTCCCATAATTATCCAACAATCTTCCACTGGACCATGAATATCTTAATGTACATATAACAATATAAGCGCTTGAACATATGTTATCATAGCATTGGTACCATTAAACAAATCTCGTCTATTAATCACAACAGTATAGGATCAAAGCAGTCTTTGTTACAATTTACGTAACTAAACCCATCAATGGTCACATATACATATATGACTAAACGACATAGATTAAACATAAATGTGTGGTTTTGAAATCAAATTAGATTTCATGCGAGTCCCTATTTACTTTGAAGTGAGATCAAACTTCAAATAAGTGCAAATAATAATGAATAAACTGAATTCTTGATTCTGTACAGAAATAAATTATTGTTCTTAAATGAAACATAAAGCACCAAACAAAAATGCAAAACTCCCAATAAAACAAAATATCATCAATCTTTATCACACCCATGTGTGAAGTATGCTCGTGAAAGACCATGGGAGGTAATCCCTTCGTGAGTGGATCCGCTATCATGAAGTTTGTCCCGATATGCTCTATTGAAATCTTTCCATCTTGCACTCTTTCTTTAACAACCAGAAACTTAATGTCAATAATCTTTGACTTAGTAGAACTTCTGTTGTTGTTGGAATATAATACTGCTGATTTGTTGTCACAATACATCTTCAATGGTCTTTCAATACCAACAATACGCAGCCCCGTGACAAAATTCCGCAACCATATCCCATGATCTTATGCCTCAAAGCATGCTACAAATTCTGCCGCCATGGTGGAAGAAGTTGTCAAAGTCTGCTTACAACTCCTCCATGAAATAGCTCCTCCAGCTAACAGAAAGATGTAGCCTGATGTTGACTTGAGACTGTCTTGGCATCCAGCAAAATCAGAATCAGAATACCCAATGATCTCTAATACATCCGATTTCTTGTATGTCAGCATATAGTCCTTTGTTCTCTATAAATATCTCAAAACCCTTTTGGCTTCTTTCCAATGGTCCATACCAGGATTGCTTAGATATCTTCCCAACATCCTACAATAAATGATATATCAGGACGTATACACACTTGAGCATTGTTGTGTTTTCAAACATACATATAAAACACCCAGAAACGGCACCAAGAAACTTGATGTGTTACGAGTGTATAGATGATTTTCGAAAATGATTTTCACATTAGTTTTACATTTTTAAATAGGGAAATACCATGTATGAATAGAACAACACAATAAGCAAGTGTACCTAGTCGATTGTAGTATAGTAATGGTAAATCCGGGTTGTCGGACCCAAGGGAAAACATATATCTTTAAGTTAAGAAAATCAATTATCAATTAACAATTATTCAAGCAAACACTCAGAGGCGAGTTTTAATGAAAACTCATAAAACTTTGATTATAAAATAAATGACGAAATAATAAATGATCATAACAAAAATAACAAGGGAAACTTTCGTCTAGGATCAGTTGATTCATATAAACCTATGTTGACTAGTTTTGATTATGTGCAATGAGTTAAAATAGGTTGCATTAAGTTGTAGGATCGTATGGTCAAGTCACCAATTCTATGACTAATAAGTTAAAATAGCACAATGGTCATGCAACTAAATTACTTATAATCATCAAGTATTAATACAATCTAGCATGCAAACATAGCCCATATCCTAATGGTCATAGTGATATGTTCATACAATCAATGGTCATGAGTTGCAACTAAATGTGATATAAGTCTTATTTCACTAATCAAGTTTATATCTTAAATAACCTTCCTAGTTAAATGGTCAATAACTAGTCCAATGATATATAGTTGTCAATTATACATCATAATGGTTCATGTGATCAAATACGTTTAAATGGCCATTAAACTTAATCATATGAAGATGACTATCAAGAATACAAACTTTAACCACATTCAATATGTATAGCATGCAAGTTATATATCCTAACCGATGTTAAACTCGAATCAAGAACTAGATCAACACATATTATATTAATGAATCAACATCACCTAGGCAAAAGTTACGGGAAATATAAATTACAAAACGTAAAAGTAAACATTAATACTTAGATTTGAATAAACCATCTAGTTATGTTTGATATGCTATTAGTGCAATGGATATTGAACGTTAAATATCGATTTCTAAAGTGATTAGATGTTTTGGTCCAACTACCTAATCCTATGATTATAAGGTCATTAATGGCAATGGTCATGCAATTACATATTCCAAATAATCATGTATTGGTTCGTATCATACAGGATTCATTCGAGCTTTTGATCTTAATGGTCATGACAATCAAATTGGTTTGTACAGATTGGCCCTCTAGTACAGACTTTGCATATACATACAAGATTCTACCTTCGTGACTTAATCCTAGGATTTGGTCCATCACTAGTCATATCTGCCTAATGGTCATAGCACAGTTATGATAAAAGTCATATAGTCAGATTGGTCCTCTAGACTAAAATAACTCAACAATAAGTCCAAAAGAAAGGTTCCTTAACATATATGACGTCAAATGAATTATGCAAGATAAAATATAAAATGTTCAATATCCGATAAATAACAATCAAATCATAACCAGATAGTATTTAAATCTAAGTAATAAATAATGCAGATAACATAATCTGAAGAATACGGCCTAGGAAATCATAGAAGAATGCTAAACATATATAAAGCAAACCGAATGAAGTCCCGGCCGAACATTCTTCAAGCTCTCGATTCCATATGTTTCGTACCGTCTCCCCCTCGATTCTACAAGCCTTCTGGGCAGATGCAGGAGGCAAAATGCCGAATTTGGTGTTGTGGAGGTGCAGAGATGTGTTGTGGTTGTTCAAAGAAGAGGAGAAGGGCTTGTATTTATAGTGGGCACTGGCGTTGGGCGCAGTGCGCCCAAAAGGAGGCGCAGTGCGCCTAGGAGATCTCAGCACGTTGGCCACTCAGCGAAGCACGTGGGTTTCACTTTAATGTCGGATCTGAGGCGCGGTGCGCCCAAAAGTAAGCGGGGTGCGCCCTTGCACATGCTTGGCAGGTCGGTTGAATCATTGGATGAACGCACGCTTGAATATTTTAATCAAAAGTCGGACGGAAAAGCGATCTCCGGAACCTTCATGGGCGCAGTGCGCCTAGATATGGGTGCGGTGCGCCCAAGCTGCTGGCAGTTTTGCAGTTTGTTTCTTTTTAAGCTCAAATGCTCGTGTAATCCGTTCCTTAGCTTCAAACGCGTCTTTTTAGCTTCAAAACGAATATTTAAGCATATTA
Source organism: Cichorium intybus (assembly GCA_023525715.1). Lineage (NCBI taxonomy): Eukaryota > Viridiplantae > Streptophyta > Magnoliopsida > Asterales > Asteraceae > Cichorium > Cichorium intybus. Next base: position 58,474,189 of record CM042016.1, on the reverse strand, counting down.
GGTATCTTTAGTTCAGAACATGTATGAAACTAAACTAAAATCACACTGATATCGTGTGGAAAATATGTATAATTTACGCGATATTAAAATACCCCACACTTGAACTTTGCTTGTCCTCAAGCAAACTACAATTTATAACCAAGCCAAAAAATTTGATGTCCAAACAACTTTTCATACGCTACCACAGATCTAGCGTTTATTACCGATGTTAAGAATAATGAATTAAGAATAAACATAGTAGATTATACCTAGTCTTATTTATATATTTTTAACTTTTCAAAATCTTAAATAAACTCTCTTTCTATAAACGACAAGTCTTTAGATTGATAAATACTCATTTTTACATAACATCGAATACACCCATTAAAGATTCTTCTACCTCAAGACCTTTTGTCGAATTTCCCATATTTAGAATAAAATCATGCTGGACTAAATTTATCAAGTTAAGTTATTATATCCATTTTTCCGTACCTTTGAAACTCGTGACTTTCTATGGAAGTCTTGATTACAAATTTTCGACTCAAGACTTTACAGAGTCTACTAATTCAAATTCCAAAGGCCACTAAGGAAATTCCATGACTTTCGATGACACCCGTGTAGCGAGCTTTCGACAATATTATCCCAAACCAGTTGGTTTTAGGTAATAAGGAGTAGAAATGCCCGTAGGCCCCATTTTATGTCTACTTGCTCGAATGCCAAAGGCCACTGATTGAATTTTTCTTCCTGAGTCTCAATCTTATGGTATAACATTACTTGACTTCTGCTTTTTAACACATCAGATTTCTTGAGAATTTCTCTCATTTTAAGTTCATTTATCGAGGCTTATTTTCCTCAATTTAGTAACAGCATATAATTCGCGCATTTTTGCAAGTTGAGAAACTGACTCAATCTGTTTTGGCAAAAACTCAATTTTTAACAACTGATAAATTTTCAATAGGTCTATTTCATTATTTATGCAAAACATTTTGTAACTACCATCCTAAAAACATGTCCTCTACAAAACTAGACTTTAGATAAAAAAATGAAAAACAAAAATACACACATAAAATTAAATGTAACCTACAAATTTATTTTCAAAACGTTTTTCTTAACAATTACCTTTAGGTAGCGTTCAAATTTGGAAAAGATTTTCAAGATAAAAAATTTTAAATTGGCTCAGTTAATCATTGCAGTTTGACGTCCTAACCCTACACTTATATTATACAATAATTTATTGTATATATAATTCAAAACAGTAAAGGGAGCAAAATGGAACAGACTCCCATTGGGTACCGGTCGACATCATATATGAGGCTCTTTCCACAGAAAAGAATTCGTTGAACATGCTGCCAGCATTGAATCTTTGCAAAACTGCATATGCATCACTCGGACAAAAATTATTCACACACAAATAAACACACAAAACTTAAATCACAAATGTAAAAGTAATAACAACGAAAGAAAAAAATATCACTCATTTCTTGGTCCGTGAAGTTTCAAATCCGTGGCTACTGGTTTGCGGGTGTGGTGTGGCTGTGCGACTTTTGACCGTCGTCAGTATCGCTGCCCCTACTGTAAAGAAGCGTCCCCCTTCTCAGTAGTAGCTGATTTTTAGCCATGTATCATTATATACGACCAGTGTCTGCCTCGGGTGTTTACGCGTCATGCACGTTTCCGTGTCGCGTAATTTTTGAAGTTGTCTTTTTGTTAACGCAATCCGGATTGTCGACGCGTCGCGTCCAGATGGCATACACGTCGCATTGCGTGAGCAGAAAAGACTTCAAAGTTTTGTTACTTCATTTTTTCCCGAAATATTCACCCCACACTTAAAATACGCTTAAGGTGTGCAAATATCTATTTTATGATTAGTGATATGTCAATCAAAGCAAATACATAACACACAAAAACAAATGTACAATCACACAAATATTAACTAATAATTTAATTTTCTATACAAAAAAAATAAATCTGAATTCCCCGGCAACGGCGCCAAAAACTTGTTGTGTTTTGAAACATACATATAAAACACCCAGAAACGGCACCAAGAAACTTGATGTGTTACGAGCGTATAGATGATTTTCGAAAATGATTTTCACATTAGTTTTACATTTTTAAACAGGGAAATACCATGTATGAATAGAACAACACAATAGGCAAGTGTACCTAGTCGATTGTAGTATAGTAATGGTAAATCCGGGTTGTCGGACCCAAGGGAAAACATATATCTTTAAGTTAAGAAAATCAATTATCAATTAACAATTATTCAAGCAAACACTCAGAGGCGAGTTTTAATGAAAACTCATAAAACTTTGATTATAAAATAAATGACGAAATAATAAATGATCATAACAAAAATAACAAGGGAAACTTTCGTCTAGGATCAGTTGATTCATATAAACCTATGTTGACTAGTTTTGATTATGTGCAATGAGTTAAAATAGGTTGCATTAAGTTGTAGGATCGTATGGTCAAGTCACCAATTCTATGACTAATAAGTTAAAATAGCACAATGGTCATGCAACTAAATTACTTATAATCATCAAGTATTAATACAATCTAGCATGCAAACATAGCCCATATCCTAATGGTCATAGTGATATGTTCATACAATCAATGGTCATGAGTTGCAACTAAATGTGATATAAGTCTTATTTCACTAATCAAGTTTATATCTTAAATAACCTTCCTAGTTAAATGGTCAATAACTAGTCCAATGATATATAGTTGTCAATTATACATCATAATGGTTCATGTGATCAAATACGTTTAAATGGCCATTAAACTTAATCATATGAAGATGACTATCAAGAATACAAACTTTAACCACATTCAATATGTATAGCATGCAAGTTATATATCCTAACCGATGTTAAACTCGAATCAAGAACTAGATCAACACATATTATATTAATGAATCAACATCACCTAGGCAAAAGTTACGGGAAATATAAATTACAAAACGTAAAAGTAAACATTAATACTTAGATTTGAATAAACCATCTAGTTATGTTTGATATGCTATTAGTGCAATGGATATTGAACGTTAAATATCGATTTCTAAAGTGATTAGATGTTTTGGTCCAACTACCTAATCCTATGATTATAAGGTCATTAATGGCAATGGTCATGCAATTACATATTCCAAATAATCATGTATTGGTTCGTATCATTCAGGATTCATTCGAGCTTTTGATCTTAATGGTCATGACAATCAAATTGGTTTGTACAGATTGGCCCTCTAGTACAGACTTTGCATATACATACAAGATTCTACCTTCGTGACTTAATCCTAGGATTTGGTCCATCACTAGTCATATCTGCCTAATGGTCATAGCACAGTTATGATAAAAGTCATATAGTCAGATTGGTCCTCTAGACTAAAAAAAACTCAGCAATAAGTCCAAAAGAAAGGTTCCTTAACATATATGACGTCAAATGAATTATGCAAGATAAAATATAAAATGTTCAATATCCGATAAATAACAATCAAATCATAACCAGATAGTATTTAAATCTAAGTAATAAATAATGCAGATAACATAATCTGAAGAATACGGCCTAGGAAATCATAGAAGAATGCTAAACATATATAAAGCAAACCGAATGAAGTCCCGGCCGAACATTCTTCAAGCTCTCGATTCCATATGTTTCGTACCGTCTCCCCCTCGATTCTACAAGCCTTCTGGCAGATGCAGGAGGCAAAATGCAGAATTTGGTGTTGTGGAGGTGCAGAGATGTGTTGTGGTTGTTCAAAGAAGAGGAGAAGGGCTTGTATTTATAGTGGGCACTGGCGTTGGGCGCAGTGCGCCCAAAAGGAGGCGCAGTGCGCCTAGGAGATCTCAGCACGTTGGCCACTCAGCGAAGCACGTGGGTTTGCATGTGGGTTTCACTTTAATGTCGGATCTGAGGCGCGGTGCGCCCAAAAGTAGGCGGGGTGCGCCCTTGCACATGCTTGGCAGGTCGGTTGAATCATTGGATGAACGCACGCTTGAATATTTTAATCAAAAGTCGGACGGAAAAGCGATCTCCGGAACCTTCATGGGCACAGTGCGCCTAGATATGGGCGCGGTGCGCCCAAGCTGCTGGCAGTTTTGCAGTTTGTTTCTTTTTAAGCTCAAATGCTCGTGTAATCCGTTCCTTAGCTCCAAACGCGTCTTTTTAGCTTCAAAACGAATATTTAAGCATATTAGGTATCTTTAGTTCATAACATGTATGAAACTAAACTAAAATCACACTGATATCGTGCGGAAAATATGTATAATTTACGCGATATCAAGCATACATAAGACTCCCAACAACTGAAGCATAAGGAATCTTTTGCATCTCTCTAACCTCAAAGTCATTCTTAGGGCATTGATCGAGACTGAATTTGTCTACTTTAGAAACAGGGGTGTCACCTGGTTTACAGTTTTGTATGCCAAATCTTTCAATGATCTTTTCAATGTAGCCTTTTTGCGATAATCCAAGAATTCCATGAGATCTGTCTCGTTGAATCTGGATTCCTAATACAAAAGAGGCTTCCCCAAGATCTTTCATTTCAAAATGATTTGAAAGAAATCTCTTGGTTTCATATAGAAGTCCAAAATCATTGGTGGCAAGCAAGATGTCATCAACATACAAAACCAGAAAAATATATTTGCTCCGACTTAACATGTGATATACACAATCATCTACCATATTTGCCTCAAAACCAAAAGAGACAATAATTTGATGAAACTTATGGTACCACTGCCGGGATGCTTGCTTGAGTCCATATATAGATTTAATTAATTTGCAAACCATATTCTTCAAATCTTCAGAGACAAAGTTTTCTGGCTGCACCATATATATTGTTTCCTCAATGTCACCATTGAGAAATGTTGTCTTAACATCCATCTGATGTAACTCAAGATTATAATGTGCAACTAGTGCCATGATCAACCTAAAAGAGTCTTTCGTAGAAACTGGAGAGAAAGTCTCTTTAAAGTCAATTCCTTCCTTTTGAGTAAAGCCTTTAGCTACAAGACGCGCCTTATGTCTTTCCACATTACCCTTCGAATTCTTTTTGGTTTTAAAAATCCATTTACAACCAATAGGTTTCTAACCTTTTGGTAATGGGACAAGATCCCAAACTTTATTGTCTTGCATAGACTTATACTCCTTATTCATGGCATCAATCCACTTTTGAGAATTAGAACTTTGCATGGCTTGAGAGAAATTGATTGGATCATTTTCAATCATTCTAACTTGTTCATCATTTTCTTGGAGATATATATAATAATCAGAAGGAATTGCATCTCTCCTTTCTCTAGTGGATCTCCTAAGTTGAGGTTGTTGAGGTTGTTCATTATGAATAGGAGGGTGAATAACATTGTCATTTTGAGGTTCATGATTTACTTCTTCATGAATAGGCATAGAAAACTGTATACTATCAGAAGCAACAATAGGAATTGAGATTGATTCCTCCTCAAAGACAATGTCTCTGACCTTATTTCTCCCCCCAAACTCCGCATCCTCAAAGAACGTTGAAGTTCCCGTTTCAAAAATTGATTTTGTCACGGAATCATAAAACTTATAGCCCCTGGATCGTTCAGAGTAACCAATAAAGTACATGTTAACAGTTTTGGAGTCCAATTTCTTTTCATTTGGTCTATAAGGCCTTGCCTCAGCTGGACATCCCCATAAATGTAAATGCTTTAAAATAGGCTTTTTACCAGTCCAAAGCTTATATGGAGTTTCATCAGCCGCTTTAGTTGGTACTCTATTGAGAATGTAAGTTGCAGTCTTAAGTGCTTCACCCCAGAGTGGCTGGTAAGGTAGAGTGACTTATCATACTCCTCACCATATCCTTAAGAGTCCTGTTGCGTCTTTCAGATACACCATTCATGATAGGTGAACCTGGCATGGTGTATTGTGTGGCGATTCTACATTCCTCTCGGAATTTAGCAAAAGGTCATGGACATTGTTCACCTGAACCATCATATCTACCATAGTACTCACCACCACTGTCAGATCTGACACATTTAATCTTTTTATCGAGTTGATTCTCAACTTCCAATTTAAAAGATTTGAACGCGTCCAACGACTGAGATTTTTCATGAATAAGATATATATACCCATAACATGAGTAATCGTCTATGAATGATATAAAATATTGTTGACAATTCCAAGAAGCCGAAGGGAATGGTCCACAAATATCAGTATGAATCAATTCTAAGACATTTGAAGACCTGTTGGCATCTAATCTTTTAATTTTCGTCTGTTTTCCCTTGATACATTCAACACAAATATTAAAATCTGTGAAATCAAGGTTACTCAACACGTCATCTGACACAAGCCTATCAATTATTGGTTTTGATATATGACCTAAACGCTTGTGCCATAACGTTGCTGAATTTTCATTATTTAATTTTCGTTTAGTACCGCGTGAGTCTACATGCAAGGTTTCATTATATGAAGTAACAATATTAAGCATATATAATTTGTCACAAAACGTTAGAGAACCGGTACCAATTATATTTGAATTTAAAGACAAATTAAATTCTCCATTTCCAAAAGACCAAAAGTAACCAGATCTATCCAATTTAGAAACAGAAACCAAATTCCGTCTAAAAGACGGTACAATACAAGTGTCTTGGAAATCCAAATAAAAACCAGATTTTAATAATAAACGAAATGTGCTGACTGCTTTAACTTCAACCTGCTTTCCGTCACCCACATAGATGTATCTTTCAGCATCACTTGGTTTTCGGTAGTTCAGGCAACCCTGCATAGAAATACTTAGGTGAGTAGTAGCACCAGAATCTATCCACCAAGCATTTCTAGGTATAGAAACTAAATTAATTTTAGAACAGACTAAAGCACGAATTATACCTTTCTTAACGCGCCAAGCATGGTATTTCGGACAATCCGGCTTTATATGACCAGGTTCTTGACAAAAGAAGCATTTTGGAGGCCCCGAATGTTGTTTCTTTTGATCATTTCCTAAATGCAGTTTCTTTTGTCCTGGTCCCTTAGTAGCAGCTTCTTTCCTCTTTCTTTTGCCCTTATCTTTAGAGGTACTTGCCAAATGAGCACTTTTAGTCGTTTCTTGTTTCATCCTTTCCTTTTCCTCATTTTCAACTTCAACTCTTTCGACTTTAACATCTTTATCTTCCTTACTTTCACTTTCATCCTTATCTTCATTTTCTCTATTTGGACCCTCAATTTCACTTTCATGACCTAGCAAATCTTCCATGGTCACCTTCCTCCATTCTGACTCAACAGCATTGACATGCTCCTTTCCTGCTCGCTGAGTATGGTTCGGGTTGATTTTCGTGGTGCTAGGCAGCTTACCACTATTTCCTTTTCGTTGATCCTCAGCCATCTGAGCGATCTGCCTTTCCATGTTGGCGATGGCCTTGGCATTGGCCTGAGATTGCTGCTGCATGGTGTTAAACATCTTATACATCTTTGCGGTCAAATCTTCCTGAGTTCATGTGGCATTGTTATTGCTGGCATTAGTCGGCCCCCTGCTATTGTTGTTACCGCTCCCACTTGCATTGCCATTGTTGTTTGCTGGTTGATACTGCCTAGACTGATTAGATGATTGGCCCTGATAATTATTCTGCCTTTGATTGTTGAAATTTTGCTGACCCTGGTTGTATGGTCTATATGGTCGTCCATTATTGTATTGACCTTGACCCTGACCATAAACCTGATTTGCTTCCTGCATTCTTTGTCTCCCTGGCCTCCTTGTTGTTGAGTCTGAGGTCCGTTATGTAGAGTAGACATCAGTCTATTAAAATTCTTGTTTAGCTTGCTTATTTCCTTCTTGACCTCTTTCCTCCAGTCTGCATCAGCTCCCACTGCTGCAGCTGTATCTACCGTCTTTCTAGTAGAGAAATTTGCCTTGGATCCATTGCTCAACTGCTCCAAAAATTTCCAAGCCTCATCAGGATCCATCATCATGATAGTGCCACTGGACGATGCGTTGATCATTGCCTGATTCGTCTCACTCGCCCCTTCAAAGAAATGCTTGACCAACTGCCACTTCGAAATATCGTGATGAGGGCACGACCTCATCAACTCCTTCAGACGATCCAAAGCTTCGTGAAAAGCTTCTCCAGAATTTTGTTGAAAATTCTGGATGGCTCTCCTAATCTCCGCCGTCTTACTCGCCAGATAGAACTCTTGCAAGAATTTAGCTTTAAGCTGGTCCCATGTAGTGATACTATTGGATTGAAGAGACGTGAACCAATACTTGGCCTTGTCTTTCAAAGTGAACGGGAACAACCTTAACCTAAAAATATTCTTATTCGTGTTCCTAGGGGTATTGGTATTTGCTATCGCCATGAACTCATACAAGTGATTGTATGGATCATCATGTTTATATCCCCTAAATTCAGGCAATATTCCTAAGAGTTGTGGTCTAATTTCTACCTGAGTGTCTACATCATCTGGAATATAAATGGGCGATGAGTCATCGTACTCCCGTGGCTGGAAGTGCGATGCAACCGACTGCCCTCTCAATTGTGCAAAGTACAAAGGTCTAACTAAATTACCGTTATATTGATGATAATTATTGTACCATTGCTGACCTTGCGGTGGTTGTTGCTGTGGTGCTCTTCGTGGAGGTCCCCGACCTCAGTTCCATTGTTGTTGTGGTTGCTGCTGCTGCAGAACCCATCCTTCTTCCTCGTCCTCATAGCTCTGCTCAACCTCCTGATACTGGTACTGTTGCTGTGGAGGTTGTGGTTGGTATGGTTGTTGTGGTTGTTGTGATATGGGAGGAAATGTGGTTTGTGGTTTGAAAATTAATGGCAGTTGAGAGGGTTGTGATTGTGGTTGAGAAATAGTAGTATACTGCAAAGTCACTGGGGTGCCATCACGGGTCGGCGCTCCCCAAGACATAGCAGATGTGAAAGGGTTTGTAGATTGTGGTTAAAATGGTGGAACAGAAGGCGGAGTGCATGATGGTATTTGTGGAGGGGCTGAAACTGCACCACCAGTAGCACTCGTGCTCCCAAACTGAAATTCTGAAACAGGGGGAATTGGCAACGCCTAGTAATATCAAATATTTTAGTCGTTGTTGAGCCCTATTCTTAGTGGAATTATATCATATATATCGTGGTATTCTCACTTTTCGTGCCAGCACTTGTTTGGAAAGAAATAATGAAAACAGGGACCAAAAGCGTGCAATTTGGAAGAAGTTTGAAGATCAAGGCAAAATCAGGCGAAGACGTACGCGCGCCGTGGAATTCATCAAGGCGCGACGTGGTTGTGAGGCGGTGGAAAGAATTTAAATGCCGATAAAACGGGGATAAACCCGCACCCGCGCCGTGGGATCCACTTATGCGCGGCGCGGCTTTGAGATTTTTGCAATTATAAATAGAGGCTCTTAGGTCGAAAAAAGTAGCGAAGACCTGGTGTGAAATCGACCCCCAAGGCTCTTTGACTCTGAGATTTAGCTTCAGCAACCATCTTTTGGTATTTTTCATGTTTTTATCTTTAATTTTCAATTAGTGATAGTTGGCTAGTGTCTTTGGGAGTGACAACCATTGACATTGAGTCTTGATTTCTGTTTTTAATAGTTTGGTTACTGTTTTAGACCTTTTGGATCTGATTTTGTTAATGGTAATCATTTGGTTTATGTTAATTGCTCAGTTTTTTGGTGTTTACGCTTGTGAATGAATTTTTGAGTGATTGGATTGTGTTTGATGTTTGGTTTGCCTTGATTGCTTCTGATTTGGAGATGTACTTCTGATTTTAGTAGATAACAAGGTTTAGTTAGTAGCTTAGGTTAGTTAATGTTTGTTTGGAATTGTTTTAGTTTATGATTTCTGGGATTGTTTAGAAAAAGTTAGGAACTAGGTCCTCTGACTGCAGCGTGACACTGCAGTTGGTAATCTGTCACCTGTCTCGACCACATAACTACTGTGGATCGACCCTGACTTCTACTGTGCTAAGTGTGTGCGTTAGGTATTACTATTTTTTACTGCATGACGACCGCTGCGATGTCAAATTTTGGCGCCGTTGCCGGGGAGTTGTGAGGTTGAGAATAGGTGATCTGTAGGACTTTTAGTTTATGAATTTTTGGTTTTGATATTGAGATTTCAGTTAGTTAGTAATTTTGCTTTTGATTTCTCGGGCGTGTTGCACTTGTGCATGCGTACCTGTAGGGGTGAGCAATTATGCCCTTTGCGTTTTGACTCAGAGATTGAGCGAACGGCGCGCAAGATCCGTGCACGTAGGCGTTTAAATACAATGAGTTTTAGTAATGGCAGTAGTAGTATAGTAAGTGTTGCCCAGGAACCATCGGGTGAGGCAACGGGGATGTCATTTATTTCCCCAATTTCAGAATTTCACATTGGGAGCACGAGTGCTACCGGTGGTGCAGCTTCAGCCCCTGCAGCTATACCATCATGCACTTCGCCGTCGATTCCGCCATTTCAACCTTTATCCCAACCACAATCCACAAACCCATTTACATCTGCCATGTCTTGGGGAGCGCCGACCCGTGATGGCACCCCAGCATCTAGACGGCAGACACCCATTTCTCAACCCATTTCACAACCACCACCAGTACTTTTTAAACCACAAACCACATTCCAACCTATACCACCGCAGCAACAATACCAGCAACCTCCTCAGCAGCAGTACCAGTATCAAGAGACTGAGGAGAGGTATGAGGATGAAGATGAAGGATGGGTTTCACCAGCACCACAGCAACCATGGAACCGAGGTCGGGGAGCTCCAAGAAGAGCACAGCAGCATCAACCACTACAAGGTCAGCAGAGATATAATGATCATCACTTTTACGGTAATCCTGCTCAACCCTTGTATTTTGCACAACCGAGGGGGCAATCTGTTGCATCGCAATTCCAGCCACGGGAGTACGATGACTCGTCGCCCATTTACATTCCTGATGATATAGAATCTCAAGTAGAAATTAGGCCTCAGTTGTTAGGAATATTACCGGAATTTAGGGGGTACAAACAGGATGACCCATACAATCACTTGTATGAGTTTATAGCCATAGCCAACGCTAACACCCCTAGGAACTCTAATAAGAACATTTTCAGATTAATATTGTTCCCATTCACTCTGAAAGACAAAGCCAAATATTGATTCATGTCTTTGCCATCGAATAGCATCACCACATGGGACCAACTCAAAGCTAAGTTCTTACAAGAGTTTTATCCGGCAAGCAAGACGACGAAGATCAGGAGGGCTATTCAGGATTTCCAACAGAAGCTTGGAGAAGCTTTTCATGAAGCATGGGATCGTCTAAAGGAGTTGATGAGGTCATGCCTTCATCACAATATTCCAAAGTGGCAACTGGTCAAAGTATTCTTTGAGGGAGCAAGTGAGACGAACCAAGATATGATTAACGCATCATCTAGTGGCACTATTATGATGCAAGACCCGGAGGAGGCTTGGCAGTTTTTGGAACAGTTAAGTAATGGCTCTATGGCGAATTTCTCCACAAGAAAGACGGTAGGCACAGCTGCAGCAGTAGGAGCCGATGCCGACTGGAAAAAGGATGTAAAGAACGAGATAAGCGAGCTTAATAAGAAATTCGATAGGCTTGTGTCTACTCTGCAGAATGGACCTCAGAGTCAATCACAAGGAGGTCAAGGAGGACCAAAGACTCAAGAAGCAAATCAAGTCTATGGTCAGGGTCAAGGTTAATATAACAATGGACGACCCTATAGACTATATAACCAAGGTCAGCAGAACTTCAATAACCAGAGGCAGAACAACTACCAAGGGCAATCATCCAACCCGCCCAGGCAGTATCAACCGGCGAATAATAGTGGTCATGCCAATGGTAGCAGCAAAAATAGGGTGCCCAACAACTCCATCAACAATGCCCCAGGGACTCAAGATGATCTGGTCTCGAAAATGTATGAGATGTTCAACACAACGCAGCAACAATCGTAGGCCAATGCGAAAGCCATCGTCAATATGGAGAGGCAAATCGCCCAAATGGCTGAAGACCAATGAAAAAGAGATAATGGGAAGCTGCCCAGTACCACAGAAGTCAATCCGACCCATGGTCAGCGGGCCGGAAAGGAACATGTCAACACTGTCGAGGCTGAATGGAGGAAAGTCACCCTGGAAGATTTGCTAGAATCAGGAAATGAGGCTGAAAGTGAAAAGGAAGAAGAAGTTAAGGAAAAGGAAGAAATTGAAAAGGAGAATAGGAAAGACACGAAATTAAAGGAAATTCCCGTTGAGAATGAGCCTCAACCAAAGGAGGACAAGGATGTCCAAGAGGAAAAGCAGCCGATAATAGCTGGAATTAAACAAAGGAAGAAGGATAAGAAGGGAAAGAAAACGCACGAAGCGCCCAAATCGACGGGGCCATCGATGAACCAACCATTATAGGACGAACTTAAGAACGCTCCTGAGGATACAAGAATTCTTCAGGAGATGTGCGAGAAAAATGGAAAAAGCAAGACTCCCACACCTGACACTGTGAGGTTGACAATTAAAACTAGTGAGGCACTGTTGGGAACACTGCCCAAGAAAGAAAAGGATCCTGGGTCACCACTGATTACTACTACTGTAGGAGATGTGGTCATTAGGAACACCTTACTGGATTTGGGGGCAAGCGTGAATGTGCTACCGGGATATTGGTATGATAAATACAAGAATGAGAAATTAGAGCCGGCAAAGACTGTGTTACAGTTGGCTGACCAGTCAACCAAAGTATCCCGAGGTAAGCTGACCAATGTCATAGTGAAAGTTGGGAATTTATTTTACCCAGTGGACTTTTTAGTTATAGAATACGAGAGTCAGGAGGATGCACCCGCGTTAATATTAGGACGTCCGTTTTTTGCTACGGCTGGTGCTATTATTGATTGTAAAACAGGAGATTTGGATATCTTCTTTGTGAAGGGTTCTATGCAAATCAATGAACTAAAATCCTAAGTTCACATGCAACCTATAAGGATCTATGTTTTCTTCGAATTGAACATATAAAATTTCCTAAAGGCCACAAGAAAATAACTAAAAGAAATAAATCAGAAAAACTAACCTTTTAGGATTTCTTGGAAGCAAAGCAGCACAAATGTCATGCCTCAAATGAAGTTACACCCAGGAGCTAGGGAGGGGAGAACGAAATTCTAGAGAGATTAGGTCAAAGTTGGCGCAGGTTTTATGGTCTCTGGGGCTCCCTATTTATAGCCTCCAGCAGATGACCAGATAAACCTTTAGAGATAAACCTTTTTGAATTCAAATTAAGATAAACCTTTATCTTAATAATTCAAACCTATTTATCTATATATATTAAAATCGAAAATTATATATTTCCATATATAAATTTTGCCACTTTTAATACTGCTATAATTTTCACTTACTCAACTATTGAATAATTACAATTCTAGTCCCTGCACCTTTAATTAATTAAATTAATCACCAAATTAATTCCAATTAATTCCAAATTAATTTCTAATTAATTAATATAGTTTCTAATTAATATATTATCACTTTAATATATTAATAAACTATTTATTTTATTTCTATTGATTTATTAATCATATAATAAATCAATCTTTCTCTCTACTGAACTTTCTACCAAACCTCCAGCTATGAGGGCAACCCAAATGGACTTTTCTTCTATTAATTAAGTAAATACTAATTATTATTCATGGCTTAGACACCTAATCCAACAGTCTCCCACTTGTATAAGTCTATGACTATAATTACTAATTTACCCTCTAATTAATCAACAAACTGTAGCTTCCTAGAAACTGCTGCCGAACTCTGACCCTGTCAGTTCTGTCCATAGATAAGTAATCATATGATCCTTCGTCCAACAAAATATTTTCAGACATGGGACATGGATTGAGATCAACCTCTGTCAGATACTCTGTTTCCCGATTTTCGATTCTGCTTATGACTTTAGAACTTCTACTTGAACACATCAATTTAGTCCAGGCTGGCCAGCACTTTAGTCAAGTTCAAAATCATCGAGAGGCCTACAGATATCTGTTACCCATTATGGTCAAGGAACGAATAAGCTTTGACTCATATGCTTATATCTTTTACCAATCAAATCATTCACAACAACATGTTTTATAACATCGAGTTACCGATGCGTTTTCGTACTATCAATGAACAACTGCCTTTGTAAATTATAACTCATATCTCTCCACTTCAAGATCATAGGATAGTATCGTCTCAACATTGCTTGTGATATAATCCATGAAGCAATCTATTGAGCCTGGGTTTATCCAATACTGAAATCTCTATTTCTAAGTACTTATGAATGTTGTAGCAATCCTATTGCTATGTCTAACTCCTTAGACAGTCTACAAACCAATTCATGACAGTCTTGATTCAATACTTACTACCCAAAGTATGAGTGACTGTGGACCTTTCTAAATAATTAAATTATTCGGGAAGTAAACATGCGAAAGTGAAACATAAAGATCTGATTGGCAGCTACTCCTGCTTATTACCAAGTCTCGACAAGGTAATCACCAAGTCGGACCTTGTCATAACTATTATCAGTTTCAAAATTTCTTTTAAACTTTCAATTCTAATTTTTACAGCTATGTCTTTATGAACCTTACACTATTTCTATGTTTCCAAAGTATCTTATACTTATACACTTTATTGTAGATGATCCAATCGGATGTTCATCCGATGACATCTCAATATGTTATCCTGTCAATTTCTCTCCTAACTCCATTCTGGTAATGTGTACTGTGACTTCCAATGGTTCTGGGGTCTTTAGTCTACTTGACTGCACCCTAAGACTCTTTCGAGGTGTTATGATGTGCCGGTGAACCACACGCGCTCCATCAGAATACCATCGAGATTCTTTAACCATCATGTCCTTTAACATCATGTCCTGACGGTAATAATTACTAATTTGAAAATCTTTCAAATTAACACTATCACCCCAATGAATTCTCACTTGAGTTCAAACAATCCATCTAGTATTCCTAGCTAGACAATGTCCTGAATCCAACTTACTATGCCCTAAGCATCAAGTCATCAAGACATGTTCATGACATTTTGATCGATCCAAGAAACTCGTGGAACCCCATCCAATCTTGTTCCAAACCCTTTCGGAATCCAAAGATTATTTATAATCCTTGTGTCATGATTTTCGAAAAACTATTTCCTTTCGGAGACTCTTCTCCTGCATCTTGAATCTTACCAAGATCATGCTTACAATGGCTAGGTCTATGCTGGCGATTTCATCTATCCAATAGATGACTATGAATTACGTGAGTATGTTGCACCTTCTTAATTTCTTTCATGCCAAGTCATCACACTTTGCAATGATAAGAAAACCCTTTCCTGCATCTTGAATCTCATCAAGATTATCTTGGCAGAGTCCAAATCTTTCTCATAGATGTTTACAACCACCTGAGTATGCCGTATTTCTATTAAGGCTTTCATGGCGATCCGTCTCTTAACACCAAGTCATTACACTTTGTAATGAAAAGAGACGTTTCCTAGAAACAGTATGTATCCCACATATGGAGATGGTAGACTACAGTGACACTCCTACTGGCTTTGACACGGTTATGGACTATTCACAAAATCCAGGACCTTTGGTACCTTTTGAGATTCCAAACCTTACTTCTGACATCTTAATGGAAATCTTTCAGCCCTTTATCAAAAATCCAATCCTTTGGCATATTTTTAAGAATCTGAATATCCTTTCTTGCGAGATGCCCGTGGGATAATCCCGGGCTCATGTACCTTTGTACTGGTACACTCTTTGTGAGTCCCTATTAGTGTGTCGGTGATCCACATGCGCTCCACTAACGATTCACAATGTGCCATGCAGTCTCCTTTCAGATTTCATCTTCTATTGAGAGTGTTGTTCCCGGAATCAATTACTTGACTCTGAGTATTGTCTCACTCAACCAGATGTTCTGAAGGTATGTGTCTGTCCATGTTGCTTTCTTTTGATGATTCAGTTACTCCCACTGGTTTTTAGACTAGGTGTAAAATCAATCAATCACATAGACTGTGTCTCGCCCTAAGGTTCTCTTGTTTGGCAGCAACCGGGCTCACCAATGCTTCCAAGTAGTTGGATTGTAAATATGCACCAACTATAGTGTTTTACCACCAATCGGTATGTCACCCCGATCATAACTACTTATGATGGTGATCAATACTATTGGTCAAGAGGAGATTATGTCAGTTGTAAAACAGAAATCCAATTTCTGCTTAAAGCCTAGTGATGACTAAAGGTTCTTTCACTTGAATAATCCTGAACACATTCAGGACTGCACTAACTCCCACTGTTTCCTTAGACCATGAGTTCTTTCTAAAAAGAGCTCTTCTCATACAGTTGCAGTGGGATAGCCAATGAAATGACAATGCTGATCATGTTCAGGCTAGTCATGAGGTTCGGATGAACACTACAAGACCCTGGACCTTTCTATGTACAAGTGGGATAATCCCAGCTTTACATTTCAGACAGTGTCTGTAGGACCTACTTAGTCTAGGATGTGGTCGGAATATGGTTTGTATGGACTGACTGGTATAGTATTGAACTTATTGGAAACTAATTGGCAATGTATCTCATACATCGATGATCGAATTGTTTCGACCAATGCTCCATTATCTTCCCTAAGACACATTATAACCATTAATGTTCCTGGAAGAGAATGAACTGTGAAACATTTTTCTCAGTTTATGTTATTGCTCAGGTTCTGTGGAACTTGTACTTCCTTTGAAGTCCTTGAACTGTTCAAGGTTTTAATTCAATCGCTTATCCCGATAAGCGAAGTCATATTTGTCATACCGAATGATAAATATCGTGAAGTACAAACAATTGTGTTCTATATCAAGATTCGAGCAACACACCGCAACAGGTGTGTCTGTTGCTCTTAATCTCAATGTCTTTTCCATATCTATGTAGACTAATGACTTTGTTAACTTTGTTCAAGACTTGCAATCTTCAGCTGACTCTAAGTCAACTGATTCCAAAATCCTATCGTCTGGGTCTTTGGGTAATTCATCTCTTGCCACCTGTGCTTTATAAAGAAGTTAATCATCATCTTACTCTAAGTCAAATGATTCCAAAGTCCTGTCCAACTAGACCTTTGGTTGATTCATTTCTTGACACATTAAGAACTCAATTTATCAAGTGACTCTAAGTCAAATGATTCCAAGGTCATGTCCAACTGGACCTTTGGTTGAATTGATTCTTATAACATTTGTATTAACAATCATAAATGACAAAATTCTTGAATCCAAACATTTCAGATCATCTTTCAAGTTATTACTAAACATATATTCAACACATTCATATAACATTTCAAGGACAATTTTAGACAACAGGTGTTAAAAGAAAATTGACAATTTTATTAAAACAAAATCCTTGAACAATGTAATAGACAATGTCAAAATGCATCTAAAGACTAATAACAATATTTCAATATCTATCTAAACTTCAAAACTGCACGAGCTGGAGATCCAATCCAAATGTGCTCCTATGCGCCAGAATCCCGTGCCTTCTTGATTCCCTGCATACAAACCAGAATGCGACTCTCACATTATGTATCAAGAAATCTTGGAACAGGAGTTTTGAGGTTTTTAGATATACCTGAGCTTTCAAAAGAGTTGGAGCGTCTCCCAATCTTTCCATGACTGTATCCGATTTAGTGGATTCCCAGTTTGAGACATGTCCGGGCGATCTCGACCGTTTTTTGTTACGTCTCTTCACAGGGCTTAATCCAGAAGTAGCTGAGCCATTGGAGCTATGCCTGTCCAAGAGTGACTCGTATAAAGTCAACAGTGGACACATTTCCATGAGGGTCTTTTCCTGGTCTTCCGTTCTATACGTCTGATTGAACAGATCGTACTCATTAGTCAGCGAAGCGAGTAGGATGTTAACACTCTTTTCCTGACTCATGGAATAACCAAGTTTGTACAATTCGCCTATGTACGCTTCAATCTGAAGAACATGCGAATTGACGCTACTTCCTGCTTTCAGCTTGCACTCTGCAAGTCTTTTGAAGGTCCTAGCTCGTTCCTCTTCAACTGGTTTTTGGAACTTTTCCTCAACCAGTTGCATTAACTCATATGGCCCCAAGGATTCAAAATCCTTGCGGAACTCGGGGTCAATGGTTAATAGCATGAGGTTACGAATCTCTTCGGATTCATCAACTAAGAGGTTATGCTTATCATAAGAACCTTTTATGATGACTTGTTCCGGTGGGAACGGAATCAGATACTCGGTGATATGTAGCTTGCTAGCAATGCTAAGAACCAGTCTCCAATTGCGAAGCCATTCTTTACAGTTGAGGCCAGTCAGCCTTTCCATATTTGGCAGGTGCATTCTGATGCTTTCAGAAATGGGCGAACGAGGAGAAGGAGGAGAATTGACACTTGACATCTATAAAAGAAACAGGATCTATTAGTTTAATTGATCCTTTTAAATAATTACCCAATATGTTATTTAATAAGGCTAGGATCCAAAATACCCCAACTATGGTGTGAAGAGGGATGCCGTAATCACAACATAATGGTCATTAAGGTAGAAAAACACTTATCAATTTCATCTTATGAAACTCCTAGATCTGTTGAGATTCATTAATCTTTTCAATGGCATGTTTAATCTCGGATGTGCCCACTGTTTGTGATTGGGATGCCGAGGATCACAAAATGGATGTGAATAACCATGCAAATTAGCTTGGTACTCTCGGGTTAATTATCATCTCTAATTGATGTGTCGGTAAACCACACATGCTCCATCAACAATGATAATACCCGGGAAACCCATTGCAACTCTTTATGAACCCCTATTAGCGTGCCGGTAAACCACACACGCTCCACCAATGTTTCATAAAGTGTAATGTGCAATTTCATGGATTAGCACCAATTCATATTTTTCCTAAAGTAACTAGATTTGGGTTTTATCAAGCTGTTCCAGTACTTTAAATAATATCATTATACTTTTAATGAGATTAGGCGGTCCTATCAAACCCGTTCGGCTAACGACCCTCCACTGATCAGGCGAGCGGTGGACGAGAGTGTTCACCCATTAGACCGCCATTTTATAGGCAGTCTCCTTATACCCACTTTATAGATCAGCTTTGTGAATGAGGCCTACTAATGATTTGACTAACCATTTTAATCTTATACATATAATAATAACTTCCTAATTATAATATATATAAGATGTAATTTTTTAAACCTTTAAAAAATTGTTTCTAGTTTATCTTTTAATTTATTGTCGATTTAAACTATTAAATTTAAAATTAAATTAAACCTTCAATTTATCTTTTAATTAAACAATTAATTAAATTTAGATATTTTAAAATTTTAAAATATTTCTGGATTTATCTCTTAATTTTCGGAATTTAAAACTATTAAATCGAATTAATTAAAATCCTTTTAATTATCTTTTAATTAAACAATTAATTAAATTAATTAATTCCAAGATAGGTATCACAAAATAATCAAATTAATTTAAACCTATCATTATCCCTTAATTTTTTATTTTTTAAGATAATTGGTTTAATGTTTTATCTATTTAAACAATTAAAGTTACTAAAAATAGAAAGCCTTCTAAACCCTAATCTTTATTTTCGAAAAACATAAGGGGGAGGGGCTAGGGCTTCGAAAAACCCTAACCCTAAAAAATAATCGGCCTCAATTAGGGTTTAGAAAAAAATAAACCCTAAAAATTAGGAAAAAGTATTATAGCAATTCAATAAGAAAACAGACAAATGCTCTGATACCACTGAAGGGTTCTATGCAAATCAATGAACTAAAATCCTAAGTTCACATGCAACCTATAAGGATCTATTTCTTCTAATTGAACATATAAAATTTCCTAAAGGCCACAAGAAAATAACTAAAAGAAATAAATAAGAAAAACTAACCTTTTAGGATTTCTTGGAAGCAAAACAGCACAAATGTCATGCCTCAATTGAAGTTACACCCAGGAGCTAGGGAGGGGAGAACGAAATTCTAGAGAGATTAGGCCAAAGTTGGCGCAGGTTTTATGGTCTCTAGGGCTCCTTATTTATAGCCTCCAGTAGATGACCAGATAAACCTTTAGAGATAAACCTTTTTGAATTCAAATTAAGATAAACCTTTATCTTAATAATTCAAACCTATTTATCTATATATATTAAAATCGAAAATTATATATTTCCATATATAAATTTTGCCACTTTTAATACTGCTATAATTGTCACTTACTCAACTATTGAATAATTACAATTCTAGTCCCTGCACCTTTAATTAATTAAATTAATCACCAAATTAATTCCAAATTAATTTCTAATTAATTAATATAGTTTCTAATTAATATATTATCACTTTAATATATTAATAAACTATTTATTTTATTTCTATTGATTTATTAATCATATAATAAATCAATCTTTATCTCTACTTGTAACATCCCAAAATTTTAAGGTAAAATTAAAAAAAATTAAACGGACACTTCAATATAAGAAAAGCCACTTAATTAATTTTGACAAAATTCCATAACTTATAAGTTTAATGAAAACATCCCAGGATTAACAAAAGTTAATGAAATCACAACATAGCGGAACTTTCATTCAAAAACAGTCCTCCAATGAAGCAGCACAGTGTATACACGTCACCCCTTACCATCCATGGTACCTGATTGACCTGAAACAGTAGTTTATATAAGGAAAGGGTAAGCACGGAGCTTAGTGAGTTCCTCAAAATACCATATGATCCATCACATAACATACAACACACAATAACCATTCATATGTCTGTGAGACTCGCGGGCTATCCCTGTTCCGCCTGAAGACTCACGGGCAGTTCCCGTTCCGTCTTATCGCTCGCAGGCTTTTCCCGTTCTGTCTAATGACTCGCAGGCTATTCCCGTTCCGCCTATTGGCTCGTGGGCTATCCCGTTCCGTCCACAAACAATCATTATCATAGCAATAATTCATACAATTATCATAACAGGTAAGATCACCTTAGTCTAACATATCTTCCTTCCTACGCATGCAATATCACCTATAGTATAGTGAGAATACTCACCTGATTATAGTTGACTATACCGTTTATCTTTCTCGGCTTTGTATTTCCTTCAACTTTAACTGTTAACATAATAAGAAATCTATCATTTCTTAATCCTTAACTATATTATAGTCGCATCATTAAACCCTTCAATAATTCCAATATGATACTCCATGATTTATCAAGTAAAGAACGGCCAGGTAGAAGATTAGATGGGGTGGCAGGAGATGTTTTGGGGGGTATTTATACTTGAATTCTTGAATAAAAAATGGCATGACACTTTTGACAAAATATTTTAATAATATAACTTTGTTGAAATTAATACCTTCTAGAATCAGTCTGTTCAAGACTCGTTTAGCCGACTTTAAACCCATGAAATTCACGTTTTTATTTGATATTCCAGCAATTTATCTCAATACCTTTCCAGGGATGTATTTTACGTATTTATACGATTTTTCTATGATTTATTATGAAATTTTGAAAACAGACTATCTAATCTGTCAATTCCGAACTAATCAGTAAATATTGCATTTTTTACCATAGATAATATCATTTTCAAGCTTACTATTATTTTTGGTAATTGTACTAGACTCAATTTGTAAACTTTGTGCACTCGTTTGAGGTCCAAACGATTTTCCTAGAATTAATTATGATTTTTCTAAAAACGACAAAATGCTGATTTTCATATGAAATTGTAACTAAAGTTTTTCTTAGCTTTATAACTATCAAAAATCATATAATTCCTAACACTCTTATTTTAAGTATATGTTATAATCAGGATACGGGTCTTACAAGTCTCCCCCACTTATTTGGATTTCGTCCCGAAATCCGCATTCTCGAACGCCTCTAAGTATTTCCCATCGAGTCCTTGTGTCCTTCAAAAATACTCCTCGTCTTATTGCCGAAACTTTACAATATTTAATTATCTTTCCCTTTCAACATTCACATACCTCTGTAATAATGCTTAAGGTCATATTATTCTCATTCACTCCATACTTCTTTTCTTCTAATTACTCTAGATGTACAAATTTTTTTTTTAATTGTTTCTCACATTCCCACACATCGACTTGACCGGCTACTATCTATAGTACACATTTAGTATTTTCTAATCTATATTTATACATAGTTAACCTAGTTAACTTGCAACACCTAATTTTTAACACTATTTCGTATTTATATTAATTCGTCATATTTCAACACACATTTGCCTCAATTCAACATTTCTTTTAAATACTTTTTGGCTAAATAAATCTATTTTGTAAAATCTCCAAATTTTTTTTTGTTTCACAGAAAAATATAAAATTTATATCATATTTCCTAAGTTTTTTTTTTTTTGAAGTACTGAACACTCTTTAAACTATTTCCATTATATGGAGACATAAAAATTTGTTTTATTTCAAAAGTCCCTTTATTATCTTGTTCTCACCAGACTCAAGCAGGGAATTTTGAAAAAAATGTCACTTGGGGTAGTGAAAAGTCTCATCTACTGTAGTTAGTTTGAATTTCGGTAATTAAAACGTGAGGTGTCCTTTCAGTTCCATGTGTCCTTTCGGTTCCAGCTGCAAGATACTATACATACAGGTATGTAGTATCATTCATTTCCACATTCATTTTCAGTCTCATCCTCTCTTATCACTAGTTTGTTCATAAACAAACTAATATTTAAAGCTGAGTCATGGAAAACAGATCTTTAATGGGCGATCTGCCGAACCCTGGACCTGGTTTTCCACAAGGAGAGGGTACTTCAAACCAAGCATTCTTAATAGAGTTTGGTGACTCTAACATTCTAGACATCTATCATCCATACTTCGATTATCTTTTTAATGTTTTGTTTGATTTTGAATTATGATACAGTCTTCCAGATATACTACTAATAGAGCAACTCCACGGTGAGCCGGAAATTTTTCCCGAGTTGAACATTAACTCAGATGATCCGGTGCATGCATCTGAATTTGCACTTGATCAGACTCCATGCCTTCTACCAGGTTAAATTCTTTTGAATGATCCATTTATAAGTATTCTATTTTGTTTTATCATTTGACATGTGTTATTTGTAGACCTATTTGTGGATGGTCTAACTGAGTACAATCCATTCATGGACGTGCACCCAACAAGCAGTGAGTTTGTCCCCATGAATCAAGAATTCATGGCTGGTATTCAGGATGAGAATCAATTACAGAGGACTCATAACATAAATATTGAATTGAATCCCGAGTTTGGGGTTGGTTTTCAATATCAATATCATCTTCGGTTGATTCAAAGGAATCTAGAAGGATTTCAGAATCCTGAGATTTTAGTTGAAAACCAACAATTATTACCGATAGAGGCCACTAATTTTGATGAATCAATGTCCATCTTTGGGTCAAAAAATCAGGATTATGTTCAAATGATCCAGAATGATAACAATACAATTGGATTTGAACCTTCTAGTTCAGAAAACATAGCAGGTGGCAGTGGAAGAGGTTTCAGACATTTATTAAGTAGAGAAATAATAGCTGAACACTTTAACGAACCAATTGAGAAAGCTGCGAAGGAACTCAACATTGGAACGACACAATTAAAAAAACGCTGTAGAGAATTAGGTATCAATCATTGGCCCCAACGACAACTTACTAGTTTGCAAACCCTTATTGATCGTGCTGAGGTAAAGAACTACATTTTTTTTAATTCCTTTATATCATAAGGTTGAAATTACTAAAGTTATTTGTGCCACAGGAATTTGGTAATGAACTTATTGAGGAAACAAAATTATCGGGAGATTTAATACCCAACCTAAAAAAAGAAAAAGAAGCGATAATTGAAGGGTCACAATCGGGTCTAACAGACGGCACAAAGAAGCAAATACAAGCTGCTCATAAGTTTGTATTTAGGAAAAGAAAAATTCAAGAAAAGGGGGAAACTGTTGGATTAGGTGTCTAAGCCATGACTGATAATTAGTATTTACCTAATTAATAGTAGCACAGTCCATTTGGGTTGCCCTCATAGCTAGAGGTTTGTTGGAAAGTTAAAGAGAGAGAAAAAGGTTGATTTATTGCATGACTAATAAATCAAGATATTGTTTGTTAATATATTATGAAGATGATATATTAATTAGAAATAATATTATTAGATTAATAATTAATCCGAAATTAATTGGATTAATTTTTGTGGCATTAATTAGATTAATCAGGTGGTCAGGGATTAAAGTCGTACAAATTCAATAGTTGAATTGCGGCGCACGGCGCGCCAATGTAAAGGCAGCGACGTGCATACATATTCGTACGAATTCAATAGTTGAATTGCGACGCGTGGCGCGCAAACGACTTGGCCGCGGCGCGCGTACAGATAATCCGGAAAATGGGCTGCGGCTAGGGTTTCTAGCTTTACCCTTTGGTTCCCTATAAATAGGGAACCCTAGACCTCATTATCAGTGGCTCATTCTATTATTTCTCTCTGGAATTTCGATCCATAATCCTCTCGGCTTGGGTGTGATCTCATTTGAGGCAGGATAATTTTGCTGCTCAGCTTCCAGGAAATTCTAAAAGGTTGATTTTTCTAATTTTATTCTTTTAGTTAATTTTGTTATGGCCTTTAGGCTTTTTGTTATATGTTCAATTAGAAGAAAACATAGATCCTTATAGGTTGCATGTGAACTTAGGTTATCTAGTTCATGGTTTGCAGAAAACCTTACAGTGGTATCAGATTCTGTTTTGTTTTCTTGTTGAATTGCTATAACTGTTTTAGGGTTTAAAGCTTCTAAACCCTATTTTTGTATGGATCGACTTTTAGGATTAGGGTTTTGGAAACCCTAATCCCCCCCATGTGTTTTTCGAAATTTGCTAAAGGGTTTTAGGAGGTTTTCTATTTTTTGGTAACTTTATTTGTTAATTAAATGGATAACCTTAAACCCCATTATTTAAATTCGAAATCTAGGGGGTTTAGGATAGGTTTTAATTAATTTGATTAATTTGGATAAACCTATGTACATTTGAATTAATTTAATTAATTGTTAATTAAAAGATAATTCAAAAGGGATTTAATTAATTTTAAAATTGCGAAATTAATGGAATAAATCCGGAAAAATATTTTAAAATGTTTAAAATATTTAGATTTAATTAATTTAATTTTTTGGTAATTAAAATTGATTAAATCGATTTTAAGGTTTAATTTAATTTAAAATTTAATTGTTAAATTTGGTAAAATTAAAAGATAAACCTTGAATATTTTAAAGGGTTTTAAAATACATCTTATATATGTTATTAAAAGTTAATATTATATATATGAGATAAGTTTGGTTAGTCAAATCAATAGTAGGCCTCATTCACGAAGCTGGTCTATAAAGTGGGTATAAGGAGACTGCCTATAAAATGGTAGTCTAATGGGTGAACACTCTCACCCACCGCTCGCCTGATCAGTGGAGGGTCGTTAGCCGAACGGGTTTGACAGAACCACTAAATCATTAAAAGTATAATGATCAAAGTACTAGAACCCTTACACAAAATCCCAATCTAGTTACTTTAGAAAAAATGTGAATTTGATGCTAACCCATGAAATTGCACATTGCACTTTATGAAACGTTGGTGGAGCGTGTGTGGTTTACCGGCACACCAATGGGGGTTCATAAAGAGTGGCAATGGGTGTCTCGGGTGTTATCATTGTTGATGGAGCGTGTGTGGTTAACCGGCACATCAATTTGAGATGATAATGGACCCCGAGAGTACCAAGCTAATTTGCATGGTTATTCACACCCGGTTTGTGATCCTCGGCATCCCAGTCACAAACGGTGGGGCATATCCGAGATTAAACATGCTATTGAACAGTTCAAAAAATCTCAAAAGAAACTAGGAATTCCATTTATAATAAGATTATTTTTCCGCGGTGGAATTGGCTGAATCGTCATTCGCCTACCTTTATAAAATTTGCTTATAGATTACGGCATCCCTCTTCTATGTTGCAAATTGTTATAGTTGGATCCTAGCCTTATTTTATATTGGGTTATTATAAGGACCGACAAGTATCTAATTAAACTTACCTTCTTTTATAGATGTCTTCTGCTGATCAATCCGCTCCCCACTCAAACTCCAGTGTTCCCTCTATCCTCTCACTGTGTTCCAAGGTTCAATTGAACGAGAAAAACTACAATGACTGGATTAGGAATATCAAGATGGCTCTGAGGTACGAGAACAAAGAGTATGTCCTCGAAACCGAGCTTGTCGATATTGACCCTGAAACTGCTACTCCCGAGGAGATTTCCTTGTACCAAAAACATTCTGATGATGCGACCAAAGTGGCCTACATCATGATCGCCACAATGAACCCCGAATTGCAAAGGATATACGAAGACTACTGGCCCTTTGAGATGCACAAGGAGCTTGCGGAAAAGTTCTGCAAGCAAGAGCGCATCGAAAGGTGCGAGGTGGTCAAGGACTTCACGAACAGCAAACCTAAAGATGGAGAGTCCATCTGCGCTCATGTGCAAAGAATGCAAGGTTACGTGGAGCGGCTTAGAAAGCTTGCGATGTCTGTACCAGGGGAGTTGGCCGTTGACATAGTGCTTAACTCCTTACCGAGTTCTTATGACCAGTTCAGGCTGGCTTATCATTTGAACAACAATCAGGCTAACCTGACTGAGTTGCATCGCATGCTTCGAGTTGCTGAGGACGGGTGAAGGGTAAAAGTGTACCCTCGGTTAATCAGTCCGTCCTAGCCATTGGAAGTGGCAAAGGAAAGAAGAGGAAGGGCCCTCCTAAGCAAAATTGGAGGGAAAAGGTTTAGGTCGGGTCATCAAGCAATGGCTCGAGAACCAAGTCTTCCCAGATTCCTTGTGTGGCCAACCCCGATGAAGCCAACTGTTTCTACTGCAAAGAGAAGGGCCATTGGAAGAGAAGCTGCCCCAAATACTTGCAGGATGTCAAGGATGGGAAAGTAAAGCCATCGACAGCAGGTATATACACTATCTCTAAAAACTCACCATCTTCTAATTCTTGGGTCCTTGATACGGGATGTGGTTTTCACATTTGTTCTGATCTGCAGGGTCTAAAGGAAAGCAGGGAGGTGGAGCACGGTAGACTGAACTTGATCATGGGCAATAGGAGATCGTCCCCTGTTACCAAGATCGGCGTTTACAGTTTAGTGCTTAGTAGTGATGTTAGTATAGAGTTATTTAATTGTTGCTATTCGCCAGAAATGGCAAGAAACATTATTTCATTTCACGCATTGTTCAGACAAGGATTTCAATTTTCTTTTGATAATAAAATTGGTTCGATTTCTATTTTCAAAAATGGTATTTTGATTTTTACTGCTTATCCTTGTGATGGTGTGTATGAAACTGTTGAATGTGTTGACAATTTAGGACATAGTGTAAATTATATTGATTCTACTAGTGGTGTAGAAAAGGCATGTCTGTGGCATAGTCGGCTCGGGCACATCAGCAAGAAACGCATCGCCCAACTCCAAAAGGATGGAGTGTTGGAATCATTCGACCTCAGGTCGGATGATGTATGCGAATCTTTTCTATTGGGCAAGATGACTAAATCACCTTTCAAAGGGTCTTTTGAAAGAAGTGAGGGTCTGCTGGACATCATTCACACGGATGTGTGTGGTCCATTCAGATCAACCACAAAGGATGGCACGCGGTTCTACGTGACCTTCACCGACGATTTTAGTAGATACGGTTATATCTACTTGATCAAGCACAAGTCGGACACCTTTGAAAAGTTCAAAGAGTTTAAGAACGAAGTAGAGAATCAATTAGGCAGGAAAATAAAGATGCTCAGGTCCGACAGAGGCGGAGAGTATCTAAGTATCGAGTTCCTAGACTATCTAAAGGAATGCGGAATAGTTTCGCAGTTGACACCTCCCAGGACACCACAGTTGAACGGTGTTGCGGAGAGGCGCAACCGAACCCTGTTGGACATGGTTCGTTCCATGATGAGTCGAGCTTCACTTCCCATTCACTTCTGGGGATATGCCTTAGAGACTGCCGCCCATATCCTCAATCTTGTCCCAACTAAGAAGGTTGCTAAAACACCTCATGAGATGTGGACGGGGAAAGTCCCCTCGTTAGTACACATCAAGGTCTGGGGTTGTGAGGCTTTCGTTAGACGAGAGACTCAAGACAAACTCGCAGAAAGAAGCGAAAGGTGTTTCTTCTTTGGTTATCCTAAACAGTCCTTTGGATATCTATTCTACAGACCAAGCGAGGACGTGGTCTTTGTAGCTAGACGAGCGGTCTTTCGAGAGAGAGAGCTTATATTCAAAGAGGACAGTGGGAGTACCATTGATCTGGAAGAAATTCAAGAGTCATCAGATGACGCAACCTTAGGAGAAACTAGCAACCAACATGAGGAAGAAGTTCCTGTTGGTCCGACAGATGTATCCTTACCTCTTAGGCGTTCCAGTAGGGTTAGCATGCCACCCGAGTTTTATGGTTTCCATATAACTTCTGATGGGGACACGTTTGTCAGTGATAGGACACTGATAAATTTGGATGAACCAGCTAACTACCAGAAAGCAGTGGCGGGCCCTGAGTCTGCCAAATGGAAAGAGGCCATGGATAGCGAGATCAAGTCCATGTATGACAATCAAGTTTGGAACTTGGTTGACAACATACCGGGTCGAAAGACAGTCGGCTGCAAATGGATCTTCAAGAAGAAGACCGACATGGATGGAAAAGTACACACTTTCAAGGCAAGACTGGTTGCGAAGGGCTTTACTCAAACCCCAGGGGTTGACTATGACGAGACTTTCTCACCAGTAGCCAAGATAAAGTCTATTAGGATTATGCTGGCCATAGCTGCATTTCAAGACTATGAAATTTGGCAGATGTACGTCAAAACCGCCTTCCTTAATGGAAAGTTGACTGAGGATGTCTACATGAATCAGCCAGAGGGTTTTGTCGATGCAAAGTATCCTAATAAGGTGTGTAAGCTTGAGAGATCAATCTACGGATTGAAGCAAGCTTCTCGCAGCTGGAATCTTTGTTTCCATGAGAAAGTCAAAGAGTTTGGTTTCTCTAGGAGCGAGGATGAGTCCTGCGTATATGTCAAGGCTAGTGGGAGTATAGTCACTTTTCTGGTGCTGTATGTCGATGACATACTACTCATGGGAAACGATATTCCAACCTTGCAAGATATCAAGGCTTGGCTTGGGAAATGTTTCGCCATGAAGGACCTAGGAGAGGCTGCCTATATTCTCGGGATAAGAATATTGAGAGATAGGAAGAAGAGACTAATTGGACTTAGTCAGGGTACATACTTGGAAAAGGTACTGAAAAGGTTTAGTATGGAAAATTCCAAGAAGGGAGAGCTGCCTATCCAAAGTAATGCAAAATTGAGTAAGACTCAAAGTCCGAGTACAGACGAAGAAATAGCTGAAATGAGTCGGGTACCTTACGCTTCGGCTGTAGGATCGATCATGTACGCTATGACGTGTACTCGCCCTGACGTGGCCTTTGCTTTAAGCATGGTCAGTCGGTACCAGGGTAACCCTGGAAGGGCGCATTGGATAGCTGTAAAAAATATACTCAAGTATCTGCGAAGGACCAAGAACATGGTGTTAGTCCTCGGTGGCAGTGATACCTTGAGAGTTGAAGGATATACGGATGCCAGTTTTCAGACGGATAGAGACAGTGGTCGGTCTCAGTCTGGCTGGGTATTCCTTCTGAACGGAGGAGCAGTAACTTGGAAAAGTTCCAAGCAAGATACGGTGGCTGATTCTACTTGTGAATCAGAGTATATAGCAGCAAGTGAAGCGTCAAAGGAAACGGCTTGGCTGAAGAACTTCATCGGTGACCTTGGAGTAGTCCCGAGTATTCAGGAGCCCGTGGAACTGTTCTGCGATAACGAAGGTGCGGTCGCCTTGACAAAGGAACCGCGAGACCATGGAAAGTCCAGACATATCGACAGAAAGTACCACTATATAAGGCATAAGGTAGAAGAAGGTCACCTCGTGGTAAAGATGGTATCATCGGAAGATAATCCTGCAGATCCCTTGACAAAGGCTCTGAGTAGGATTAAGCATAATCAGCATGCTAGGAGCATTGGATTAAGAGATGATATAGAGTTTATGTAAATTAGATAGGTTTCGAAACTTGTAACAATGTATTGTATTTGACTATTGTGATTTAATAATAGAGATTTATTAATGAGTAATGGTTTACTACTTTTGTCAATACTTTATCATTGTGTTTCATTTTGCATGTTTTACTTCCTGAATAATTGGATTATTCAAATATCCACAGTCGATTACACTTTTGGGAGTAAGTGTGAAGTAAGGCTGTCATGAATTGGTAATAGATTGTCTAAGGAGTTAGACATTGCAATTGGATTGCTGCACCATTCGTGAGTACTTGTAAATAGAGATTTGAGTATTGGATAAACCCGTGCTCAATGGATTGCTTCATGGATTTCATCACGAGCAATGTTGAGACGATAATATCTTTTGATCTTTAAGCTAAGACATATGAGTTATGATTTACTAGACGGTTGTTCATTGATAATACGAAAACGCATCAGTAACTCGGTGTTATAAAACGTATTGTTGTGAGTGATTTGTCTGATAAAAGACATAAGTATATGAGTCGAAGCTTATTCGTCCCTTGACCCTAACGGGGAACAGATATCTGTAGGCCTCTCGATGAATTTGAAGTTGACTAAAATGGTTGGCCAACCGGGACTAAATTGGTAGTCTAAGAGTCATATGCAAATCGGAAATCGAGGAACAGTGAATCAGACCAGATTGATTTTTATCCATGTCTTGAGTCTGAAAAATATCTTGTTGGACGGAGGATCATCTGATCACTTATCTATGGACAGAACTGATTAGATCAGAGTTTGGCAGCGGTTTCTAGGAAGCTAAAAGTGCTGGTTAATTAGAGGATAAATTGGTAATTATAGTCATAGACTTATCCAAGTGGGAGACTGTTGGATTAGGTGTCTAAGCCATGACTGATAATTAGTATTTACCTAATTAATAGTAGCACAGTCCATTTGGGTTGCCCTCATAGCTAGAGGTTTGTTGGAAAGTTAAAGAGAGAGAAAAAGGTTGATTTATTGCATGACTAATAAATCAAGATATTGTTTGTTAATATATTATGAAGATGATATATTAATTAGAAATAATATTATTAGATTAATAATTAATCAGAAATTAATTGGATTAATTTCTGTGGCATTAATTAGATTAATCAGGAGGTGAGGGATTAAAGTCGTACAAATTCAATAGTTGAATTGCGGCGCGCGGCGCGCCAATGTAAAGGCAGCGATGCGCGTACATATTCGTACGAATTCAATAGTTGAATTGCGACGCGCGGCGCGCAAACAACTTGGCCGCGGCGCGCGTACAGATAATCCGGAAAATGGGCTGCGGCTAGGGTTTCTAGCTTTACCCTTTGGTTCCCTATAAATAGGGAACCCTAGACCTCATTATCAGTGGCTCATTCTATTATTTCTCTCTAGAATTTCGATCCATAATCCTCTCGGCTTGGGTGTGATCTCATTTGAGGCAGGATATTTTTGCTGCTCAGCTTCTAGGAAATTCTAAAAGGTTGGTTTTTCTAATTTTATTCTTTTAGTTAATTTTCTTATGGCCTTTAGGCTTTTTGTTATATGTTCAATTAGAAGAAAACATAGATCCTTATAGGTTGCATGTGAACTTAGGTTATCTAGTTCATGGTTTGCAGAAAACCTTACAGAAACTTCATCAAGAACTCATACACAGCAGCAATCTCCGCCATCTAATTCTGGTATGAGTAGTATTAACCCTGCTTTACTCGAGTCTTCGAGTGAGGAGAATTTTTTAGGCTTTGCAGGTGACCTAGCCTGGTTTCCTCCTTCTTATAGCTACCCCTAACTGGTTCCGAATTAGAGCCCTTCCTCATCACTGCCCTACTTACACACGCCCCAAATGAGTCAATATTTAGCCCCTAATCATGGGGTTACAAGTTCCAACCCTATCGAGACCCCATACCTTGGAGCTCCTCCTTCAATAACTGAAAGCATACCCCTTCCAAATCCTCAAGAAGGCACAAGTCAACCTAATGATGACAAATATTGGAGTGTAGAATATCTTTTCTCGCTTCTTTCTGATTCTCCGGTTTAGGTTAGTAGTTCTGTAAACTTTTCTTAATGTATTAATATAAAATTGCAATAATGAATTAAATATATTGACGTGTTACTATAATTTTAATAATTTCATCGATTCAATATAATATTCATGTTGTTCCCTTAATTTTGTATTCCTCCCCCACTTGGACTAAAGTCCAAGTCTGTTTATTCGATTTATAATTTTTTTACGAGCTCTTACTCTCGAACAAAAACCAAGCCCACTCTGCTCATCCAACAACTTGCATCGGGGGCAAACACCATCTCAATAAACATGTTTCGATAATGTAAAGACGTTTACATCAACCACCATATGTTACTCATCCGCTTGCGACCCTAGTCAACACCTCTATCGTCAGTTACCTCAATCACGAGCGAGTGATCCAGACTCTCAACCCACACGACCTGATCAATCACTCAAGCAAGATCAATACAAGGGTAGGTAGCCCCACTATTACACAGCACCAGGCATGTACAGAGTCGACTCAAAAATACCCGCTATCATCTCAGGCGCCGCTTGCACCTCTTTGACCGTGAGTTGGAAAACTCACCCTTGCATCCTCTAGTCCCTGTCTGACTTGTGCGCCCATTAGTTGCATGAAAAATAGCTACCACAATAGCACTTTGACATTCTCCCTTTCAACAGTCTTTAAGCTCAGTAATCAACTTAAGCATGATCGGTCCAACCAAACTGGTATGATCACATCTTAATTGTTCCTACTGAACCTCACAATCAACATTCACCAATCGAATGGATAAAGGTTTACCACATTACACTAGCATTTAAGTCAGCTATGCTAGACACTCACATACTCAGCTCCTTGGATCCTTCGTGACGAACTCCTGACTCAAACGCAGATCCTGTGCTTTCGATAATAGGAGCTCTACTACTACCTTCCACACCTATCCATGTTCGTTCCAAGACCCGTCTCGAAATATCCAATTCGCTTCTCACCGATAATTTTAACTCATATGCCCTTACAAGGCATATGTCAACCCTTCTAGGAATACTTGGAATCCCACCCCCACCCTGCTATTCTAACTAAGACGGAACTTCCTCCAGTGATGACAAATTGTTTCGCGAACTTAGTTGTATACAATATCGAACTAAACAGTCTTTCAAATAAGAGAATCTTCCCTAAGGCAACAACCAAACAAGGAACATGCAATAAGGTCAACTCACACATTCTATGACTATTCAGTCCATATTGTATACAACTTAGTGGAAATCTCTAAGCAACCTATCGGCACTAGCATACAGTTCTATTAGCAAATAGCAGATAATAATACAACAATGTGTGATCTCTACTAGGCATTTCAGCAAACATATACCATATGTTTTTTTTAACATCCATAATATTAAATACTTACCCCTTTTCTCATACTGGCGTCGGCTGGCGGTACACACTGTGTCTTCAGTTCACCCTTCATAAAACATCTTTATTTCGTAAAAATGTTTTAAGAAAACTCTTAAGCCTCAACTTGAGTCCAGAACTCACTAAATGAGCCTGATTCTCTCAAGCTGTGCTCTGATACCAACTTGTAACATCCCAAAATTTTAAGGTAAAATTAAAAAAAATTAAACGGACACTTCAATATAAGAAAAGCCACTTAATTAATTTTGACAAAATTCCATAACTTATAAGTTTAATGAAAACATCCCAGGATTAACAAAAGTTAATGAAATCACAACATAGCGGAACTTTCATTCAAAAACAGTCCTCCAATGAAGCAGCATAGTGTATACACGTCACGCCTTGCCATCCATGGTACCTGATTTACCTGAAACAGTAGTTTATATAGGGAAAGGGTAAGCACGGAGCTTAGTGAGTTCCTCAAAATACCATACGATCCATCACATAACATACAACACACAATAACCATTCATATGTCTGTGAGACTCGCGGGCTATCCCTGTTCTGCCTGAAGACTCACGGGCAGTTCCCGTTCCGTCTTATCGCTCGCAGGCTTTTCCCGTTCTGTCTAATGACTCGCAGGCTATTCCCGTTCCGCCTATTGGCTCGCGGGCTATCCCGTTCCGTCCACAAACAATCATTATCATAACAATAATTCATACAATTATCATAACAGGTAAGATCACCTTAGTCTAACATATCTTCCTTCCTACGCATGCAATATCACCTATAGTATAGTGAGAAGACTCACCTGATTATAGTTGACTATATCGTTTATCTTTCTCGCTTTGTATTTCCTTCAACTTTAACTGTTAACATAATAAGAAATCTATCATTTCGTAATCCTTAACTATATTATAGTCGCATCATTAAACCCTTCAATAATTCCAATATGATACTCCATGATTTATCAAGTAAAGAACGGCCAGGTAGAAGATTAGATGGCGTGGCAGGATTCTTTCAGCATTTTAGCCTTTCAGAAAATCCAACAACCAGATCCCAAGTAATCGGCCTAGTCACCGTCCTCGTAAGTAAATCAATCGGTATTATTTGCAGAATTACGAATTGTTATAATCAGGACGTTTTTAAGGTTTTTGTTTACTATTGTTGGAAATGAATATGTTATACTTATTACATATTCTACTTCTTAACACAAAAATTATTTTACAATACCTAATTAAGCTATAGAAAGGTTTGTAGTTACCTTATGACCAGTCGTCGAGATCTATAACTTCTTCGTTAGGCTTTTGACCTTCCTTCCGCTCACTTCTTACACTCTAGTGCTTAGAAACCTCTATATATTGGATTGAGATTTGTTGGTGTGGTTTATGAGATGTTTTGGAGGGTATTTATACTTGAATTCTTGAATAAAAAATGGCATGACACTTTTGACAAAATATTTTAATAATATAACTTTGTTGAAATTAATACCTTCTAGAATCAGTCTGTTCAAGACTGGTTTAGCCGACTTTAAACCCATGAAATTCACGTTTTTATTTGATATTCCAGAAATTTATCTCAATACCTTTCCAGGGATGTATTTTACGTATTTATACGATTTTTCTATGATTTATTATGAAATTTGAAAACAGACTATTTAATCTGTCAATTCCGAACTAATCAGTAAAGATTGCATTTTTTACCATAGATAATATCATTTTCAAGCTTACTATTATTTTTGGTAATTGTACTAGACGCAATTTGTAAAATTTGTGCACTCGTTTGAGGTCCAAACGATTTTCCTAGAATTAATTATGATTTTTATAAAAACGACACAAAATGCTGATTTTCATATGAAATTGTAACTAAAGTTTTTCTTAGCTTTATAACTATCAAAAATCATATAATTCCTAACACTCTTATTTTAAGTATATGTTATAATCAGGATACGGGTCTTACACTACTGAACTTTCTACCAAACCTCCAGCTATGAGGGCAACCCAAATGGACTTTGCTTCTATTAATTAACTAAATACTAATTATTAGTCATGGCTTAGACACCTAATCTAACACTTTGGGTCGAGGAAAAGAAGGCTAAATATGTTCGGAAGTCCCATATCTCTACCTCAAGGGTACGATGATAAGAATTTGGACAGCAACTTGCTGATGCAACCTGGGGTTAGGGACAAAAGAAAAATATGGATGCGAACAGGAGAAGGAGGAAAAGAGGAAGTCTTGAAGGAAACAAAGGAGCATCCGTTGTCCACCATTGACAAGGAACAGCTGCTGGACATGATGGAGATGTCCAGCAACAATGGATTAGCAGGGTTAGTGACAGGATGACTCAACTCACTTCATTGATGTCAATGATGGCCCACAATTTCGTGCCGGATCACAAGAAGATGCCATCAGGAATTCAAGAAGAGTAGGAGTAGGAATGGTACGTCTGGCTGAAGACATTAAACTTAGCGCTTATTGGGAGGCAACCCATCTTTTCATAGGTCAGGTACTGTATTTTTAGGAGTAACCAGGAAAATTATATCATCGTCATTTGCAGGTATTATTGGTCCAAGGCAAGTGTGGGGTTGTTTTGAAGAATTTGGATTTTTTATGACCGCGTCGCGGTCAGGCAATTTGCACGTCGCGGGTTCGTAAACCAAACCGATGCGCACGGATTGATTTGGGACACACGTTTCGTGGTTCGCTCATATCCGCGCCGTGGGAATCGATCGGTCGGTTCCCTTCGTAAATAAGGTAAGTTGCGACACTATTCACACACACCACGCCGCAGAGCTCTGATCATCGAAAATTTCTCGTGTTTTTTCTTGCTCATTTCATTCTCGCCACCAAGGTACGTCATTCTAACTAGCTTTTACTTGTTAAAACTAGTGATTAGGCAGTTGATTTGGTTGATTTCTCCAAAAACTTAGAAATCGCCAATGCTGACTCATAGGGTGTTTATTTTGCCAAATAATGACCCTAGATGAGTTAGTCAGTGCCTAGGCTACCTTTTAGTGTAGTTGGATTGAGTTTAAACAGGTTAGATCGTGATATGGGGTTTGGAATTGGAAACAGCCGCTCGCCGCGTCGCGTCATAGTTCTTGGGCCGCGCCGCGGTGCGATGGGGAAGAAAAGGACTAAAATTGAAAAATTTTTGTGGCTATTTTCTTTTGTGCAGATGTCGTTCAGACTTGACCACCAGTTTCTCCAGTTCCCTGAGGGATTGGATAGCTCTGTTGATTTTGCGAGCAGGAGGGATGCACTCATAGGTCGCCGGGTTCTCGAGGCGACGATCATTGATAGGGATATCCTCAGAGACACGGGGCTTTGGGGTGAGATTGAGCCATTCCTCCACCGCACATGGACCCACGTAGATGCTTCATTCACGTGTCGAGGCTGGGATAGGCTTATGGCCAACCAGGACGACACAGTATACACCGAGCTTCTTTTGGAGTTCCTATCTACTGTCCGTTTTGCACCGGGGTCGACAGAGGCCCGTTCCAGACGGGTACGATTTCGATTAGGGGGAGTCCACAGGGAGTGCAATCTCCAGGAGTTTGGGAGGCGCACAGGCACCTATACAGAGGCGGACCTCCAGCACTGCTGCCAGGGCTGCCAATGCAGAAGTTTGGACACCGTTGTCAAACGTGTTCTATGAGGTGGGGATATCCAGGGAGAGCCATCTCCGTGATCCGCTTCACCGGCTCATGCACCGCATCGTCTCCACCTCCATCATGCACAAGGAGGGGGCGAGAAGGTGTTCGGCGAGGACATGACATATCTCTGGGTCCTCCTTGACCCCTCCAGGTTCCTTTACCTCCCGTTCGCTCTAGTCGTCTCCCTATCCACCCAAGCGACGTATGCATCATCAAGCAGTCCTCTGGCCCGCGGGCATTACATCACCTGCCTGGCCCGTTCGTTCCGGATCCTTACTGCTCCCGTTGTGGCATCCTTGACTGCTTTACCTCCAGTTCGCACTACGGCACGAGCCCTGGAGAACATGGGGCTTATCGAGCAGCAGCGCCCAGGCCAGTACATGAGGGTGGCGACCGAGGCACCCCAGGCTCCCCAGCCAGCATACGCCCAGCCGGGCAGGAGACGCCGCAGACCGGCAGCACCAGCAGAGCCAGCGCTACAGCCACAGCTATCCGATGTGCTGGCAGCCATCCAGGACCTGAGCTAGAGGATGTCTGCTAGGGAGGCACATGACCGGTGGATGGCAGAGACACAGAGGATGATCATGCTCCGGATGCAGATTGATGACATTCCACCTCACCCCTCCGGAGGCGATGCTGGGGCAGGTCCATCTGGGACCCGCCAGGATGACGATTGATGTATTTTTCTTATTTTTATTCTTTTGGATATCTGTACTGTACTTATGACACTTTCTATCTTTTGATTATATTGTATTTTGTTTATTTTCGTTTAATCTTTTTTGTGAGTCATGCATGTGATACCAAAAATTGGGGGGAGTTGTTTCAAGCAAGTGTGGGGTCACCGTGCCCCCTCTACTTGCTTTGACCACCAACGTGTTCACTGTTGCGCTACAACTCCAGAATGCTAAATTGAGGACCTTTTTGTTCGTATTTGTACTTGTGACACCGAGTACCAATCAAGCGATCTACCGTCCAAAGGGGTAACTCTTTCTCCCTTGTTCTAAATAATTTTTGTACAACGGGGACGTTGTACGGTTTTAAGTGTGGGGTGTTGACGGTCGAAATAGTAGTTTTTGAAATTTTTGCGGAAAATGACCGATTTTCAAAATTTTTAGCAACTTTTTCAAAATTTTTAATAGATTGTAATTTTGAAATGGATAGTTTATGATTGTTTATAGCATTGGTATTTTTCGAGAAATACTATTTAGTTGTTATCATTCTATTAGTTTAGTCAAATAAGTTGAGTTTTAGGAATTAGACGATTGGGATATTTTAAGATTGGAATTTAGGAAGGGACTGTCAATCAGTGACCTTTGTTGTTCGAGCCGGTAATTCTAAAATGGGTGGGCCTCATGCACCTTGCCACCTAAGATAGTCTGGTCTGGGATGGTATTTCCGAAAGCTCGCCACACGGACAACATCGAAAGTCATGGATAGTTCCTTAATGGCCTTTAGAATCTGAATGAGTACGTACACTTCATTGTGGACAGAAAATTTGTAATCAAGGGTTCTCTAGAAAGCCATGAATTCCAAAGAACATTCTGATTATGTTTTCACGAACTATTTCACTCTAACTCTTAAGGCAACAAGCTTTGAAATTAAACACGTTCAAAAATTGTTTGAGTCTTAGTTAAAATCTATTAAAAACCCTCTTGCTTGGGGACAAGCAAGGCACAAGTGTGGGGTGTTTGACAATGCCTAGTAATATCAAATATTTTAGTCGTTGTTGAGCCCTATTCTTAGTGGAATTATATCATATATATCGTGGTATTCTCATTTTTCGTGCCAGCACTTGTTTGGAAAGAAATAATGAAAACAAGGAACAAAAGTGTGCAATTTGGAAGAAGTTTGAATATCAAGGCAAAATCAGGCGAAGACGTACGTGCGCCGCAGAATTCATCAAGGCAAAATACCCTAATATCGTCTGAAATATATGCAACATAAACACGATATATATATATATATATATATATATATATATATATATATATATATATATATATATATATATATATATATATATATATATATATATATATATATATACACGTTAATTATATTTTGTAATTAATGTTATTGAATACTTAAAAGAGGCCTAGAGATCATATGGATTCTTATTTTGATTTATAATCATATATTAGTAAACACAATAGGTATCATGTTGTTCTAGTTGATTTCAACATCAATGTTTTTGATGGATTGCAACTTTAAGAAACAACTTGTAAATTTGTAGTAATAGATTGAATATTAATTTATAGGTCTAACGGTTAAGAAAAATAAACATAACTATTGAGACCGTTTCAGCTGTAAGATGTGTGGGTAAGACGTGTGTGTTAGATGTGTGTGTAAGAAAAATAAACATACAAGTATATATTAGAATTGTTTCTAATTGTTTCTAATTGTTTTTTCTAGATGTGTGTGTTAGATGTGTGTGTCAGTAGTATGAATCTCTATTCATGGGTAAGACGTGTGTGTTAGATGTGTGTGTGTTAGATGTGTGGGTAAGACGTTTCAGCTGCAATTGGCACACAATTCTAATTGTTTCTCATATTGTTTTCCTAATTGTTTCATTTTACATCATCTTCTTAATTTTTGAACTTCAATATTCTCTCTCATTGCACCAGGTTTCTCTGCAAGTGAATACGCCATAGATACGATACGTGACATTAATCCAAAAAATCCAAGAAAAATCATAGAAAATCCCAGAAGAAAAGTACATTTATTCCTCATTAATCTGTTTGCTTGATTTTTAAAATCACCGGCTTTTGTATATAATAATGATATATATATATATATATATATGTTATACGTGTATTAGAAAGTTTCCTCGCATGTGAATAAAACCGCGCACCAATAATGCCCTGACCACTCCCACCAAGTGGGGCAGTGTACCCACACGAGTAAATTAGTCCACATAGGACCCCGTGGTGTGCGATATACCCGCGGCACTTACTCTTACCCTTAAGTAGCATTTTACATTTAGTAAACTAAGAAACAAGACGGAATGAGTAAATTTAAGAAGTTGCACAAAAACTATGATATACAACTAAAAAACATACTTAGGATGAAATTGTAAAGAGCTTAACCTAAGGATTTTCATATGAGTTTTACTTTTAAGAAAATAAAAGTACGACCAAAAATAAAATAGATAAAGATAAAACTTGAAAATTAATTAAATAAAATTTTCTAGAAAAACTAACTTGCGAAAAAAGTAAAAACCATAAAATCGTAAAAACTCTAAAAATTAATCATTTCATGACAATATCTCTTACAGTTATTTCTGATTATATATCATTTTCTTGGCATATTTCGCAATCATATTATAAGATCCACATTTTATATATCGTTTTTATTTAAAGAATCACGTGACGGTGCTATGTCAAGATGTCATAGGTGATATCATCCATTTATATATTACTATATTTGTTTTCGGAAAGTTGATCATACTATGTTTTAACTTTTAGAGCTCTACAAGAAAACATAATATGATGAAAATTATGTGTGGTAGAATGCAACTGACTTTAGAATTTTGATGAATATTTCCCACATTTTGAAGTTTGTAATGCAATTAAGCTTCTTGCACAATACATTTCTATAAATCATGATTTTAGTTTCATATTTTCTCTTTTATTAAATAGTGGTTTTTACATAAAAATTTTGTAGGTATATATATATATATATATATATATATATATATATATATATATATATATATATATATATATATATATAAACTTTATTTTTCATTGGTACATTTTTAATTAAATTAATGGATATTGTTATTACGAAATATAATCTTTTTGAAACGTTTCATTCCATCATTAATAATTCAGCAAAGACCAAACTCTTTACAAGTCAATAAATGAGTCAACACCATAAATTAAAGAGGTGATGTGAATCTTTGATTTACCATTTAATAGTCTTCCAACATGTTATTTTCTATAAACTATTAACTGTGCAATAATTCCATAAATAAATGATATAATTTATATTGTTTCTCACTTCCTACCAACTAAAAACTCATCTTTCCATCCCTTCATTATATAAAGACTAAATTACATAATTGGTCCCTATGGTTTACCCCAATTTTCAGTCGTGGTCCACATTTTCTTTTTCACGTTGAAGGTCCTTGTGGTGGCAAGAAGGTAACAGATATGGTCCCTCTGACTGTTACCATGAGTTGTAAGTCGTTAAAGCCTTCGTGTGCCACTCGTGCGGGCATTTGCGTCGTTTCTTCTTCGTCATTTGCTTACAGGAGAAATCTTTGGCACCT
This sequence comes from Cichorium intybus, assembly GCA_023525715.1. Lineage (NCBI taxonomy): Eukaryota > Viridiplantae > Streptophyta > Magnoliopsida > Asterales > Asteraceae > Cichorium > Cichorium intybus. The sequence goes on along the minus strand of CM042016.1, from coordinate 58,432,893 downwards.
TTAATGCTTCTGATGCAAACTATCACTTTTCACAGTCGAAATGAAGCACTGTGGAGATATTTTGGTGATCGTGAAGGTGCAATAGTGGGACGATTGTAATGATCGGATCAAGGAAGTGTTCATCAAGGTCTGCGATTGAAAATGTGGCAAGTAGGGGAATCCCAAGTAATCAATGAAGGATACCATGTCTACCGTTAGTGATTTTGCATGTATTGTGTAATCTGGTTTTGAAATCGAAACCATAACCACATTTCCTTTTTGAAAATGGTTTACCAAACTTTATTACAATTGAAATCCACCATGGTGGTGCATTTACGGAAACCCCTTCAAGAGCGTATTTGAACGGAAAAGTACTGAACATCGATAATGTAGAAATCAAAGAGTTTTCGCTACATAACCTGAATTGGTGGGTGTGGGAAGAGGTGCAGGAGGTGATACACATGAGGCAGGGATGTCTACACAAAGGGTGGGTGTGGGATGAGGTACATGAGGTCGTGGCAGAGGGAGAACTAAAAGTTCATTAGCAGGTAGGGGTATGGTTCAGGCAGAGTTGCAGCATGCAGAGGAGGTGCAGGGGTAACCAGAGTAATCTGAAATTATATTTGCAGTCATATCATATTGGAAAACATGTTATGTAATAAGTTAATTGTGTTTACTATGTTATTCTACAACAATGACCTTAATGTTTTGTTGGATTTGGGTAATTTCGTATTGTAATTATGGTAATGTAGGTTCTTAAGATTATGAACTTTGATTGTAATGGAAATATGGTATGGTTTTAAACAAACTATGGATTAATGTTTGAAAGTTTTAGTTTTATCATATAGTCCTAACAATGTCTGTATAGATAAGTTTACCACTTGTGTACACACTTTATGGTCTTAATAACCCATTTTATCAAAAAGGATGTATGTACGTTCACTCAAGTTACTCAGGTCGATTGACTTAGTTTTTGAGTATATTTACAGAGTATGTATGAAAGTAAAACCATCCTCAAACACAGTTGTAAGTAAAACCATATCGAAACACAAATGCAAACATTGTGATGTAACCATAAGTTCACTTTCAAACATTACAACCTGGAACACGGTAGCCTAATTACAAATTTCATTTATACCTAACATTACCAAAACAATTATTACAAACAAATTAACAACCACCAAAAAACGGGCACGAGCAAACCCTCCGAAAGACCATACCCAAAAACCTTAAACCACCACTTCATCATTCCATAAAACAACCATCTGCTCGAACATGGTGTACAATGCAAAGACAATGAATAGGACCCAAGAGACAATCAACAATATTTTTTACTTCTGGGTGTCTTCAAGGTCGGCTTCAAGCCTAGATATTATCTCAAAGAGGTTGCGCTTTGCCAGCAAGAGTCTCGGTATGATCATCATTGCCCTCTTACGCATAGGAGGGTCGAACCAGCCAACAAACCCGCATCTAACACACCTCCAGAATCGTCTTCCTGGGTTCTAATTTGTCCACGAAGTGCAGATGGTCTCCCACAGTTGCACATCCCCATTGTTGGCGAGGTATGTTGTTCTACGAAATCGAACGAGTGTAGTCTTTTTGTTGCAGACGATCGATTGCCAAAAAGATACGATTCAATCGTCTTAAATATGCAGTTTAATAGGTGATAAAAAGACGCAAACGCCCCCACGTTAAGGGCAAACGAAGGCTTTAACTGCTTACACTTCACGGTAATAGCCAGAGGGACCATATATGTTACCTTTTGCCACCACAGGGACCTTTACCGTGAAAAAAAAACATGGACCGAGACTGAAAAATGAGGTAAACCGTAAGGACCAATTGTGTAATTTACTCTTATATAAATAACGATCCCAAGTTGAAAGTCCCGGTAGTTCCTAGTCATTCTACAACATCTACAAATGAAGAAGGTTATATTGATATGCTTCCTACTCCTAGTATGTGTATCTAGATCAGGTTCGAAACCTTTAACTTCACACATATGGATGCTTCTATCATTTATCGAATCTATGCTCTTATTGTTTTGTGGGATGCGGATTCCATTAAGTGTTCCCACATCCCCCAATCACTGACAAAAATTACATGTCTACAAAAATCGGGATAAGTAATAAATAATTTTGGTCTAAATCTAGTTTTCATTATATGCTTGTTATTTTGTTTATTATGATCAGGTTTTTCAAGATATCCATCAAAGCCAAAGAACACCCCTACTCCTCCAGGTGGGCCTGCAGCTCCCGGCTTCCCCTGTCAAACCGTTCAAAATTGTCAAAAGGAGTGTCCGTGTGATGTGAGTGCACAACATTGTACAAATCATCGTTGTTATTGTCGTGGCTATATTTGCTAAGTCTACGAGAGTATTCAAATATTGCTAAGGAATGTCTTTAAGCAATATAAATTAATAAAAGTTATTTATTGAATATGTTGGACTTAGATGGTGATGTGGTCATTTACTCTTATTTATATTATTTATTTGCTCCAACATAGATATTTTGATCATATAAAACTTATTCTAGATAAACATCATGTATGCATATAATACTTAATCGAGATAAGAAAAAAAAACACATTTAATGATTCACCGTTGAGATATAATATCATTGCTAAAAAATTAAATGTTCCTTTATACCAATAAATCAATCACATTTAATGTTCCAGTTAAGTTCACTGAAGTGAGTAAATGATAAATCAAGTTTGTCCTTATGAATTCTTAACTAATAATATTTTGACCACTTGGCTTATCAAGTATATGTTTACATGATTTTCGACGGAGTTAATCACAACAACAACAACAACAACAACAACAACAACAACAACAACAACAACAACAACAACAACAACAACAACAACAACAGCAACAGCAACAGCAGCAACAGCAGCAACAGCAGCAACAGCAGCAACAGCAGCAACAGCAGCAACAGCAGCAACAGCAGCAACAGCAGCAACAGCAACAACAGCAACACCACCAACACCAACAACAACAACAACAACAACAACAACAACAACAACAACAACAACAACAACAACAACAACAACAACAACAACAACAACAACAACAACAACAACAACAACAACAACAACAACAACAACAACAACAACAACAACAACAACAACAACAACAACAACAACAACAACAACAACAACAACAACAACAACAACAACAACAACAACAACAACAACAACAACAACAACAACAACAACAACAACAACAACAACAACAACAACAACAACAACAACAACAACAACAACAACAACAACAACAACAACAACAACAACAACAACAACAACAACAACAACAACAACAACAACAACAACAACAACAACAACAACAACAACAACAACAACAACAACAACAACAACAACAACAACAACAACAACAACAACAACAACAACAACAACAACAACAACAACAACAACAACAACAACAACAACAACAACAACAACAACAACAACAACAACAACAACAACAACAACAACAACAACAACAACAACAACAACAACAACAACAACAACAACAACAACAACAACAACAACAACAACAACAACAACAACAACAACAACAACAACAACAACAACAACAACAACAACAACAACAACAACAACAATACTGTCATATCAAAAAAATGTCATATTTTAGATACAAAATGTTAATTTTGAAATTAATTATAAAATGATTTGAAAAAAAGTTGTAATTTCTTTTATTCATAATAATATTTTCAATGGTTCCATACCCTTAGTCACCAATTTCGGAAAATTTTTTTTGAAAATGCGTCATCTTTTACAACAAATAACAATAACTTATTTTGCCAAAATACCTACAACGTTTTATTTGTTAAATACTTTTTAATGGAGACCGCTAGCTAATAAAATAATTTCGACAAAATCCAATTCACAAACAGAACTGTAATTTGAAATAAAATAGTGTTTAAGGTCTGTGTGGTGGGGAAAGAGGGACCATTTATGTAATTTTGTTATGCATGAACCATTTCTTAAATATTGTCTTATATATAGGGACCCTTTTTGTAATTTAGTATTCCACAAAGAGTATTTATGTAACTTTGTTACACATAGACCATTTATACAATTTTGACTATTTCCAATAAATGGACCAATTATACTTTTGTTATATATGAGGATTGTTTTTGTAATTTTGTTAAACGGGTTACATTATCTTGTCTATTTGAAACAAAAAGATAATTTATGTTATTTTTTCTAATAAAAAATTATATAAACCAAAAGAGCAATTCAAAAAAAAACAAACTCTAGCTTATTTTGACCATAGGAATAGTTCATACATTTTGATAAATGTTATACCGGTGATATTAAAAATAAATTATTTAATGCTATATGTTGACCTCTTGTATTTTTATGATAGCTCTTCTTAATCATTTTATAGATAAATATTCACGCGTTGCACATAGTATAATCATACAATTAAAATATTCACAAATATATGCTATAAAAATGACTACCCAATTGCCAACAACTATGTTATAATAATTATTATATTAAACTAATATTAGATATTATAGTTATTAAAAATTATATGATAGTATAAACTCTATGAAAACCACATCTTGTCGATGCGCTACACGCCTACACCCGATGGTCGTATGCGAGGAAATTAAATATATTTTTAATTTACAATTTTATGTTAAGTATTCTTATGGTAGTATATATATATATATATATATATATATATATATATATATATATATATATATATATATATATATATATATATATATATATATATATATATATATATATATATATATATATATATATTAAATCAACATTATCTCGTTGGTCTATATTTGGTAGTTATATGTGAATACAATTATATAAAAGTTCATATATAATGTTACTTTTTAATACTTATTATTATTTATTAGATTACTATGTTCTAATTTGGAAAATTTTAAATTTCATTCAAGATAATTATTTCAAATATCAACTGATCTTTTTAAGGTAATGTATAAGTTTTTAAATTTTATTAACATTTTAGCTATTATTATTGTAACTAATTCGAAACCGCTTCTTTAGAATAATTTTACTATTAAAAAAATAATATTTTTTGTTAATTGGATATTTTGATTTAGGTTTTATATTTAATATTGTGTTCAGCTTTTTAACTATTAAAATAGACTTTCAATATTTTTGAAGTTTAATTATCATTTTGATATAAGTTTTGTACTTAACAACATATGTAAATTAACATATTAAATATATTAGATTAATAATTTAAGTTGTATCATTAAAATGATAATATTTTATACCCAACACCATATTTAAGTTAATAAGCTAAGTATGTTAGGTTTTAAGTTAAAGAGTTGACATTAAAGTAAATTAATGAATAAGCTTAATGTATTAAAAATCAAGAAATAAAGTTATATGCTAAAAAAATTGGAAGATACATTTTGTTATAAACGACGGTTTAAGGTCGCACATTGTATTAGGATTTTAAGCAATACTTTTTATGATATAATATGTTCTTTGAAGTTTAGGATTCAATTTGTTTGGCAGACATTTTTGATAATATGGAATGTTACATTACCCCGATATATTTAATTACATTTCCATTTTGAACCGACCAAAGACAACTATTATCTGGGATTTTTTTTTCTAGACTTGCACATTAAAAGCTAAAATAACTGGGAATTTACACATTTGTAGGGCAATTGTTTTGAGGAAAAAATTACTAGACAGAAATGCATCAATTCTTTTCAACAAAGGATTAAAGTTCATAATATTAAATCTAATAGTCTTGAAAACATTCTTAGAACCATACCAACCACAATTCATCAATTAGTCATGACGACTCTGACAAATATATCACAATCCATGCTAGGAAAAGTAATATCAATTTTATAACACAATAATGCCAAAATCCAAAGTTCAGTACTAAAATTAAGTAATATATAATGAAATCCGTATTTTCAACATTAAAAGTCCCAAAGGTCATTTAGAGAAAACCAAGTTTTAGAAAAAATTTAAGAACACATTATCCTAAAAAGACCCAAGAAAATTCATTTATAACAACCATCACAACAAAGAAAATAGAAACAACTTTACTATGCCAAAATCTAATAAAATTGTTCTTTATTTTCATTGTTAATAAAAACAAGCATTCCATTATGATCCCAATATAACCATTTTAGCACATAAAGGTAAAAAATTTGAAATGAAAGATGCCCCAAACAATAACAGATTTAGAAAATTCACTAAAATTCAACTTCAAAACTAGATTGTTGAATTTGGTAACACTTAAAACCATATGACAATGCTACCTAGGTCTAATGTGTTGTTTTCATATCAAACATAATCTATATAAAAAATTAAATAGAAATATGATGTTGTTTTTATATTTGATTTAAGATATGTTAAACAAGCACATGAAGATTGGATGTAATATAAAAAATAAAATAAATGTCGGATCATATAATAAACAATAATTTAAAGTAAGCTTCATGTCATTATGTTTGACATGCGCTAAAATTAGAGTTTATAAGCCGATAAGATGGTTCATGTAGATAGAGCCATAGCCTGACAATTTTGGCATAATGGAAATTGGAGAGAAAGAAGTACTTACATCTAGAGCTTGGTAACCATGGTGTTTAAATTCAATCAATATGGCATTGTTATTATTCTTTAAATTGTTCTTGCAATCTTAATGGCATGTGGTAATTGCCATTGGGTGATTATGGCTATTGTGTTCAAAGTTCCATACCGGTAATAATATAAATCCACGACACTCACTTTTTCCTTTTCCCATAATAACTGTCTCCAAATTGTTTGATTAATGTTACAAGTCCATTTTTTTTTTAACTTGGATGATCAGAGTATGGGACTATAGATCACTATTATGTCATTGACATAAATTATTTTCGTGGTACTTATAAAAATGTTCATTTTTTGAAACTTTCAATTTCCTTATAACCACCACTGAAATCCAGTTGTCGAGCATAACAGACCACTCTTGTTGTCGTGAATTAAAATGGTAAGAAAAGTATTAAGAGAAAACTAAGAAATAAATGTTAAATTGATGAAGATGATTCGTTTATCTTTTGTGGACTGATATTTTCTTGGGGCTTTTTGGGACTATTTGCTTTAAATCGGATCTTATTGTTTCAATTTGACTGGGATGTATGGAAACAATGGAACGACATTCTGGTTTGGACTTTTACGAAAATTTAAATTTGATGCTCTTGATTTGTAGCTTGGAAGATATTATGAGGTACGAAACAACATGAGGGATGTGTTTTTAAGTATTGAGCCACGAAACAGATGATTTGGAAGATGTTTTTGGCTTATCAAATTTTTAAGAAGATGTTTTTGATTTTCTAGATTGGATGAATTTATATCTACACCTATTTAAAGCTTTGTAATGGAAAAGTAATTGTGGATCTTGATTTATCCGACTCTATTTGGGTATTCCAACTAATATTTAGCGTTCACTAAATGTTACACTTTCTAATAACAATAAAACGTATTGTTACTTGTTAGTCGGATGTAAATTAGATTTCTTTCAAATGATAATCGAATAAGAATGAAATTCCTAATAAGCTGAATAAAGTCGAGATGTAATTATAAACATGACATATGCAGGACTGGACACCATAAATTGCAGCTTGTATGTGACAAGGAACATGAATTTGATACAATGGAAATTGAAATTATATTGTGTGTAATTAACATCAAGTGATTTATTATATAATTTGTTACGTATTTAATGGAAATTCAAATTAAAGGTTGTTATTGTAATAGTCAAATGAGTGTGAAAAGTAATTTCTTTATTACTTTTGTGTAATACAACGAATACAAGAAGTAAATATATATACTGACTACTCTAACAAACTAACTGTAACAGTCTAACAACTTGCAACTAATAACTAACTTAACTAATATGGTTAGATGACGTGGCAATGACTAATGTAACACCCCCCTCAAGCTGGTGGATGTTGCAGGAAACCAAGCTTGGATACAGCTTCAGAATGACGTGGACTCGGCAAGGATTTAGTGAAGATGTCAGCAAGCTGTGCCTTGCTAGGAACATGTGTTAGAGTAATCAATCCATCATTGAGTTTTTCACGAACGAAATGGCAATCGAGTTCTATGTGTTTAGTACGTTCATGAAAGACCGGATTTTTGGCTATGTAGATTGCTGCTTGATTGTCACATTTTAGGGGTATAGGGGTAATATTGGAAACTTTTAATTTGGTAAGTAAACGACTTAACCAGGCCAGTTCAGAGCATACTCTCCTCATGGAATGGTACTCAGCTTCTGCTGATGAAAGAGAGACCGTCACTTGCTTCTTCGACTTCCAAGAAACCGGAACACCACCAAATAAGATGAAAAAACCGCTTACGGATCGATGTGTCATTGGGCAAGCAGCCCAATCGGAGTCACAAAAAGCTTCAAGATTATATTTTGAAGTATTGTTAAGGAAAAGACCTCGAGAAGAAGTCCCTTTAAGATAACGTAAAACATGAATAGCTGCATCGAAATGAGCTTGACTTGGATTTTGATTGAACTGGCTTAGATATTGGACAGCAAAAGAAAGATCTGGCCTCGTATGTAAAAGAAAGTTAGTTTTCCCACAAGCTGTCGATAAACAGTAGGATCTTCTAATAAATTGTCCATTTGTAGAGAAAGTTTTAAATTGTAAGGTAATGGAGTAGAAACTGAAGTAGAAGATTCCATAGGATAATTGTTAAGCAAATCAAGAATGAACTTATGTTGGTGAAGTACCATCCCATTAGAAACTTCATTGAACTCGAGCCCAAGAAAAAAATTGATCATACCAAGATCTTTTATGCGAAATTGATCATCTAGAAAATTCTTTAAATCGTTGATTTCTTTATTATTGTCACCAGTAACAAGGATATCGTCAACATATATTGCTATAATAACGATGGTAGAACCAATATGCTTTAAGAACAATGAATGATCATTGAGAGAATGGGAAAAACCTTTGGATCGCAAGGCAATATATAGCTTTTCATACCATTGCCTTTATGCTTGCTTTAACCCATAAAGTGACTTCCGTAATCGACATACATGAGACGAAGGAATATCTAAACCAGGAGGAGCTTTCATATAAACTTCTTCATGGAGATCTCCATGAAGAAACGCGTTATTAACGTCGAATTGGTGAACTTTCCATTGTCGTTTAACAGCAAGAGATACAAGAATACGAACTGTGAGAAACTTGACGACCGGGGAAAATGTCTCGTGATAATCAATGCCATATTTTTGAGTGAAACCCTTGGCAACAAGGCGGGCTTTATGCCTTTCAATTGTACCATCAGCTCGATGCTTTGTTTTGTAAACCCATCGACAAGAGATTGGTCGTTTTCCTTTTGGAAGTTTAACTATATCCCACGTGTTATTAGCATTTAAGGCATCGAATTCAGTCTTCATAGCTTCTTCCCAAACAGGAACTCCTTTAGCTTGATTATAAATGGCTGGTTCATCAATAGTTGAGATAGTGGAGAAAACTGAGGCATGATTATACTTATTCGAGATTGAAGAAGTATCTGTGGGAATGCACATATTTGTAATCGTGTGACAACAAGTGGAATCAGCAATGAGAGTATTACAGATGTAATCATTCAAATGAGAGGGACGAGTATTAGAACGTGTAGATCTTCTTAATACGGGTTGAGTAGTAGAAGAAGGAAGGTCTGAAGAAGAAGGTTGTGAAGAAGATGAAGAAGGAGGTTCTGATGAAATGTCAGAACAATCAATTGGAATATATGATGGGTGATTGGAAGAAGGTTTATTAGTTTGAGAACTAACTAAGGGAAATAGATGTTCGAAAAATTTAACATCTCTGGAAACAAAAATTTGTTTTGATTCCAAGTTTAAAAGAGTATAAGCTTTTTGACCATTGGGATAACCAAGTAGAATGCATGCATGAGACCGTGGCATGAATTTATCACGACCATTGGATGACGAAGAAGCATAACAGAGACAACCAAACGTTTTTAAATGTGTATAAGAAGGTTTTTGTTTAAAAAGAACTTCATAAGGGGACAAATCATTAAGGGGTTTAGATGGAATTCAGTTGATGGTAAAAGTAGCAACTTTAACACATTCACCCCAATATGCAATTCCTAAACCAGACTGAAAATAGAGAGCACGAGCAACCTCAAGAAGGTGTTTATGTTTCCTCTCAACCAGCCCGTTTTGTTGAGGCGTATTGGGTGTTGACTTTTGATGAACAATCCCAAGCGACTGATAATACAAAACGCCTTCAGTGCTAGAACCTAGTTTATACGCATTATCACTTCGAATGCACTTGATGGTAACCCCAAATTGATTTTGAATTAGTGTAACAAAGCCGTTAATTAGAGTTAAGGCATAACTTTTGTGAGAAAGTAAGTGAATCCATGTGTACCTACTGTAATCATCAACTATAGTAAGGAAGTATTTATGTCCATCGTGAGTAGCTGTTTTATAGGGACCCGATATATCGATATGAACAAGATCAAAAGCATTCATAGAGACTGTGTTGCTTTTAGAGAAAGGCAAACGATGTTGTTTAGCTTTTGAAAAAATCAAACATGAATAAATTTCAGATGAATTCTCAGTAGAAGGAACGAGTAACATTTTTTGAAGTTTAATTAAAGGAATATGACCAATTCGTTGATGCATCAACATGACATTTGATTTGGATTTTATTGAAGAATTGCATGAAAGTATAGGGTACATTGTAAGGAAAGCAGAAAAACTATACTTAAAAGAAAGAGAGTTTTTGATCTCTTGGTGATCAAAAACGTACAAATCATTGATGCGTTTTCCAAGAACACCAAGAGCAAAATCAGTCTTCAATGAAGGGTCCTGCATAACACAGTGACTATCAGTAAAGAGTGTGAAAGTTTGAAATTGAGAATTGAGTTTTGAAACGGAAAGGAGATTATACTTGAAACATGGAACGTATAATACTCCTTGAAGTATAATGGAATCATGGATTTAAACACTTCCAACAAAAGAAACTTGAGTCTTTAATCCATTAGGAAGACCAATCGAGTGAGGCTGAGAAAGAGGATGTAAAGAAGAGAAGGACTTGTTAGAACACATATGATCTGTGGCACCGGTGTCTATGATCCAAGAGTAATGGAGTCGTAAAGAATTAGAGGACAGATATACGTTTGCTGCAAAATTAGCGAAGGAAAAAGTTTTACCTTCGGATTGCATGGGACCATCTGTAATAGAAGCATTGACTTGAGTTGTTGAATCAGATGCAGAGGTCAATTGATTAGTGTTTAACAAGGCAATAAGTCGATCATATTGATCAGGAGACAACATTGGTGATGTAGTAGCATTATTACTGATGGATTTCGGTTCTTCTTTCTTTGTTTTTGTGAATTTGAAATTGGATGGAAATCCAATTAGGCGATAGCACTGCGATTTTGTATGACCGGACTTTTTGCAATGATTACATGTGAGAGATTTCTTATTTGAATCGTTGGATACTTGCATAGCCACAGCTTCTGGAATGAAATTGGAAGAAACATGAATCTCACGTTGACGTTCTTCTTGTGTAATGATCGAATGCGCAGTTGCTATAGAGGGAACGGGCTTCATCATCAGGATTTGACCTCGAACAACTTTGTAAGAGTCATTAAGCCCCATCAATAGTTGAATCAATCGCTGATCTTCAAGGAATTTTTGAATACGAAGTGTAGCACCGCAAGAGCAATCAGGAAGACTTTGAACGATCCGTAATTCATCCCAAACTTTCGATAATTTTGTGAAATATGTGGTGAAATCATCAGCACCTTGTGAAATTGAGTACAATTGTTGTTGAATCTGGTAAACAAGAGCTCCATCTGATTGAGCATAACGATTCTGAAGTTCGGACCAAATTTCATGAGCTGTTTGTAGGAAAAGAACACTATCTGCAATGTTCTTCTGAAGTGAATTGAGAAGCCAGCTTATGACCATGGAATTAACTCGAAACCATTTGGGATAATCTTCCGAATTAAGTGGAGGTGGAAGAATTGTGCCATCGACGAAGCCAAATTTGTTCTTAGCATAGAGAGAAATGATAATTGATCTTTTCCAAGCAGAAAAACCAGTTCCATTAAAGATGTTTGAAACAAGAATCGAGTTTTGATTATCGGCTGATCCAAGGTAAAAAGGACTCGAGACGTCAATGGTGTTTGAAGAAACTTCAGGAGACGGATTAACAGGAGGCATGATTGAATTAAAAATGATTGAGTTGAAGATGAAGGATCGAGATGAAAAGCTAGTCTGATACCATGTAATAGTCAAATGAGTGTGAAAAGTAATTTCTTTATTACTTTTGTGTAATACAACGAATACAAGAAGTAAATATATATACAGACTACTCTAACAAACTAACTGTAACAGTCTAACAACTTGCAACTAATAACTAACATAACGTGGCAGTGACTAATGTAACAGTTATAACTATTATGTATATTTTTGTTCCATATGGTGAGAAGGTTAGATGAAGATCAAGTTCTTGATGATGGTGATAAATTTTGAAGGGTGTTTATTACGTTTTTTTGTTTATTCTATGATTTCAAAATATAGGACAGAAAAGCGTTAAATAAGGGAAGATTTCATTCTATTTATTCTATTTAAAAGTGCTAAGATTCCTTTCATTTCAAATTGCAAAAGCTACCAATTTTTGCAAATAATAATTACAAGAAATTGTATTTTTTCCAACTTTTTATTTCTATTAATATTCCTATCCATATGAAATTATAACAAATATCACATTTAATAAAATTAATAATATTTTAAGAAACGTGTCATAATTTTACATGGATAAAAATATGAATAAGAATAAAAAGTAGGAAGAAATACAATTTCTCAATAATTAAAGTTATATTATGCGTGTTTAATTTTTTTTGGTGGGGGTAAAAGGTGTTTAACTTTCCTTTCCTCTGTATATATTTGTTGGGGGTAAAAGCTACCAATTTTCGCCCAAATGAAAGAAATAATATAATCGTTGTGTATATATTTCAAATTTCGAACGTGATCTTATCTTAGAACATCGTCCTTTTCTTTTTCTTTCCCTTTTAGGGCTTTAGTTTTATGATTAAATAGAATCAAATTATATTAGTTATATATTTTGTAAGTGTAACATTCCGATCTTTGATGTACTTTGAGAATTGTAATATTTTATAAAAATATTATGTGATAAAATGTCAATTTTTAAATACTTTTCTCACGACATCGAGTCATGTCATAAAATTTCGGTCCCAACAAAAACATTTAAGTTTTTAGAATATTTAAACAACTTCGGGGGTTACAACTTCATATCAAACTAGACCATAGAAAGCAAGTTAGGATACAAACCATTACATCAGGCAGAATTCGCTCCGTCTAAAATCCCAACCTCATCGAATCATCTACTTGCTTTTATCCCTCGTGTCTAGGACCTGAGATACATGACATAAAATAAAATATGTAAGAAGAAAACGTCTCGTGAGCTACATGAGTTTTAGACTCAAAACATTTGTAACTATAACTAATTCATTTTCAAAACATATATAATCATATCGTATACGACACTTGCTGTAAAATTCTTTATAGTCAATTTATATAATAACACTCGCTGTTAAAACATTTATAATTAAGCATATAACGAACTTTTGCTTTTAAAGCCTTTCATAACAAATCAAGTAATGTCATTGCTATCATAAAAATTTCATTTTCATTTCCTTAACTTTTGACTGGTATCGTAGCATACTTGATTTTTATACTTAGGACATTAATCAGTCTTAGTGATACCCCAAATCTGTACTAAGGTGGTACAAACATATCCAACCACCTCAGCATCTTATCACATGTTATGACTGGTATCTTAACATGCTTAATTTTTACACTGAGGGTCTAAATCATTCTTGATGATTATCCCAATCTGTACTAGAATGGAAAGAACACAATCAGTCCATTCTAGCATCTTCCCATATTTAGGACATCTACTTCACGAAGGGTTAGTGCCGCCCCAATAGATTCCTTTGTATTCCCCTGATCTAAGTCATATAGATGACATTTACTTTCAAAAATTCTTTACGAAACTAGCTCATAAAATATTTAAACTTAAACAAATCATCCCAGTAGGAGAACAAATCATCCTATAATGACGTCTGAAAGACTTCTACGTCGCGACACGAGGTACCATCCCAGTAGAGTCTTGTCCCGTTATGGGGACGTGTCCAGACCTCACTGACTCATGCAATCATACTCTATGCATGCATAAATAAACAACTTTTCTTTTTGTACAAGAAATCATATAATGTCATGAGACGCATGTACAATTATATAAACATTAACAATTTAAATCTTTCATAAGCATAGTAGGCTAGAAGCCGAAGCGATCTTTCAATAACAGAGTAGGCTTGATGTCAGAACATAATTTTGTAATCATTGTAGTCTTGTTGCCAAAACATTCTTTCAAATCATTATGGCTTAATGCTAAAACATACTTCCAAATCATTATGGTTTGATGCCAAAACTTACTTTCATAAAACATTATTTCATAGACATTATATAAAACTTTCATAAACATGATATAAGTCAAAAGACTTGCATTTCATTTCATATTTGAATGTCACTTAAGGATTTATAAAATACTCTGCCATGTACCCCATAGCGGGAAAAAGCCACATGTACTCACCTTAATAGCTAGGTACGTCTAGCTACACTAATCCCCATAACTCTATCCTCTCGTTGCTTCCAAGCATCCTTCAAATCTCTATTAATTTAATAAAAGATTAGAACTTATTTCGCAACTAAACATAAAACATTGGTCTGCTCATTCTTAGACTACTTCTAGTCATTATCTAAGTTCATTCTGGTGGCTAAGTATGAGTCTTAAATCATAAGAACCATTTTGGACAATTTTACCATTTTGTCCCACTTTGACCAAAAAATGATATTTTCGAGTTCTACACAGTTATTTCAACAACTTTCTAATTTTTACATCTTCATAAACTTATTTTCATGGTTAGATGTCAAAACATCTTTCATTTTACCCGCTTATGCCATTTTGGCAAATTTCAACAAATAAAGTTTCTAAAAATGAAAACCATTGTAAAAATATATTATTTTCCATGCACATGATTCTAACACATTCCTAATACTTAATAATATCATTCCAATAAACTTCTATGATGTTTTTGCGTTATTTTTATACTTACCAAATTTGTCTCAAAGGTTGGAATCCACAATTCCATTCCAACATCAACATGTGCAATAAATTTTCAATCACATTTATAAATACCAATAACTTGTATAATTATAATATTACATTCTCATGTTAGATTTGATATAATCCATTTTATCATAACACATGAATTCCAAGAAAAGTCTTTCAAGCACTCTTTTATGATTACATACCAACCTAATAAATCATAAAAAATCAATCCCACTTCTCCTTTTCGTGTCATCTTTGAAAAATTATATAGACTTCCCATTCAAAATCGGAATGCACAATTCCTTTTCCATTTTACCAAGTCTTGTCCCGATGAGCATATAGATTTTAATTATATTCCTTTCCTGTAATCAAACAAATGCTTATAAATTTCCAAATCTCAAAATCAAATGTATCTAGTTCTTAGAAGCTTTTAAACTTATTGCAACACATATGACATGAATCATAATCCAATTACCAACAAATATTCAAGAACTCATCTTAAACCCAACATAAACTATTTCTTGTCTTTTTTGATTCCATAAGGCGTTAGAAACCACCAATCACTTCAGTTTCAACATGCATGTAAGTGTTCATTCAAATCCATCATATACTTGGTAAACAATTTCACCATCATCATATTTTATTTTGAGAAATCTATCTTGTAACAAGAGTTTTAAATTCTCAATAAAGTTAGGGTTTCAAGAAATCACTCTTTACCTTCGAGTTCTTGTCAAAATTTCTGAAATCAGGAGCTGTTGGTTAAGTTTTCTGCACAAATCGGACCTGAATAGCACCAGCAGGTGCACCGGCCTTCACCACCGGACCATTACCGACGATCGGCGCCGCCGGCATCGTCTTTTTCTCCGCCCATTGCATCTCCGACAGCAGCAGGTCGCTGTTGTCTCCCTTTCTCTCGCTTCTCGGCCCCTTTATCGCTTTTGTCTCTCCTCCATTTCTATTTCTGGTTGTGGCGCATAGCTAAGCCGCCGCCGCCGGTCACCTTCTCCGCCGCGACTGCCGGTTCAGGCGGGAGCAGCTCCAGCTGCTGGTTCGTCTGATGCAACTCCGTTCTCAATCAGTCTCTCGATCTCTCTTGAATCTGAAAATCAAGAACCATAGAGTCAAGATCGACTCCCTCTTCTGAACCTTTATTCCCGATTGAACACACCAGGTGGTGTTTGTGCGTGCTCCATTTTTTTCTAATTTCGATATACGCATCCAAGAGAAAAAGGGGGTGTCGACGCCCACAAGAAAAGAAAGAAACGCATCTGGTTTCTTTGACCTGGTGAAAACTAGGGGAAAAATTACTGAAATGCCCCTTTAGTGAAATACTTAGAAAATTTTCAAGATTATCCCAAGTCGTTGGCTGATTTTAACGTCACATAACTTTTTCATATTATTTCGGAATTTCACAAACGATATATCTTTAAAGAGGTGGGAATGAGTTTAACAACTTTTTCCTGCTGACTTAAGTCTAAATCTTTACGGATTTTCTGCTATCGGCCCTTGAAAATGACCTTTTGGTCATTTTTCTCACTTTTGGGCCATTTTAAATCTATCATAACTTCTTCGTTATAGCTCCAAATGACCCAAATCGTTTTCCTATATTTTTATTATCTCAAATATTACCAAAGTCTCTCTGAAGACTTTTTCTCAATTCTTTTTGGATTTTGAGATATTAATTTTTAAAAATTTGGAAATAAAAATTTCACTAAAATTTCACTTTTAGTCATTTCTTCCCCTTTTTGCTCTTGAGTCGTTAAAACCAATTTCCTAAATGAAGTAACACTTCATGATGACTTAATAGAAGGTCTTTATGTATAAGTTCCATCATCTTCACCTTCTTGGACCTTTTTGCCCTTCCATGATACGTTTAAGTATCAAATTCTATTATATATATGTAAAACTTTTTGGTTGTCACAGAGTTACCCCCTTAGGATGTTATAACTGCTTGCTTATTGGAATTAACTGTAACAGGATATCAAAATTCGTACAACTTGGTGTGATTGTCCGGAGTTGTGGCGCACCAGTGAACACGCCGGTATACGACAAGTGTAGGGGTACGATGACCCCACACTTGTGTTAAACAACCCCTTGGTGGATCTCGTTGGTACTTGCATACAAAACACTCAACAAACAATTAAACGCAAAAGCAACAAGAATATAAATGACTAATAGTAGGTTTATGTATAATGTTTTCAAAAATAACAAAAGATAACAAATAAGATCACTAATCTGAAGGGTTTCTATGCAATTAATGAACAAATAATAACTTATGATTCACATGCAACCCTAAGATGATCTATGTTTTCTTCTATGCAATTAATGAACAAATAATAACTTATGGTTCACATGCAACCTTAAGATGATCTATGTTTTCTTCTATGAAGATTAGAACTAAAACCTAAAGGCAACAATAATTTCTAAAGATCAAAACTGAGAAAACCAACCTTTTGATATTATGATCCTTGAAGCTAGCAGCACAAATGTCCTGCCTCAAATGGTGTCACACCCAAGCAATGGAGAAGACAGTCCAGTAGAGTTTTCTTGGTAAAAATGGCACATGATTAGGGTTCCCAGTGGATCCCTATTTATAGATCTCAGGTGGTACAGCTTGAAACCCTGGAGCCCATCTTTGGTAAGCCTTTTACCAATTGGGCAAGGCTTTCTCTAAACCCTAATTAGGGTTTCGAGATTTATGGCGCCCACACCATAAACTCGCCACTTTCCACCGTTGTACACTGGCCAGTCAATATTCAACTATTGAATAATTACAGAACCAGTCCCTGCACTTTTAATTAATTAATTTAATCAGTAAATTAAATCCAATTAATTCTATATTAATCTTAATTAATTATTATAGTTTCTAATTAATATATTAACACTTAAATATATTAATAAATCATTTAATTAATTCTATTGATTTATTAAATAATTAATAAATCAACATTTTACTCTACTGAACTCTATCCTAACCTCCAGCTATGAGGGCAACCCAAATGGACTTTGCTTCAATTAACAAGATAAATATAAAGTCATGGCTTAGACAGCTAATCCAACAGTCTCCCACTTGGATAAGTCTATGACTTTAATTTATCTTCTGATTAATAAACAACCTGGAGCTTCCAAGAAACTGCTGCCGAACTCTGACCCAGTCAGTTCTGTCCATAAGATAAGTGATCATACGATCCTTCGTCCAACAAGATATTTTCAGACACGAGACATGGATTGAGATCAATCTTTGTCCGATACTCTGTTTCCCGATTTCCGATTCTGCTTATGACTTTCGGACTTCTAATTGAACACATCAATTTAGTCCAGGCTGGCCAGCACTTTAGTCAACTTCAAAATCATCAAGCGGCCTACAGATATCTGTTTCCCATCAGGGTCAAGGAACGAATAAGCTTTGACTCATATGCTTGTGTCTTTTTCTTACCAAATCGTACATAACAATGCGTTTTATAACATCGAGTTACCGATGCGCTTAGGCATTACCAATGCACAACCAACTCGTAAATTTCAACTCATATGTCTCCGCTTCAAGATCATACGATATTATCGTCTCAACATTGCTCGTGATGTAATCCATGAAGCAATCTATTGAGCGCGGGTTTATCCAATACTCAAATCTCTATTTCTAAGTACTCATGAACGTTGTAGCAGTCTTACTGCAATGTCTAACTCCTTAGACAATCTACAAACCAATTCAGGACAATCTTCGTTCATACTTACTCCCGAAAAGTATGAGCGACTGTGGATTTTTGAATAATCAAATTATTCGGGAAGTGAAACATGCAAAATTGAAACATAAAATCTGACTGGTGGCTACTCTTGCCTAATTACCAAGTCTCCACGAGGTAATCACCAAGTCGGATTTTACATAAAACTATTATCGGTTTCTAGGTTCCTTTTAAACTTTTTAATTCGTGTTATGTATCTATGTCTACTTGACCTTTCACTCTTTCCATGTATCCAAATGTTATACATTTATACACTTCATCCGATCGGATATCCATCCGATGATATTTCAATTTGGTCATACTGTCATTCTCACTAACAACTCCATTCTATGTACTGTGACTTTCCATGGTTCTCGGGATCTTTAGTTCACATGACTGCACCCTAAGACTATTTCGAGGTGTTACGATGTGCCGGTGAGCCACACACGCTCCATCGGAATGCCAACGAAATTCTTTAACCATTAAGTCCTTATTTGAAAACTCTTTTCAAATTGTTATCAACATTCACCCCAATCATTTTCCAATGCTTTCTCACGTATGTACAAAATCCATTAAGTATTCCCAGCCAGGTCATATCCTGAATCTGACTTACTATGCTCTAAGCATTAAGTCATCAAGACATGTTCATGACACTTTTGATCGATCCAAAAAACTTGTTGGATTCGATCCAGTCCTATTCCAAACTCTTTTGGAATCTAAAGATTACTTATAATCCTTGTATCATGATTTTCAATAACTATTTCCTTTCGGAGACTCCTTTCCATGCATCTTGAATCTTATCAAGATCATGCTTACTATGGCCAGGTCTATACTGATGACATCATCTATCTGATATATGTTAATGG
Source organism: Cichorium intybus (assembly GCA_023525715.1). Taxonomy (NCBI): domain Eukaryota; kingdom Viridiplantae; phylum Streptophyta; class Magnoliopsida; order Asterales; family Asteraceae; genus Cichorium; species Cichorium intybus. The sequence continues at coordinate 58,413,132 of CM042016.1, read as the reverse complement.
ATTATGTGAGTATGTTGCACCTTTTATATCTCTCATGCCAAATCATTACACTTTGCAATGACAGAAAACTATTTCCTAGGCTATGCATCTTGAGTCTCATCAAGATCATCTTGGCAGAGTTTCGATCTATCTCATAGACGTTCGTAGCCACCTGAGCATGCCGTATCTTTATAGCGATCCGTCTCTTAACACCAAGTCGTTACACTTTGTAATGAAAAGAGACGTTTCCTAGAAGCAGTATGTAACACACATATGGAGATAGATAACAGCAACACTCCCACTCGCTTTGACACGGTTATGGACTATTCACAAAATCCAGAGCTTATGGCATATTTTGAGAATCCAAACCTTTCTGACATCTTAATGGATATCTTTCAGCCCTTTCTCAAAATCCATATTCTAAGAATCTGAATATCCTTTCTTACGAGATGCCCACGGCATTATCCCGGGCCCACGTACCTTTAAACTGGCATACTCTTTGTGAGTCCCCATTAGTGTGCCAGTGATCCACACGCGCTCCACTAACGACTTACAATATGCAGTATCCTTTAGGATTTCATCTTCTATTGAGAGTGCTTCTCTCGGAGTCAATTACTTGACTCTGAGTAGCGTCTCACTCAACCAGATGTTCTGAAGGTACGTTTCTGTCCATGTTGGTTTCTTTTGATGATTACTCCCACTGGTTTTAAGACCAGTTGTAAAATCAATCAAACTGTCACATAGACTGTATCTCGTCCTAAGGTTCTCTTAATTGGCAGCAACCGGGCTCACCAATGCTTCCAAGTAGTCGGATTGAAAATCCGTACCAACTATAGTGTTTTACCACTAATCGGTATGTCACCCTGATCATAACTACTTATGATGGTGATAAGTACTACTGGTTAAGAGAAGATAATGTCAGAATTTAAAACAAAAATCTGATTTATGCTCTAAGCCTAGTGATGACTAAAGGTTATTTCACTTGGCTAATCCTGAACTCATTCAGGATTGTCCCAACTCCCACTCTTTCCTTAGAACATGAGTTCTTTCTAAAAAACTCTTTCTCTTCCAGGTACAGCGGGATAGCCAGTGAAACGACATTTCTGATTAGGTTCAGGCTAGTCATGAGGTTCGGACGAACACTACAAGACCCTGGACTTTTAATGTACAAGTTGGATAATCCCAGCTTTACATTTTAGACAGTGTTTGTAAAACCTACTTAGTCGAAGGATGTGGTTGGAATATGGTTTATGTGGTCTGACTGGTATAGTATTCAATTTATTGGAAACTAATTGGCAATGTATCTCATACATCGAGGATCGAACTGTTTCGACCAATGCTCCATCATCTTCCCAAAGACACATTATAACTATTAATGTTCTCGGAAGAAAATAACTGTGAAACATTTTCCCAGTTTATGTTGTCACTCAGGTTCTGTGGATCTTGTACTTCCTTTGAAGTCCTTGAACTGTTCAAGGTTTCAATCCAATCGCGTATTCTGATAAGCGAAGCCATATTCGTCATACGGAATGACAAATATTGCGAAGTACAAACAATTGTGTTCTATTTGAAGATTCGAGCAACGGATGTGTTCGTTGCTCCTAATCTCAATCTCTTTTACATCTCTATGTAAACTTATAACTTTGTTAATTTTGTTCAAGACTTGCAATCTTCAGTTGACTCTAAGTCAACTGATTCCAAAATCCTATCCTCTGGATCTTTGGGTGATTCATTTCTTGCCATTTGTGCTTTATAAAGAACTTAATCATCATCTGACTCTAAGTCGAATGATTCCAAAGTCCTGTCCAACTGGATCTTTGGTTGATTCATTTCTTTACACATTAAGAACTCAACTCATCAAGTGACTCTAAGTCAAGTGATCCCAAGGTCCTGTCCAATTGGACCTTTGGTTGAATTGATTCTTATAATATTTATCTTAACAATCATAAGGGACACAATTCCTAAAATCCAAACACTTTGGATGCATTCAATATTCAAGTTATCACCAATCAAGCATACAACATAATCATACAACATTTCAAGGATGATTTCAAACAAAAGGAAAAGACAATTTTACTAAAACAAAAATCCTTGCACAATGTACTATATGATAGACAATGGCATACGCATCTAAAAGCTAATAACAATATTTCAATATCTAACTAAACTTCAAAACTGCATGAGCCGGAAATCCAATCCAAATGTGCTCCTATGCGCCAAAGTCCCGTACCTTACTGATTCCCTGTACATAAACCAAAATGTGACTATCACATTATGAATCAAGGAATTATGGAACAGGAGTTTTGAGGTTTTTAGATATACCTGAGCTTTCAAAAGATTTTGACCTTGGAGCGTCTTCCAATCTTTCCGCAAGTGTATCTGATTCTGTGGATTCCCAGTTTAAGACATGTCCAGACGATCTGGATCATTTCTTGCTGCGTCTTTTCAATTGGAGCTATGCCTGTCCAAGAGTGACTCGTATAAAGTCAACAGTTGACACATTTCCATTAAGGTCTTTTTCTGGTCTTCCTTTCTATACGTCTGAATGAACAGATCGTACTTACTGGTCAGTGAAGCGAGTAGAGTGTCAACACTAGACTCCTGACTCATGGAATAACCAAGTTTGTACAATTCGCCTATGTATGCTTCAATCTGAAGAACATGCGAATCGATGCTACTTCCTTCTTTTAACTTACACTCTGCAAGTCTTTTGAAGATCCTAGCTCGTTCCTCTTCAACCGGTTTTTGGAACTTTTCCTCAACCGATTGCATTAACTCATATGGCCCCAAGGATTCAAAATCCTTGTGGAACTCGGGGTCAGTGGTCAATAGCATGAGGTCACGAATCTTTTCGGATTCATCAACTAATAAATCATGCTTATAATAAAGGCTCTTTATGATGACTTGTTTCGATGGAACAGGGATCGGATACTCGGTGAGATGTAGCTTGCCAGCAATGCCGAGAGCCAGTCTCCAATTGCGAAGACATTCCTTACAGTTGAGGCCAGTCAGCCTTTCCATATTTAGCAGGTGCTTTCTGATGTTCTCAGAAATGGGTGAATGAGGAGAGGGTGGAGAATAGACACTTGATTCAGACATCTACAATAAACGGAATTTTATTAGTTTAATTAATCCTTTTTAAATAATTACCCAATATATCATTTATTAAGGCTAGGACCCAAAATACCCGAACTATGGTGTGAAGAGGGATGCCGTAATCACAACATAATGGTCATTAAGGTAGATAATACACTTATCAATTTCATCTTATGAAATTCCTAGATCTGTTGATACACATTGAACTATTCAATAGCATGTTTAGTCTCGGATGTGCCCCACTGTTTGTGACTGGGATGCCGAGGATCACAAACCGGGTGTGAATAACCATGCAAATTCGCTTGGTACTCTCGAAGTCAATTGCCATCTCTAATTAACGTGCCGGTTAACCACACACGCTCCGTTAATAATGACAAAATCGAGAAACCCATTGCAAGTCTTTGTGAACCCCTATTGGTGTGCCGGTTAACCACACACGCTCCACCAATGTTTCACAAATTGCAATGTGCAATTTCATGGATTAGCACCAATTAACATTTTTAACTTAAAGTAACTAGATTGGGTTTTGTTCAAGGTTTTAGTACTTTCAATTATAGCATTATACTTTTAAGAGGCTTAGCGGTTCTATCAAACTCGTTCGGCTAACGACACTCGACTGACCAGGAGAGCGGTGGGTAAGAGTGGATACCCATTAGACTGACATTTTATAGTCAGTCGCCTTATACCCTCTTTAAAGGACAGTTTTGTGAATGAGGCCTACTTGCAGTAAGACTAACAAATTTTCTTATATATAAATTATTAACTTTTAATCATAAATATATAAGATATATTTTAATCTTATTAAAATATTTTAGAATTAATTATTCCATAATTTTCGCAATTTTTTAAACAAATTTTCGAAAATTCTCAATTAATTCCTTTAATTGATTTAATTTATCTTTTAATTAACAATTAATTAAATTTATTAAATCCAAGATAGATTTTATCAAATTAATCAAATTAATTATCTATCATGGTCTCTATGGTGATCGAAATTTATTAAGCCAAACAAAAGGTTCAAATTATTCAGTTAATCCAATTACCAAAAATAACAACATACTTTTATGGCAAGCAAATCAAGCAACCAAGGGGGTCCAAATGGGGATGGTGGCTAGGGTTAGGAAACCCTAGCCTAGAAATCGACAAGGCCATCTTCCAAGGGTTTTAATTTCGCAAAAACCCTAAGGCACAAAACTGTTCAAATCAAATCATAAGAAAACAAGCTAGCTCTGATACCACTGAAGGGTTTCTATGCAATTAATGAACAAATAATAACTTATGGTTCACATGCAACCCTAAGATGATCTATGTTTTCTTCTATGAAGAATAGAACTCAAACCTAAAGGCAATAATAATTTCTAAAGATCAAAACTGAGAAAACCAACCTTTTGATCTTATGATCCTTGAAGCTAGCAGCACAAATGTCCTGCCTCAAATGGTGTCACACCCAAGCAATGGAGAAGACAGTCCAGCAGAGTTTTCTTGGTAAAAATGGCGTAGGATTAGGTTCCCAGGGGATCCCTATTTATAGATCTCAGGTAGTACAGCTTGAAACCCTAGAGCCCATCTTTGGTAAGCCTTTTACCAATTGGGCAAGGCTTTCTCTAAACCCTAATTAGGGTTTCGAGATTTATGGTGCCCACACCATAAACTCGCCACTTTCCACCCTTGTACAATGGCCAGTTAATATTCAACTATTGAATAATTATAGAACCAGTCCCTGTACTTTTAATTAATTAATTTAATCACTAAATTAAATCCAATTAATTCTAGATTAAATCTTAATTAATTATTATAGTTTCTAATTAATATATTAACACTTAAATATATTAATAAACCGTTTAATTAATTCTATTGATTTATTAAACAATTAATAAATCAACCTTTTACTCTACTGAACTCTATCCTAACCTCCAGCTATGAGGGCAACCCAAATGGACTTTGCTTCAATTAACAAGATAAATATAAGGTCATGGCTTAGACACCTAATCCAACATAATCACCATCATGCTGAGTCCCAGATGGACCAGCCTCATCATCATGACTTCCAGGGAAGGGTGGTGGATCTCGTCTAGCATGAAGAAGGAGCTCTTGTAGTGCTTCTGCCATCCATCCCTGCTGATCCTCCAGCCGTGTCATCCTCACAGCAAGATCCCTCAAAGCAGCCTGTATGTCTACAGGCTGTGGCACCGGGTGCGGCTTCGGTGGTGGCTGGACTGGGGGCTCTACTCTGCTCCTTTGGGTGGGTCTGATCAACGGCTCCTCCTCATCCTCAACCTCCGGTGGATGCTACACCTGTGCCTGCTGACCAGCCGGGCGTCTGACTGGCTCAATCGTCGGTAATATCCTATACACGCCCGGTGTCACAAGCTAGAGCACCCTCATTGTCTCCAAGTATCGTCCCTGAGCACACATGGGTGCCGTCGGTGCCAAGTGGGAAATGACATCGACAGTCAGAATGCCATATGATCGGGCCAATCGCATGATAATGTGCCCACCGGTCATCGGGCTCTTCGCAGTCGAGCCCGAGGCTCTGGATGTCAGAAAAACGGCCAGGGTGAATGGCAGGTTGAGGAACCAGCTCGGGTCGGAGAGAACCCACATGTAGAACACGTCGTCGTGGGGCACCTTCTCACATCCCCTGCGGTGTGCAATGGATGTGGAGATGATGCGATGCATGAGCCTGTTGAGTGGGGAGCGGAACTGGCTCTCCTTAGCCCTGCCGGCCTCGAACCGCTCATTGGACATTCGTGCCCAAATAGATGCATCCGACTCCTTCTCTATCTGATCCGTAATGCACGCCGTCAGGAAGGGCTGGAAATGGATGCTGGCAACCTCCTCAATCATGTAGATCTCTGTGCGTCAGGCAAAATCTCGGAGCGTGCACTCTCGGCTCTGTCTCCTGAGCCTGAATCTAATGAGGTGGGACCTAGGCTCCTCAGAGGCTGGCGCATATCTGCAGGTGGAAAAGTGAAAGGTTTTCTGCAACTATGAACTAAAAATCCTAAGTTCACATGCAACATATATAGATCTAAGTTTTTCTTCTAGTTAAACATATAACAATTCCTAAAAGGCCAAAAAGAATTAAACTAAAAGAAAGATCAAGAAAAAACCAACCTTTAGTGAATCTTGGAAGCAAAGCAACAGAAACCTCTTGCCTCAAATGTAGTCACACCCTAGCTTGGAGTTGTTGGCCGAAAATACCTTTAGAGAGAGCTTCAAAATCGTGGCCTTAGGGTTAGGGTGAGCCTCCCTATTTATAGGCTCCAAATGGTGATCAGATAAACCTTAAAGATAAACCTTTTTGAATTCAAATGAAGATAAGCCTTTATCTTAATAATTCAAACCCTTTTATCCTCATTATCAAAATCGAAAATATATATGTTTCCATATATAATTTCGTTCACCACTCTCACTCACTCAACTGTCACTTACTCAACTATTGAATAATTACAGTTTTAGTCCCTGCACCTTAATTAATCAATTTAACTGCCAAATTAATTTCTAATTAATTATTATAGTTTCTAATTAATATATTATCACTTAAATATATTAATAAACTATTTATTTAATTTCTATTGATTTATTAATCACATAATAAATCAATCTTTCTCTCTACCGGACTTTCTGCCAATCCTCCAACTATGAGGGCAACCCAAATGGACTATGCTACTATTAATTAGATAAATACTAATTATTAGTCATGGCTTAGACACCTAATCCAACAGTCTCCCACTTGGATAAGTCTATGACTAAAATTACCAAGTTAACCTCTAATTAATTTAGCAACTGTAGCTTCCTAGAAACCGCTGCCGAACTCTGACCTTGTCAGTTCTGTCCAAAGATAAGTGATCAGATGATCCTTCGTCCAACAAGATATTTTCAGACACGAGACATGGATTGAGATCAATCTGTGTCCGATACTCTGTTCCCCGATTTCCGATTCTGCTCATGACTTTAGAACTTCTAATTGAACACATCAATTTAGTCCAGGCTGGCCAGCACTTTAGTCAACTTCAAAATCATCGAGAGGCCTACAGATATCTGTTTCCCATCAGGGTCAAGGAACGAATAAGCTTTGACTCATATGCTTATATCTTTTACCAGTCAAATCAATCACAACAACACGTTTTATAACATCGAGTTACCGATGCGTTTTCGTATTATCAATGAACAACTGCCTTGTAAATTATAACTCATATCTCTCCACTTCAAGATCATAAGATATTACCGTCTCAACATTGCTTGTGATATAATCCATGAAGCAATCTATTGAGCGTGGGTTTATCCAATACTTAAATCTCTATTTCTAAGTACTCATGAATGTTGTAGCAATCCTATTGCTATGTCTAACTCCTTAGAAAGTCTACAAACCAATTCATGACAGTCTTGATTCAATACTTACTTCCCAAAGTATGAGCGACTGTGGACCTATCTGAATAATTAAATTATTCGGGAAGTAAAACATGCAAAAGTGAAACATAAAGATCTGACTGGCAGCTACTCCTGCTTATTACCAAGTCTCCACAAGGTAATCACCAAGTCTGGTCTTGTCATAAACTATTATCGGTTTCAAAAATTTCTTTTAAACTTTCAATTCTAATTTTACATCTATGTCTTTATGAACCTTACACTCTTTCTATGTATCTAAAGTATCTTATACTTGTACACTCTATTGCAGATGATCCAATCGGATGCTCATCCGATAACATCTCAATATGTTATCCTATCAATTTCTCTCCTAACTCCATTCTGGTAAAGTGTACTGTGACTTCCTATGGTTCTGGGGTCTTTAGTCTACTTGACTGCACCCTAAGACTATTTCGAGGTGTTATGATGTGCCGGTAAACCACACGCGCTCCATCAGGATACCAATGAGACTTTGTAACCATGAAGTCCATTAACATCATGTCATGATGTTAATAATTACCACTTTGAAAATCTTTCAAATTAATACTATCATTTTCACCCTAATCATTTCCTAATGAATTCTCACTTTAGTTCAACCAATCCATCCAGTATTCCCAGCCAGGCAATGTCCTGAATCCAACTTACTATGCCCTAAGCATCAAGTCATCAGGACATGTTCATGACATTATGATCGATCCAAGAAACATGTGGAACCCGATCCAAACTTATTCCAAACCCTTTAGGAATCCAAAGATTAGTTATAATCCTTGTGTCATGTTTTTCAAAAAACTATTTCCTTTGACTAGGTCTATGCTGGCGATTTCATCTATCCAATAGATGACTGTGAATTACGTGAGTATGTTGCACCTTCTTAATTTCTTTCATGCCAAGTCATCACACTTTGCAATGATAAGAAAAACTTTCCTAAGTCTATGCATCTTGAATCTGATCAAGATCATCTTGGCAGAATCTAGATCTATCTCATAGACGATTACAACCACCTGAGTATGCCGTATTTCTATTAAGGCTTTCATAGCGATCCGTCTCTTAACACCAAGTCATTACACTTTGTAATGAAAAGAAACGTTTCCTAGAAACAATATGTATCCCACTTATGGAGATAACGGTGACTCCCACTGGCTTTGACATGCTTATAGACTATTCACAAATCCAGAACTTATGACACATTTTGAGAATCCAAACCTTTCTGACATTTTTATGGAAATCTTTCAGCCCTTTCTCAAAATCCAATCCTTTGGCATATTTTGAGAATCTGAATATCCTTTCTTGCGAGATGCCCGTGGGAAATCCCAGGCCCATGTACCTTTGTATTGGGACACTCTTTGTGAGTCCATATTAGTGTGCCAGTGATCCACACGCGCTCCACTAACGATTCACAATGTGCCATACAGTATCCTTTCGGATTCCATCCTTTAATGAGATTGCTTCTCCCGGAATCAATTACTCGACTCTGAGTATCGTCTCACTCAACCAGATGTTCTGAAGGTATGTATCTGTCCATGTTGCTTTCTTTTGATGATTCAGTTACTCCGACTGGTTTTGGACCAGGTGTAAAATCAATCAAAATTTCACATAGACTGTGTCTCGCCCTAAGGTTCTCTTGTTTGGCAGCAACCGGGCTCACCAATGCTTCCAAGTAGTCGGATTATAAATCCGTACCAACTATAGTGTTTTACCACCAATCGGTATGCCACCCTGATCATAACTACTTATGACGGTGATCAATACTACCGGTCAAGAGGAGATTATGTCAGTTGTAGAACAGAAATCTGATTTCTGTTCTAAGCCTAGGGATGACTAAAGGTTTTTTTTCATTTGGCTAATCTTGAACTCATTCAGGACTGTCCCAACTCCCACTGTTTCCTTAGAACATGAGTTCTTTCTAAAAGAGCTCTTCTTTTACAGTTACAGTGGGATAGCCAATGAAATGACAATGCTGATCATGTTCAGGCTAGTCATGAGGTTCGGATGAACACTACAAGACCCTGGACTTTCTATGTATAAGTGGGATAATCCCAGCTTTACATTTCAGACAGTGTCTACAGGACCTACTTAGTCTAGGATGTGGTCGGAATATGGTTTATATGGACTGACTGGTATAGTATTCAAATTATTGGAAACTAATTGGCAATGTATCTCATACATCGAGGATCGAACTGTTTCGACCAATGCTCCATTGTATTCCCTAAGACACATTACAACCATTAATGTTATTGGAAGAGAATGAACTATGAAACCCTTTTTCTCAGTTTATGTTATCGCTTAGGTTCTGTGAAACTTGTACTTCCTTTGAAGTCCTTGAACTGTTCAAGATTTCAATTCAATTGCTTATCTCGATAAGCAACATCATATTCATCATATCGAATGATAAATATTGTGAAGTACAAACAATTGTGTTCTATCTTAAGATTCGAGCAATACACAGCAATAGGTGTGTCCGTTGCTCTTAATCTCAATATCTTTTACATATCTATGTAAACTAATGACTTTGTTCACTTTATTCAAGACTTGTAATCTTCAATTGACTCTGAGTCAACTGATTTCAAAATCCTATCATCTGGATCCTTGGGTGGTTCATTTCTTGACATATTAAGAACTCAATTCATCAAGTGACCTTAAGTCAAATGATTCCAAAGTCCTGTCCAACTGGACCTTTGGTTGAATTGTTTGTATTAACAATCATAATGACATAATTCTTGAATTCAAAACATTTTGGATCGCCATTCAAGTTATTACTAAACATACATTCATATAACATTTCAAGGAGAATTTTAGACAACAGGTGTTAAAAGAAAAATGACAATTTTTATTAAAACAAAATCCTTGAACAATGTAATGGACAATGTCAAAAATGTATCTAAAGACTAATAACAATATTTCAATATCTATCTAAACTTCAAAACTGCACGAGCTGGAGATCCAATCCAAATGTGCTCCTATGCGCCAGAGTCCCGTGCCTTCTTGATTCCCTGTATACAAACCAAAATGCGACTGTCACATTATGTATCAAGAAATCTTGGAACAAGAGTTTTGAGGTTTTTTTAGATATACCTGAGCTTTCAAAAGAGTTGGAGCATCTTCCAATCTTCCCGTGACTGTATCCGATTTAGCGGATTCCCAGTTTGAGACATGTCCAGTCGATCTTGACCGTTTCTTGTTACGTCTCTTCACTGGACTTAATCCAGAAGTAGTTGAGCCATTGGAGCTATGCCTGTCCAAGAGTGACTCGTATAAAGTCAACAGTGGACGCATTTCCATGAGGGTCTTTTTCTGGTCTTCCTTTCTATACGTCTGAATGAACAGATCGTACTCATTTGTCAGCGAAGCGAGTAGGATGTTAACACTCTCTTCCTGACTCATGGAATAACCAAGTTTATGCAATTCGCCTATGTACGCTTCAATCTGAAGAACATGCGAATTGACGCTACTTCCTGCTTTCAGCTTGCACTCTGCAAGTCTTTTGAAGATCCTGGTTCGTTCCTCTTCAACTGGTTTCTGGAACCTTTTCTCAACCAGTTGCATTAACTCATATGGCCCCAAGGATTCAAAATCCTTGCGGAACTCGGGGTCAATGGTTGATAGCATGAGGTCACGAATCTCTTCGGATTCATCATAAGAACCTTTTATGATGACTTGTCCCGGTGGAACTGGGATCGGATACTCAGTGAGATGTAGCTTGCCAGCAATGCCGAGAGCCAGTCTCCAATTGCGAAGCCATTCTTTACAGTTGAGGCCAGCCAGCCTTTCCATATTTAGCAGGTGCATTTTGATGCTTTCAGAAATGGGTGAAGGAGGAGAATCGACACTTGACATCTATAAGAGAAAGTAGAATTTATTAGTTTAATTGGTCCCTTTTAAATAATTACCCAATATGTTATTTAATAAGGCCAGGATCCAAAATACCCCAATTATGGTGTGAAGAGGGATGCCGTAATCACAACATAATGGTCATTAAGGTAGATAAGCACTTATCAATTTCATCTTATGAAATTCCTAGATCTATTGAGATTCATTAAACTTTTCAATGGCATGTTTAATCTCGGATGTGCTCCACTGTTTATGACTGGGATGCCGAGGATCACAAACTGGATGTGAATAACCATGCAAATTAGCTTGGTACTCTCGGGTTAATTATCATATCTAATTGATGTGCCGGTAAACCACACACGCTCCATCAACAATGATAATACTCGGGAAACCCATTGCAACTCTTTATGAACCCCTATTGGCGTGCCGGTAAACCACACACGCTCCACCAATGTTTCATAAAGTGCAATGTGCAATTTCATGGATTAGCACCAATTCACATTTTCCCTAAAGTAACTAGATTTGGGTTTTATTAAGTGTTCTAGTACTTTGAATCAGTATACTTTTAGTGATTATTAGGCGGTCCTATCAAACCTATTCGGCTAACGACCCTCCACTGATCAGGTGAGCGGTGGGCGAGAGTGTTCACCCATTAGACCGCCATTTTATAGGCAGTCTCCTTATACCCACTTTATAGATCAGCTTCGTGAATGAGGCCTACTAATGATTTGACTAACCATTTTTAATCTTATACATATAATAATATCTTCCTAGTTATAATATATATAAGATGTAATTTTTTTTAAAACTTTAAAAAATTGTTTCTGGTTTATCTTTTAATTTATTGTCGATTTAAACTATTAAATTTCAAATTAAATTAAACCTTGAAAATTGATTTTAATTATCTTTTAATTAACCAATTAAATAAATTAATTAAATTTGATATTTTAAACCTTTTAAAATATTTTAGGATTTATCCTTTTAATTTTCGCCAATTTAAACAATTAAATTCTAAATTAAATTAAATCCTTGAATTATCTTTTAATTACCAATTAATTAAATTAATTCAAATGTAGATAGGTTTATCAAATTAATCAAATTAATTAAAACCTATCCTTATCCCCTAATTTTCGATTTTTAGGATAAAGGTTTTAAGGTTTATCTTTTAAACAATTTAAAGTTACCAAAAATAGAATACCTTCTAAAACCTAGCCACAAAAATCGCCAAACAAGAGGGGAGGGACTAGGGTTTTCAAAACCCTAACCCTAATTGTCAATTTGCCCAAAATTAGGGTTTAGAGACTATAAACCCTAATTACAAGGAAAGCAGTTATAGCAATTTAACAAGAAAAACAACCAAATGCTCTGATACCACTGAAAGGTTTTCTGCAACTATGAACTAAAAATCCTAAGTTCACATGCAACCTATATAGATCTAAGTTTTTCTTCTAGTTAAACATATAGCAATTCCTAAAAGGCCAAAAAGAATTAAACTAAAAGAAAGATCAAGAAAAAACCAACCTTTAGTGAATCTTGGAAGCAAAGCAACAGAAACCTCTTGCCTCAAATGTAGTCACATCCTAGCTTGGAGTTGTTGGCCGAAAATACCTTTAGAGAGAGCTTCAAAATCGTGGCCTTAGGGTTAGGGTGAGCCTCCCTATTTATAGGCTCCAAATGGTGATCAGATAAACTTTAAGGATAAACCTTTTTGAATTCAAATTAAGATAAGCCTTTATCTTAATAATTCAAACCCTTTTATCCTCATTATCAAAATCAAAAATATATATGTTTCCATATATAATTTCGTTCACCACTCTCACTCACTCAACTGTCACTTACTCAACTATTAAATAATTACAGTTTTAGTCCCTGCACCTTAATTAATCAATTTAACTGCCAAATTAATTCCAATTAATTCCAGAAAAATTTCTAATTAATTATTATAGTTTCTAATTAATATATTATCACTTAAATATATTAATAAACTATTTATTTAATTTCTATTGATTTATTAATCACATAATAAATCAATCTTTCTCTCTACCGGACTTTCTGCCAATCCTCCAACTATGAGGGCAACCCAAATGGACTATGCTACTATTAATTAGATAAATACTAATTATTAGTCATGGCTTAGACACCTAATCCAACATAAAGAACTCGAGCATGAGCTCCTTGTAAGCTATGTCGTCCTCGCGGGCCATGAGCCTGTCCCAGCCCAGTCATGTGAATCTGTATGCTCCCTCCGTATGAGTCTGGATGCGGTGGAGAAAGGGGCAGTAACTGGTCCTATAATCCCACTGAAGTCAACACCGCTCGGTCAAAATATATTGCTGGCTGGACCGAACGCGTGCTGGTGGCCTCCAGTCGGGCCAGTATCGAGGGGTCTCCTCCAATGCTGGTGGAAACTATAGAAACGGGTGCTCTGGCTTATATGTTATGTTCTGCTGAGCCATCTGCACAATTATCACAAAACAACAAATTTTTTGAAAAATCGGTCCCTACGCGCCCCGCAGTTGGCTACGCGTTGATTCAAACCGCATGCCGTGGCTGATGAACATGTTGTGCCGCGGTTATCGTCTATTGCGAAAAAACACCCATTTTTCACCTGTTTTGCTTCAAATCAATCATACACACGGTAACCTAACATGCCACTAACCTCCCTAGGGTGAGAACTTTGCGAAAACATCACCCTTCAGGCCGGCATTGTCAATTTTTCTAGGTTTTTCTATTTTCCTTATTTAATCCGATTCCGAGCTTTAACACATATATAATCTTGAGAAAATGAGTTTAGGTACACATACCGTAGTAAAAGATCACAAGATGCAAGAAAAAATCACGAAAAATAAGTATTGGATTCGAGCTCTGTTTTGCCGTGCCGAGTGAGATGAGAAGTGGTACAGAGTGAATGGTGCGTACCTGGTTAAATCGTTTCGTCCGATCAAAAACCGCGGTGCGGTGAACCTTAACGCGCGACGCGCATGTAAATGAAAACCCCTGCGCATCGGGTTCTCCTAAATCTGCACGGCGCGTTTTGGCCTTCCCCACACTTATTTCGTACCCCGACTTTCCGATGATGATGATAATAGATTATTCCCCATTACTTTGAAAACAAAAACTTTAACCTACCTATGAATAAGTTGCCTCCCACCAAGCGCTAAGTTTAACGTCTTCAGTCAGACCGTCCTTCTACGGCTACGGTGGGTTGTATGCCATTTTCCTCCGCTGATTATCAGTAGTCACCGTTCCTTCATTGACCCAACGTTCTTCCAGGTTCCCTGGATCAAATGGCTTGTCGGTTCTTCTGCTGCCGCCCGGTCGCCGTTTTTCGATTAATTTGCGTGAGTGCTTGGAGGTGGCTTTAAACCTCCAAGCTCGATCCATTCTCCGGTGTCTCTTCAAGATTACCAGCTTGACATTGAGCGCGCCCAGTGCTGCTCCTAGTAGTTGTTTGGTGAAGCATTTGTTCGCATAGTGCGTGTCGTCTGTAGTTTGCAATTTTTAGCCTTCATGGATTTCGTCTTCCTTAATTATTTTTATTTAGATTTTATGAATTCTTTATTCAATTATGACATAAATGAAATGTGAAATTCTTGAGTAGTCTACTTCCCCTCGAATAATGAATCTCGTAATTCTTAATGAAAGAGAGTACCTTGGAATTCAGAAGTACCAATAAAAATTTTCTAGTCGGATGGGATCGGGAGGCATAATATTGGTACGCTCCCGAATTTCCTCATGATGGTATTGATCACATCTAATTTCGCACTCATGAATGGATCATGAGTGGCTAGCAAATCAAGTTTCTCGTTTTCACAAACCACAGCGTCGTCGTTATCATCTTGGTCATCGTCCAACAGGTGGATCGGTACCAAGAGTGAGCGACTGGTTTTATCTGATGATGGTATGGATTCACTCATCACCATATCTTTATTCTCAAAATGTTCGGAATTTTCAAAAATTGTAGCGTCGGGGGTGGTATTGTCATCTACACCCCTCCCTCAATAATCGTCTCGACCATGTCATCTAGTGATGGTATGGATTCACTCATCACCAGATCTTGGATTTCAAAAGATCAAAAATTTAAGAAATTTCAGGAGTTGTTGGGTGAGGGTTAGTATTGTCAATTACAGCCCCCTCCACAACGTCCTCTTCGACCAAACTGTCTGGTGATGGTACAGATTCACTCATCACCATATCAACATTATCAACATTCTCAAAAACATCAAAAGTTGTTGAGTCAGGGATAGTATCGTAATCTACCACCTCCTCCTCAGCAACCAATTCGATCATCTCGGTGGTTTCCTGACTTTCCCAAGGTGTATGACCTTCCATCACACGTTCAAGTGATGCAGGTTCACACACAGTATCATTGGTATTGAAATTACTTGCCTCGGTTTCTAACGAGTTTGGCGGACATCCCATATTTTTCTCCAACTGATCTACTGAAATTTGCATTATCTAAAGGGAATTTGCTATATCCTTCTCCATTTGGTAGGTACTAGCCATCATTTCCAACATGAGAGCCCACATCGCAGAATTTTCAGATTGAGTTGGCTTCTATGTCCGCCATCCATTGTCATTGAACGATTCATTGTTGCAATCATTCTCATAATGGTTGTCAGCCGGACTTTCATACTCCCCACATGTGTCATTATTGGTGTAACGATTTTGTTCGTACTGATTCGGATCTCCATACCCATTGTCATTGAATGATTCATTGTAGCGATCATTCTCGTAATGGTTATAGACCGGGCCACCATGACACATGTATTGACCCGTGTACATGTAATCGCCCATTATGAGGACGTACATATACGGAAAATTAAAAAACTAAAATGAGACGTCAAAAGAAAATTCGAAAATTGACACAGAGTGTCAAGCACACAACTCCCCGGCAACGGTGCCAAAATTTAACATCATCGCAATCGTCGATGCGGTCAAAAATACTAGATAATTACCTTACAAGCACATTAGCTAAGTGGAAGTAAGGGTCGAACCGTGGAGTCCGTGGTTAAAGTCTGTGTCAAGAATTAACCAAACTATAGTCTCAGTCTATAGCTGGTGTCGTTCCATACATTTCGCAAAATCCAAACAAAACGAAATATTGAAAACATAAACTAACAATTACCGAACTACTTAATTCCAAATCCTGATCTATCCAAACTAATACGTTCTGACTCCGAGGTATACTCAGAAAATCAGAATCGTAAAACAACGCCAAACGATCAAACAAACAAACGATAAATCGTAAAACCGAATTTAACAACGAAAATAAATAAAACCGAATGCTTGCATTAAACTTAAACCAAACCAGAAGTCGAATGTTACTGACTTCCGTAATAATCCAGAACCGACACAATTCAGCGAGTTCTACAATCCAGAACCGTTGGAAACGCGCGATAAACAAAAACCGAAAATACGAAAATAAACTAAAACAATGAAAATACCAACTATCGAGCACTGAAATCCGAAAATACGAGTCAAAGGGGCCTGAGTTCCACTCAAAGGTCGGGTCTTTGCTCCCGAAATATGAATCGGAGGCCTCTATTTATAGTTGCAAAAATTGCCTGGACACGGCGAGCAGGAGTGAATTCTGCGGCGCGTCCTTGTTTGTAACCCCGATGTTCGCTGTTTGAATTTGAAACTTCTGATCCGATCTTAAACTTTCCGCGACGCGCGTGTTTACTTGTTCGCGACGCGCGTGTGCTTTCGCCTAAAAGTGGACTTCAATCCAAACTACACCATTTTGCACGTATTTAATCCCTATATTTCACTAAATTCGTACACAAGCACTAGACACAAAAACGTGAGTATATAACGGTTTATGATATATATTTCACTCATAATAGGGCTCAACGACGACTAAAATACATGATATTACTAGGCGTCGTCACCATCCCTTCTTTGCATAAATAATGATCTGGAGTTGAAAAGGTTGGTAGCTCCTAGTCATTCTACAACATATACAAATGAAGAAGTTTATCTTGATATGCTTCCTACTCCTTGTATGTGTATCTGGATCAGGTTCGAAATCTTGAACTTCACACTGATGAATGCTTTCATCATATCTCAAATCCATCTTCCCATGTTCCCCATGTTGTCGCCAAATTATAAGTGAATTGCGGAATATATAATGATTGCGGAAAGATAGAGTTCCGAAACGTGAGTTTCGGAATGTGGACAAGTCCGACGACTTGAGTGGATTGCGGAATGATAATGATAGAATGGATACTTAGAATAGATCTTAAATAGCTCAACAATGAAATGCACAAACAATTAATTAACTTGAAAAGTAAAGACTGAAAGATTAAATTGCAAGAAATGTAAGCGCAAGGAAAGAACAGATATGAACAACAAGAGATTTGATGGAATGAGAAGATTTATATATATTTATCAAAGTGTTACAAATTGTCTCTCAAACACATGTGGACTGAAGAAGGATTTGGTCTCCCTTTTATAGACTAAGGGAAGACCTTCGGATAATACCCTAAGGACTGAAGAGCAGACAACACGTCTCTCTTCAGTCAGACAAGATGGTTCTAAATATTAAAATAATACAATGTCAGACTAGGGTGACTTATCTAGAATAAACTAATATAAAAAGTACACGAACATGCTTCTAAAAGGCCACGCCTGATCTAGTCTAATCATTCCCTATAACTGGAAGTGCTTATCCATTCTGTCTTATCTTTAACTGCAGTCTTCAGGATTCAGTGTAGAATGTTTAAATACAATAGTCTTCAGTAGTTACTAAGAGTTGCTGACCGAAATCGAAATCCTGAGTGGATTTCGGTGTCTTGTTATTTCGGATACAATTAACTTTGGAACATGATCTTCCGAATGGTTCTTCCGAATTTGATCTTCCGAGTCTTTCATGTCTTCCGAAGTTTGGTCTTTAGAACTTCTGAGAGTGCTTCCGATCTTCTTGTCTTCTGAATTAGTTGATCTTGTGGTCTTCATATTTTCTGAGATCTTTCTTTGCGAGGTTCCGAAATCCAAGACTGGATTTTGGTATATGATGATTTAGACAGATATATTAAATGAACATAACAAAGACATTCAGAAGCATGCATATTCATTGATGACATTTCGGAACATACATATTGAAAATAAGACTATTATTTATCACAATTAATATCTTAACAAAACATTCATTTAAACAGACATATAATCATCCAAACATTCCATCAGGAGTTTAACAAACACAACTATCCAAGCACAAACATACTCAAACTCCGAGTTGGTCAACGACTCGTTTCAAGCACTAACAATTCCCCCTTCAGTGACCAACCAAGGGGTTTGACCTTTCTCTCTTCAAACTCTATCCATTACTGTCTGCTTCTATGCGTACAACCAAAATTTTTGCACATTCAACATCCATTCTATCCTTGTTTGAATCTCTACACTTGCTTCCGGATCAGAGTGAGTTGATTTTTCCATTTATTTGATTAGACCTTGAAGCATGGCGCTTGGAGCTCTTCTGATCTGGTCTGCCCTGAAAAGAGTAAGGAATCTTTGATTGTTTTATCTTTGAACACAATTCCAAGGATAGGATCTCTGGTTGGTCCTCTTTTCCAACTTTCTTTATCATCAGGTAAGGAAAGATCTAATATGTCACGATCAAGTTCTTCCGGACGGTTCCTTAGTTGTTTGAATAGTTCTCCGTCTTGCACACTGAACTCTTCCAGTAGGGTTTGTAAAAATCTTTTGGCAGAGACATATGCTTCCCTGGTGATTTGACTCCGTTCGGCTTTGGAGGCTAACTTCATCACAATGGAGTAGATATCAGAAGGGTTCATCCTTCAGAAGTCGGCTTCAGTAATTACAAGTTTGTCAGTTCCTCTGATGATTTCAAATTCAAAGAAGTTTGATTTCTCAAACGATCTATTCTTTACACTGTACACTTGAGTGATAGCTTTAGTGGACCAAGTGATTGTCCTTGGTTGAGTGAAGTGGTCCAAGAATTTCTGAATTTTCTTCCGCATTTCAATGTTTTTGTTTTGAGTGGGAATGCCAGAAAAGTTCATGGTGTAAAGGTATTTATCTCCATTTAGGGTCAACGAAATATCCCAGTTATGTCCAGGAGATTTCGGAGGAGAAAAATATTTGAAGGGTCAGAAGTCATTATCAGATAGAGTTCGGAAGCGGAAAACAGAGTAAGGAGTAGGCTTGCTTGTACCGGCTGCTGCTGCGATTGCTGCTGCTGCTGCTTCTGCTTTTTCTCCAGCATCCCATTCCTCAGCAAATTTTTCAGCCCTAGCATCAAAATATTGGTTTTTCTTTGCTTGAAGCTCCGGAGGATCAGATGCTTTTATCAGAGAGTACAGAAGATTTTCATCTTCTGTATGGATGGGAATTGTGATGGGTGAGAGAGGTCTTTTCGGAGGGGATGGTGGAGTATCAACTTTTGGAGGAGAGAGAGAGGAGGGGTTGGGATTTTTGTAGTTTCCTTCGGAGGATCGTCAATTCCTTTGGTGCTACTTGGACCTGCTGTGGCATCAACAAACATATCATCATTATTTTCATCATATTCTTCTTCATCATCATCCTCTTCATCAGGAACCGCCTTTCCCCCTCCCGGGGCTCCTCCCGAAGTTGGAGGGGCCACAGGTAGGCGGGTGAGGATGGCATCAAGCTTAGCAGCCACTTCTTTGGCAATTTTACCAATTTCCTCCGAAATGGTTTTGGAAGTGACATCCTTGAACTGTTCACAAGTCTCGATGTTCAGACTTGTTGAAAGCTTGATCTGTTCGATAGGGCCATGCATCGTGTCTGTTATTCTCTGAAGGGTGTTGGTCAGCAGTTGCAGTAAGAGAAAATGAGTTTTTCTGAAGGATTCATTCTCAGAAATAACTCCATGAATATATTTTGATAAGTGTTCGAGAAGGGAATTGATTTTGGTATCTACGGTCTCAGTTACTTCAGAAAGATATTGTTGACATTTTTGAACTTTGTCGAACATCTTCTGAGCCGTCTTCATCATGTTTGTGGCATCAGTCTGTCGGTTGGCATCAATTTCCATTAGGCCTGTTGAGACGGCTTTCTGGACTTCATTGTCCAAGTTGAGGACCAGATTTTGTTTTTCAAAGTCAAAAACTCTTTTCTTGAGTTCCGAAACTTCTTTAACAAGTGCCTCCTGGTTCTGAGAGGCTTTTAACTTAGAAACCAGGGAGATTAAGGATTCAACTTTTTGATGCAATAACTTTTATTTAGACGGGGGAGCTGAAGACTGAGGAGGAACTTTAGGAGTCACCTTGTGAGATGATGAGTTGGTGTCACTGACATTGTAACTTGGAACCGGAGACAACTTTGGCTTGTCCACCTCCTGATCATCTCCGAAGAGAGTAGTGTCAACAGTTTTGGAGAAGGTGTCGGAAAGCAAGACCTGGGGACCTGATTCAGCAGAGGTGGGCTTGGAGATGGGTTTCTTCTTAGCTTTAAGTGCCTGGTATCGTTCCCAGGTGAGAGGAGCGATACGGGAGGCGACATTGGCCCAATCTTTCTTCTCTGATGGATCAAAAACGTAATGTAGGTCATCAACCAACTTGAAAAGTTCAACTGTGAGATATTGGTTGATGTTGGAGATGAGATCCATCTTGCTTGCACGAGTTTTCTTGACATCGTCATGATCGGAGTCTAGAGGAGGACCATAAGAATCAACTATAGTTTGTTCAGCGTTGCGAACTTCAAAACGCTTCTAAAGTAGTGAGACGGCAGTGTCTTGTGCTTCAACTGCTTGCCTATACTTCCAAGAATCAAAGGGAGTAGGTCCCGGATGGGGTTTGGTGACTATTCTTCCGGAAGACGGGGGGATTTGTGTTTTCTTTTCTTTCTCTTTTTCTTTTTCTTTTAATTTCTTTGGTGAGTTCTGTGTTTCCACCACTTTTTCTATTTCTTGTGTTTCTTCTGAGTCCTGAGAGTTCTATTTTTCCTCAATCTTTTCGAACTCAGAATCCTTAAGGGTCCAATCAACGGGCTCTCTGATTTTCCTTTGTTTTTTTTTCTTGGGCTGTTTGGCTGGTGGGGCTTCTGATGCCTTTTGCTTTCCTTTGCCTTTAGGGGGAAGTTCATTTAGAAGAGGTTCAGGAGGGTAAGGAAGAACATTTGCAGTGTCTGACAGATGCTTGATGATAAGTTCATTGGTTGGGTCACCAATCTTGTAGAATGCCTGGGAAAGTCTCCGAATTGGTTCGAATAGGGAGTTGGATTTCGGAGTGTAGGCAACTATTGGTTCCAGAACAAGTGGGCTGTCATCCTCTTCTCTTGGAATCAAAACTTTGTTGATGTTGTACAAAAACTCTATGCACATAGCCCAATATCGGGCTGAGTGTAAACGCCTGAGATCTTTTTGTGATACAGTGACATAAGACATAAAGTCTTCAAAAAGTATCCCTGTATAGTCAACGTTCTTTCCAGTATACATGCTCCATAAGATTTCGAGCATCCGTCTGCTCATCTGATCTATGCCCCCGGTCTTTCCCGTTAAGCTTCTGACACGGTAGTGCATTATGCACTGCCACAATGGTGAAAGATAGCTTTTCTTGAGTGATGAAAGATTTTCAAGAATGTATTTGTACCCCATACTATACAACATATCGGTAAGTTCAGATTGGGACGGTGGGTGTATTTTTCTTGTCGTACGCGAAGGCGTAGAGCTGCTCTAAAAGCGCTTCTATCTAATTTGACCTGTTTACCTATTGAGAGAGTGATCATAATGTGGTCTTCCTGTTTCTTTGCTGAGCAGATGGTCTTCTCGAGGAGAGACACTGGTATGGCGGGGGCTACATCGAAAAAAGCTCGAGAAAGCGGGTTTCTGTTGAGTATGGAATGACCACCTGCAGATAATCTTTAAATGCGGATGGAGTGTTTGGAACTGGAATGTTACATTTGGCTATAGTAACATTACCACCAGTAGTAGTACCTCCGCTTTTTGAAGATGTAGCCATTTTAACAGCGAACTAGTAAGATCAAAAGGCAAAACATGCTAACTTTTTAGATTTCTGATAAGAAGATCGAAGACCATTAAGAACATAGGGATTTTTTTTTAAAAAAAATTTACGATGGATCAGATGTCATACCTAAGAACAATGTATGTATGGAAGGCAAAAATTAATTAAGTTGGGACACAAGCATGGCATAATCTTTAAGAACATCAAGATGTTGTGAGATTTTCTAACCAGACTTTAAGAACAAAGAGATGAATTCTTTGTGCAGATCACAAGAAGATAAGAAGGTTTGAGAGATTACCTGAACATAGTCGATGAAGGAAGAATAGAAGATGAGTGATTCGAAGAGATTGCTGGAGCACTGGAGAAGACGAAGTAAATTTGAGGAAGAACAAAGGGGGTTAGGGTTTGCCGATTTGAGAGAGAATGAGGAAGACGAGAGGTTTGAAGAAGATGAAGTGGGGAAGAGAGAGATAGGAGGGAACGGTTATAAGATGTTGGTTTTCGAGGAAAACCGTCAGGTATGATAGAAAAGACGTTTGATGGGACATGTCAGAAAAAGTGTTCGCTTGGCATTTAATGCCAAGCGATGATGAAAAGATATGGTCCACTCAAGGACAGAACGTCTGACATTGGGTACAGAGACAATTCAAATTATTCAGAATATTAATATCTAATAATTGGATATTTATTGTTATTGTATTTAATAGACATTACTTCATTAAATTGGTCTGGTTTTATGATTTTCGGAAGATATGGCATTCAGAAGTATAGGATCAGAACATGTGTACCTTGATTGCTGATTGCGTGTGTTCGGAATGCAATAATTCAGAAAAGTGTGATTGGATTCCGGAGAGTGAGTCTTCCGAAGAGAGTGTTCAAAAAATGTTTTGAAAACAGATGTTCCGAAAATAGCATTTTTCAGACAATGTGAAATTCCGAAGTGGGGTTTTGAAATGAGGTTCCCTTAGCGAGAGTTCTGAAAATAGTACCCTTTTGAAAACTCAGAATTTTGAACGTTGAAGATTCATCATTTAGAAAATTTATTTTAAACGAGGCTCCCTCAAAAAATTAGTATATCAGAAAAAGAGGATTCAGAGGAACATTTTGAAACGAGGTTGCTTAAAGATTAGTTCCGAAAAGTTGTATATGTTTGAAAATTTTGAAGTTCAGAAACTTAAGATTTTTTCAGAGTTCAAGAGAAGTTTGTTCAGAAAATGGCAATTTCAGATGTTTGAGATGTTCAGAGATTTAAATCTAAACGAGGTTGCCAAAAATAATGTTCAGAGATTTAAATCTAAACGAGGTTGCAAAAAAAAAATGTTCAGAGATTTAAATCTAAACGAGGTTGCCAAAAAAATGTTCAGAGATTTAAATTCAGAGAGGTTATTTTTCAGAAGTAGTGAGGTTCCGAAGCAAAATATGGAAAGGGTTTCCGAAGTCATGAAGAGATATAGAATTGTGAAACAATTAAGCCTAAGGAAAAATCATTCTCTGAATAAATCTGAGTCAGGATTCAGCATTCCTAGCATTTCCAGAAAATTGTGAAATTTTGTAGTATCTAATGCTTTAGTAAAAACATCAGCTACTTGTTCCTCAGTAGGAATGAAGTACAATTCGATATTACCTTGCAAGATTTGATCTTTAATGAAGTGGTACCTAAGGTCGATGTGCTTAGTCATGGAGTGCTGAATAGGATTGTGAGATATGGCTATTGCACTCTTGGAATCACAGTAGATGGGAACTTGGAGAAATATGTATCCATAGTCCAGGAGCTGAGTCTTCATCCAGAGTACCTGTGAGCAATAAGTAGAAGCAGCAACATACTCTGCTTCTGCTGAAGATAAAGCAACACAATTTTGCTTCTTTGATGACCAGCTCACGAGCCTTCCGCCTAGGAATTGACAACCTCAGATGTGCTCTTTCTATCTAGTTTACATCCTGCATGATCCGAATCAGTAAATGCTTGGAGTTTGAAGTTGTCTCCGACAGGATACCATAGACCCATTGCCTTTGTGCCTTCAAGATAACTGAAAATTTGTTTCACAACAGTCAGATGTGAGAGCTTCGGAGCTTCTTAATATCTTGCACAAATACATGTGGCAAACATATTGTCAGGTCTGCTGGCAGTCAAGTATTGGAGAGAACCAATCATTCCTCGATAGATTTTGTGATCTACAGGTTCGCCTTCTGGATCTGCAAAAATGTTATGATTGGTAGATATGGGAACTTTTGATGTAGAGCAATTTTCAATGGAGAACTTCTTCAGTAATTCATTCGTGTATTTTTCTTGGTGAATGAATATCCCTCGGTTTGTCGGTTTGATTTGAAGACCTAAGAAGAAATTTATTTCCCTGTTCATGCTCATATGAAATTTGTCAGTCATAACTTTTGCAAATTCATCAACCATAGTTTGATCAGTTGAACCAAAAATGATATCATCTACATAAACATGTACAATCATTATATGTTTCTGATGGGATCGTACGAAGAATGTAGGATCAATGGTACCTCTTCTGTATCTTGATTTTACTAAGAAGTTTGACAAGGTTTCATACCAAGCTCTTGGAAATTGCTTCAATCCATAAACAGTTTTTCAGACGGTACACGTGGTTAGGACAAGACAGATCTTCAAAGCCAAGAGGTTGCTGAAGATAGACAACCTCTTGAAGATCACCTTGCAAAAATGCACTTTTCACATTTGATGAACAATGATGTTTCTGTGAGCAGCATAGGCTAGGAAGATTTTAATGGCTTCTAGTCTTGCTACAGGTGCGTATGTCTCGTCAAAATCGAGTCCTTCGATTTGACCGTATCCTTTTGCAACTAGTCTGGCTTTCTTTCTGACCACTGTGCCCATATCATCAAGCTTATTTCGGAAAACCCATCTTGTGCCAATAATAGTGTGATTTGCTGGTCATGGTACAAGATCTCATACCTTGTTTCTCTTAAATTTTTCTAACTCTTCCTGCATAGCTTTTATCCAATCATCGTCATACAGTCCGTCAAAGATAGTATTTGGTTCAAATTTGCTGATGTAGGCAGTGAAATGACATTCGTCCTGGATTGATTTCTTGGATCTTGTTTGAACTCCGGAAGAAGGATTTTCGATTATCTGGTTCGGAGGGTGGTTCCGAGTCTATTTGTGGAGTCTTGGAATCAGTGTTGGATCTGTTCAGGAGGAGCTATGTCTTGAATGAATTCAGAGTTCTCAAGAGTTACATCTTGAATGTGTGATTCTTCAGCAGAGGTTTCTTCATCAGCTTCAAATATGAAGATGGGTGCATCATTGGAGGCATCTGCTGAGGAGTTATTTCTTTCATCTCCTGAGTGTTGATGCTCCCCCTCGGATTGTGGGATTCCATCAACATGTGTTGGGAGCGAGAGCTCCCCCTTGACTTGTGTTGGGAGCTAAGGCTCCCCCTGAACCTGTTTAACACGAGAAGGGAGCGAAGGCTCCCCCTCAACTGTTCCATTCAAATTTGAAGTTCTAACCTGATTTGTCGGCACTGATGGTTCGGATGATGTAGATGTGGAAGGACCAGAAGCTGTTGTGATCTGTTGTATGGCTTCAGGAGAGTGAATGACTTTTGCATGTGTTGTTGTTTCCTGATGATCGAAGAGGAGATCGTAATCAATTTCAATTGTTGGAATAGTTGGATGACCTTCTGGGATATCAGCTTACATGACGTACAAAATGCCATATGCTGGTTTTCTCCAGAGTTATTGATCATCAAATTCTATGTCAAAGCTCTCTTCAATAACTCTCGTTCTCCTGTTCAGCACATGGTAAGCAACAGATTTAGATGAATACCCCATAAAAATTGCTTCATCGCTTTTGGGGACAAATTTTCCTAGATGGTCTTTATTGTTTTTGATGAAGCATCGACAACCAATAATATGAAAAAATTTAACGTTGGGTTTTCTCCCGTTTAAAAATTCGTAAGGGGTCATCTGAAGTCGTTTGTTGATAATTGATCGGTTCTGTAAAAAACATGCTGTTGCAATCGCTTCTGCCCAGGATGATAGTGGAAGGTTGGCAAAGTTGAGCATGGCTCTAGCTGCTTCAACAAGAGTTCTATTTCTCCTTTTTACCACACCATTTTGCTGCGGAGTGTAGGGAGCTGAGAAATTATGCTCGATTCCCTTGGATGCTAGAAATTCTTCTGTCTGTCTATTGTTGAATTCAGTTCCATTATCGCTTCGGATCCTTCTGACAAGTAGTTGTACATTGAGCTCTATAGATGTTATGAAATTTTTGAGTTCTAAGAAGGTTCCAGATTTTAATCTCAGGAAGAATACCCAGGTGAATCGAGTGAAATCATCCACAATCACCAGGATGTACTTCTTGTGATTCAGGCTTGCAACTGTTGATGGTCCACATAGGTCAATGTGGAGAAGTTCCAAAGGGTGAGAGATGCTTGAATCAGAAATTGACTTGTGGGGTTTCTTCTTCTGTTTGCCAAGTGCACATGCTGCACATAGATTTTCGTTGTCGAATTTCAGAAGTGGGATTCCTCTGACCATCTCTCCAGTCACTGACTGATTCATGTATTGAAAGTTTAAATGTGCTAACTTCCAATGCCAGAGCCAACTAATTTCGGAATGTGCCTTCGGAATGTCAAGAAGAAACATGTTGACATGTCTCGGAGACTTCACCAAGCATCTGTCTCTGGTCTTAGTCATGATGTAGCTGAATTCGTCAACAAATTCTACTCTAAGACCAGTGTTGACGAGTTGACCTATGCTTATTAAATTGTGTTTAAGTCCGAGAACGTAAGCAACTTTCTGAATTGTGAATTTCCCATTTGTCAGAACCTCGTATCATTTTATTATCCCTTTAGCATCGTTTCCAAATGTTACATATCCTCCGTGGTTGACTTCTCGATAGTCCCTCAAAAACTCCAATCTCCGAGTCATGTGCATTGAGCAAGCACTATCAATCAGCCATTCATCGTCTTGCTCTTCTGCAATGAAAGCCTGAAAATTTACACAGTTAGTTTAGGCACCCATACTTGCTTGGGGCCAGTGGCTTTTGTAGACTTGGAAGATATAGACTTTTTCTGGACTGGTTTGTTCGCAGAAGTTTCAACTTCGAAGCATGGTTAGTTGAGTCCAAAGGTTGTTTTCGGGACTTGGATTTTTCACAACCCATTTTTGAACAGTCTTTTTAGGGAACTTTTGAGAAAAGTGTGGAAAGCGATTTTTGCTTTGGTTGTTGAAAAACTTAGGTTTTGAATTCATTGGAGGAGTAACGAATGAATGTTTTGAGATGTTGCAACAATGACAGCAAATATTTGATTGTTGACGCTTCAGAATTTTCGGAGCTTTCTGAAAGTTTGGAATAGTTTTTCCTTTTTGAAAATTATTATCTTTGGTTCTGAAAGGATTTTGCTGTTTGTTCTTTGAAGTTTCTGAAAAATTGGTTGATTTTGAAGTGTTTGGTTTGTTAGACTCGGAGTCATGCTTTTCAGAGAATGGGAGAACAGACTTTGCTGTTTTCGCAATATATGCAACTTTGGGAAATTCCGAATAATAATCTAAACAATTAGTAAATTAACGATAATGAACAATTTTAGTGTTTGGAGTCGGAAGTAACCCCTTGTAGGTGTACCTGTGTAGTGCCGAAGGAATGAGTTTTAGAGTATGATTTGAAGTGTTGAAGGAAGATTTAGAGTTTCTTTGATTGTAAAAGTGATTTTTCTGTTCAATTCTTGTGTGGGATCGAGGAGATCGGATGTCCTTTCAATTTAAGGTCGGTTTTATCCCTTTGTTTGTTAAATTTTGTTCCTTTGCTTTTTGAAAAGTTTCTCTAGGTGAAGAGTCAGATAAAGAATCATTTAAAGAGTCTGACTCTTCCTGATTAACTTTAAGTTTTTCGAGAGAAGTATTTGTTTCCGATTTTGAAGTTTCTGAAAGGTTATGTTGTAACACATCGACATATGATTTGGTGCCTGATCCGGATGGTTCAGAAGTCATTTTAGACGTATTATCAACATTTGGATTTTTTATTGTAATTTTATTAAAATTGGTTCTGATGATAATTTTTGTTGGATTTTCCTCCATCTCAATTTCTTCGTCAACAACTTCCTCTTATGAATTTTCTGAGTTAGTTAGACAAGGATTGAATTCTTCAGTAATGCAATTACTTTGTAAGTTTGAGAAGAATGATTGTTGCTGAGATGTTGAGGGAGAGTCATTTGGGACCGAGGTCAAGTGTCTAGGCATGAATGGGACCGAAGTTATGGACAATTTGCTTCTTTCAGCAGTGTCAACTTCCGAAAAGTATGAAAAGGGAATTTTAGCTCCTTTATTTGATTCAGAGATGGCAATTTCGGAATCAGCTAAGGAATTTTCGGATGGATTTTTATTCAGGTCCTCGTCGTGTTTATCATCATACTCGGTTAATGGGTATTTAAAGAAAGGACTTTGTTTGTTGTGAACAGGCTAATTTTTGTTTTTCGCTTTTCTCGACCAACCCCAATTAAAAGTATTATCAGAAGTGTTAGTATTCGCAGTAGATTTGAAAACTTTAGTTGCATAGTACAACTGATCTATTAATTTGTTAAGTCTTACATTATCGCTACGGGATATATCCCTCTACGAAGTCAAAAGCTGATTTGAATTCTTTAACAAAATTTCTAGAAGTCTGTTCGATTTTCAAATCAACAGTAAGTTTATCACAAAATAGCTTCCTATCCTCTAATCTATTCTTCAACTTTAACACTTCATCATACCTGTAATCCCGTTCCTCCAGGACTCGCTGATACGCTACTAAGACATCTGCGCATGTGTTTGACGTACCTGTTCTATTATGCTCACTCCTTTGTCGGATCGGTGGTTAACCATAAAGGCGTAATTCTTCGACATGGAGGAGGATGTAGCTTCAGCAGCGTCATTAACAAGCTTGACGCCCCCCAAACCGGGGATTGGAGTTCCTGAGGTTCTCTGAACAAACATACACTCGCCAACACCTTTTCCTCTTTTGCGTTTGTTTTCAAAATGTTCATCCTCATCCCCGGAGGACCAAACCTCGACATGTCGGGACGTAGCAACAAACACTTTAACTTTCTCCTCATCTTTCTCCTTCTGATAGTTTATAGGGGCTCTGCAGTCCGCTGCATAATGGTAAAGCCCTCCACAGTTGTGGCATTTGATTACATCCGATTCCTTCTTTTCTAGGGTTCGGATCTGGTTGGAGCTGGCGGCAGGGGTCGGAGCCTTCGGTTTCTCTTCATGCTGTTCCTCGGTACTCTGGTAGTTCTGATTCTGATTTTGTTGGTACTGACTTCTTTGGTAATGATTCTGATTCCTTGCTGGATAACCTGCATGCTGATTAGATGATTTAAATTTTTTCTTGGGACTTGTATAGGATGGAATTCGGTTAAATTTCTGACTGATCATAGCAATCTGCTGTTGATACGCAGCTTCTTCTGCTGCATCATATTTGGAATAGGCAGATTCTGAATATTGAGTTGGATCAAATAGTGCTAAGGTAGGAGTTGTTGATTGGATGGTTGGTTGTGGAGCTGGTGCCTGATACTAAATTGTTGGACTTTGATAATATGAAGGGTAGGAAATTTGAGGTTGCAAAGGGTGATAGGAAGGAACAGGACTCGGCTGATACGTAAGTTGGCTTATCTGGTTGTTAGTAGCTGGAAGGTAAGCTGGGGGCTGAGCAGCTTGTTGTTGCTGAACAAGCTGCTGAGGAGCTGGGGGCTGAGCAGCTTGTTGTTGCTGAACAAGCTGCTGAGGAGTGTTGCCCAATGTTGGAAGGTTATGCTCTGCTACTAGTGCCAATGGTCCTCCAAGTTGTTGTTGATTGCCCTTTACATCATTCTCTTGCCCTACAAGATTGTTGAAAAGCCTGTACATGTTGTATGTTTTTAACTTCCCTGAATCCTGGAGTATCATTTTGACATGCAGCCACTCTCTTCCGAGTCCTTCAAGAAATCATAGTTTGATTTCTTGGTTGGACCTTTCTGCTCCTGAACTAAGGAGTCTGGTAACGATTAGAGAAAATCGAGTGAATGCTTGTTTTAGTGATTCTCCGGGAAAGGTTGTGAACTGATTGTACTCAACAAGGCTTGATACTAGCTTCTGATCATTTGCTTCCTCCGTTCCTAAGGACATGTTTTGTAGAAGAACCCATATTTGTTGGGCCGTCGTGCTGTTCTGTATGAGGTAAAAGAGTTCCGGAGGAATACCACACGAAATCTCTTGGAATGCAATCTGATCATTGTCTAACTTTTCGATATCCAGGGGAGTTAATCTTTGCTGAGGAGCACCACCCAGAGCGCCTTCAGCAGTGTCGGCTCTGGGGGTAAGTATTGGGACATGGGGTCCTTTCTCAACTGATCGCCAAATGTCTTTCCCTTGTCTTCGAAGATAGTTACGCGTTCTAGTAGCCCAGCCATTGTACTAAGTTGGGATGAGTATAGGAGCTCGGTTGGAGCTACCCACGCTGTTTGCTACGTACAAGGAGTAATTGATTTGCATTTTGAAACTTTAACTGTTTGATACTTGAAAAGTTAAGAACTTGAGCTATAATAGCATGCAAGGTCTACAGAGGATTCTAAGGTGGTTGCTACAGCCAAGGCTTTGAGCAAACTAGGTACTGAGAATCTTATAGACAGCTATTCAGGCTCTGATACCAATTGTTGTCGCCAAATTCTAAGTAAATTGCAGAATATGGAATGATTGCAGAAAGATAGAGTTCTGAAAGGTGAGTTTCAGAATGTGGACAAGTCTAAAGACTTGAGTGGATTGTGGAATGATAATGATAGAATGGATACTTAGAATAGATCTTAAATAGCTCAACAATGAAATGCATAAATAGTTAATTAACTTGAAAAGTAAAGACTGAAAGATTAAATTGCAAGCAATGTAAGCGCAAGGAAAGAACAGATATGAACAGCAAGAGATTTGATGGAATGAGAGGATTTTTATATATTTATCAAAGTGTTACAAATCGTCTCTCAAACACATGAGGACTGAAGAAGGATTTGGTCTCCCTTTTATAGACTAAAGGAAGACCTTCAGATAATACCCTAAGAACTGAAGAGCAGACAACACGTCTCTCTTCAGTCAGACAAGATGGTTCTAAATATTAAAATAATACAATGTCAGACTAGGGTGGCTTATCTAGAATAAACTAATATAAAAAGTACACGAACATGCTTCTAAAAGGCCACGCCTGATCTAGTCTAATCATTTCCTATAACTAGAAGTGCTTATCCATTCTGTCTTATCTTTAACTTCAGTCTTCAGTCTTTAGTGTGGAATGTTTAAGTACAATAGTCTTTAGAAGTTACTAAGAGTTGCTGAACCGAAATCCTGAGTGGATTTCAGTGTCTTGTTATTTCCGATACAATTAACTTCGGAACATGATCTTCCGAACCGTTCTTCCGAATTTGATCTTCCGAGTCTTTCATGTCTTCCGAAGTTTGGTCTTCTGAACTTCTGAGAGTGCTTTTGATCTTCTTTTCTTCTAAATTAGTTGATCTTGTGGTCTTCATACTTTCTGAGATCTTTCTTTTGCGAGGTTCCGAAATCCAAGACTGGATTTCGGTATATGATGATTCAAACAAATATATTAAATGAACATAACAAAGACATTCAGAAGCATGCATATTCATTGATGACATTTCGGAACATACATATTGAAAATAAGACTATTGTTTATCACAATCAATATCTTAACGAAACATTCTTTTAAACAGACATATAATCATCCAAACATTCCATCAGGAGTTTAACAAACACAACTATCCAAGCACAAACATACTCAAACTCCGAGTTGGTCAACGACTCGGTTCAAGCACTAACACCCCAATTATTGACCAGTTGCATGGCTACAAGAATCAAAATAAGCAATCGGAATTTTTCTAGTTTTCATTATGTGCTTCTTATGTTTATTTATTATGATCAGGTTTTTCAAGATTTCCATCAAAACCAAAAAACACCCCTACTCCTCCGAGTGGGCCTTCAGCTCCAGGTTATCCCTGTCAAAGCGTTCAAGATTGTCAAAAGAAGTGTCCATGTGATGCGAGTGAACAACATTGTAAAAATAATCGTTGTTATTGTCGTGGCGATCGTTGCTAACCCTATGAGAGTATTCAAATATTGCAAAGGAATGTTTTTGCCAATATAAATAAATCAGAATAATTTATTGTATATGTTGAACTAAAATGGTGATAGTATCCTTTATTCTTATTTATATAAAGCTTATAATATACAAACACCATGTATGTATATAATGCTTAATTCAGATAAAAAAGTAAACGCCTTTCAATGATTCAACAATGACATGTAAGAGCATTGCTTAAAACTGGTATGTTCATTGATACCAATAAATCAATCACATTTGGTCTAGTTAAGTTCACTCTAAAGTGAATTAAATAGTAGATCTATATTTGTTCTTATGTAATGTTAAATTAAAATATGTCGATCACTTGGCTTGTCGCAGTATTTGTTTACATGATTTTCAATGGAGTGTATATATATATATATATATATATATATATATATATATATATATATATATATATATATATATATATATATATATATATATATATATATATATATATATACACACACACACACTAGGTACCTTTCAAGGGTCGTGCTAAACACGATCCATGGAGGGTAATTTAGGTATTCCATTCTAAATATTCTAAAGCTTTAAAGACATGTAAATACATTCCTATTATAAGTAAGGAATTCTAAGTTGGTTGCTATTATCTGTGAACAACCAATAATTATCCTGAAATATTTGTCCATGACCAGTGGAAACAATTTAACAAACACAAAAGGTTGTTTGATAAGTATAGTGGGTTTTTTAAAATAGCAAAAGAGTTTTGTACGTTCCTTTTTCGTGGTTTCAAAACAGGGAGCCTTAATTGCTCTATTCCACCTTTGTTTTGAGTAACTCCACCAACCTGCACAAGAACCGGGTTCAAAATAAGTGAAACACACTTTCGGAGCTACATGTCGACATTATTTTATACACATTTGCTATATCATAATTGTTTTCCATATTTTTTGGTTTTTCATTTAAAACCTTCATAAGGTCGGGTCCAATTGTGAGTGTATGTTCTTCTAGAATAAAAAGAAAAGGATAGGAAGCATCACCGCATGTAGGATTCAACAAAATATGGATGCAACCTTCCCCCACGCACTCTTAAACTTGCAACAGCACCTGTATCTACGCATAACCAAATTTGACATTTTTAGCTCAATGTCTATGCAGTCCGTCAAGATTTTAGTACTAAGATAGAAAATGGTGTTTGCTTGCTTCCAAGTACTAAGGCACCATTATGTCACTACAAAGAGAGAAACTTAAAATTAGAAAGTTGAAACATTTAGTGAATGAAAGAAATAAAAAGAATCAAAAAATTACCAGGGAGAGTAATAATTAACAAATAGGAAAACCACTACAAATGTATAAAACCACAAATCAGTGAAAATTTAAAGCAATCAAGTCACAATAAGAAGAAATCATGTTTGACAACAAGAACTCTGAATGACCAAAGATCCTTGAAAACTCAAAACTTCAAAAAAAATAAAAAATAGGTCGATTTTAAACAAACCTTGCATATCCAATTTCTTATACACAATTAGAAGTAAAGGTAGACAATTTCATCTTTGGCTTGTTTACACTTTTCCTTTAGTCGAGAGTAATCAAAATAATTGTATATAATCTTGTTATAGCCCTAAAGGTTTCTAACGCAAAACAACATTAGAAAAATAGTGTCTTAGATGATTATATACATAAATTCCCTAGTAGAATTGAAATCTTCAAGAGACCCAAGCACAAACAGTTGGTATGAAGAAGAAAACAAAATTGGCAATGTATGTTTGTATGTGTATTGAACCAATAATACTTGCTATTGTATAAAGAATTTAGAATCAGATAACTTAAGATCCAACTACCTCTATAAACACCTTTATCGGCCTGAATTTTCCTTAGGTTTTCTTTTGACACCGAACCACTTTCTAACCAATGATTTTAACCAAGAGAAAAAACAAACCATCATTCAGCAAGTTATCCAAAAAACGAAAGATTTAGAATTTGTGTGGGGGAGTAAAATAATACCTTATTCTTTTTGGCATTTGTCTCGCTCTTTCATCCACAGCATGACAACATCGTTGAACCTTCCCGTTCTGTATGTAAAATACTAAAAATAGGCATTGAGAAAGCAGTGACATCAGAAGCACTTGAGGAGAAGAGAGATGTACCTTTTTTGTCCTATTACAAAACCGAAAACACCAAATCAAAAAGAAGAAATAACGTACCGTTAGTAATATCAGAAAACCGACTTCTCAGTTCAGTTTGATGGTCTAATTAATAGAATTACTGAAAGAAACCTCCCTGAGATAAGAAATCATAATGGTAATGAATCACACATAAGCCCTAAACCTTTGAATCAAAATAAGCCCTAAACCTAAATTGGTTCATAAAAAATACAAGAACATACAAAGAACGTAGCTTTAAAATGATAAAAATTGAATGGATGACATATTAAAAAATTACTAAATGAACAAAACTCAAAAGCTTGCTAAAAATCCTTTTTGAATCACATGTACAAATTCATACCTAGAGGGCCGCCGTTAATAGAAGGTATCCTACTAAATCAAGCTATCATTTCTGATATTTCGAAAATTAATACAATATAATCTTAACACAAAAGAAAATCAAGTGATCAAAACAAAGAGTGGATAAGAATCGGTGATTGAGAACCATGAACACTTCGTCGTGTTAGTGGTGAAGAAGGCGATAAATATAAAAATTACCCATGCGAACTGCATCAAATGAAGAATCGGGGTGAGTAAAGTGGAGTAAGATAATAGAGAGAATAAGGGGAAAAAGGTGGAGAACAGCTCCCAAACATGTAAAGCAAACTGACCGAAACATGTGTTGAGGTAGAAAGAAATGTGGCGAGGAATCTCTCCAATCTCTGCATCTCTTTGAAACTCGAAGTCTCTCTGTTAAATCCTCTATGGGAATGGATCTAATGGTCTCTCTGGATATCAGAGAAGATGGGAGTAATAAGGTCCTCTACACGCAAAGCATCGACTACAATGAATTCAGTATCTTTGGGAAGAAGCATATTGGTGAACAAGAAGGGCTTCTTGCAATGATTTGAGGGAGAGCGTTGTCGGAGAGAATGAGAAGAGACGTAAAAGAATGGTGAAGGGTGGTGTACATTATAGGAGGCAGGAGGAGCAACCAGGCGTTAGACCAAGAGTTATGTGAGAGGGGAAGGTGTGCAGGGTCCTACGTGGCTTCACCACACCCCAAGGGAACACCGCCCCGGTTGGTGTGGTGAAGGTGAAGGGATGGTGATCAAGGGTTGGAACCCCGTACTCTCTCACCTCTTTTTCAAATGCAACTTTTTATTCATCCGACCCTTTTTGTAAAACAACTAACAATTTCAACCTTTAGCAACCCAAACCATCTTTAAACCATTTGAACTATATTTCTCATCAATACCATTTCAAAGAACTGAAGAACAACTATCAAATTTTCTTGGTCTTTTGGTTGGAACCAAAAAATCTTCATACACCTCATTATACCAACCCGAATTTCTCAAAAGTTCACTTCTTTGAAGAAAACCTTCTGATAATTTCCTTTTAACCACATAAGAAAATTTTTCAACCTTTTTAACTTCGGATTTCTGAAAAATAACAACTTCAGAAGATTTATTTTTGGGAACCCACATTAACTTCGGTTTTGACTTTTTCTTCTTCTTTTTCTTGTTTTTAAACATATGAACATAATATCTGAAACAAGAACTTTGTTCATCTTTGTGAAGCTTATCAAAAACCTTCAGATTATAATTCCTTCGGATTTGATAGCTTTAATTTTCAACTAAAGTGGGTTTTCTATAAGGTTTCATATCTCGAAACATGTCATTTGAAGCCAAAGAACCAACAGATTTGGATTTCGTTCTTTTTGAAGATTTTGCAACAAATAACACTTTCACCAAACACTCTTCTTTTAAATCCAACCCCCCTTAACTGTTGCATCTTTCTTTTCAGGTTAGGGAACAAGTATAGATCCAAAGTGTTCATCAGAATTTCCAGAAACATGAAGATGAAGAACATCATCTTCAAAGTCTTGAGGAACAAGAAGGTCATTTGAATCTTCAACAAGAGAAACATACATTCTTACTAATTTTCGATTATCTGACCCATGTTTATTGTCGATTCCTCTAAGAACTTTTAGCATTTCTGAGAACAAATGTTTGTGTAAATCATGTTTCAAGTGACGAAAAACGAGTCTTCCATATGTATCTTTCTCTCCATCAGAAATAAGAGTTTCATTTGTGATTTTCTGATTTCTTAACACAACACCCAAAAATTGTTCAAAGTTTACTTTGTATTTGAGATTATCAACAATAACAGTCCATATTTTCGAATTTTTGCTTCCATTTTTGTTCTAAACAACAAATAATCACCAAATCTGGAATAAAACTAGAGAGAGAAAGTGGATATGAATTGGGTTTTTAGAGAGATAAAGTAGATCTAGTAGATCTAAACGAATTTTCAATGATAAAAACAAGATCTGAACTAATATTGATGATCATAAACAAACAAAGATGAAGAACTGAGCAAAATATTGATTCCATATCAGAAAAACACACAAAATGTGAAGATCCTGATCTGAAATTTGAATTTTGATTGATGATGTGGTGGGTTGTCAAATCAAGACCGATCCTTGAAATAATGTGTTAAATCTTCAAGGTTAGGCTTTGATACCAATTGATACGACACGATTTGACAATAATGCGGAATAAGAACGAACACCAAATAATCTGATAAACAAACAGAAATCAAATATTCATTAGATAGTCTTCAAAATAATATTAAAGTTCGAAATGAAAATTAGTGAGAACAACTTGGTTTTGTTTTTATGAAACGAATCCTTAAATCGGTAGACACTAGATTAGATATTGGGGTTTTTGTTTATTATCTCATAGCCTTGAAATGGTTAGGATGCTTCCATTTTCCTTTAATTTGTTGTCTGTCAAGAACCAACTTATGAATTATAATTTTTTAATGCTTTAATGTCTTGTATGTTTTGTGTGTAGGAAATTGAACGGAAAGTAATAGTGCTTTTGTAAAGTTAAAAACAATATGAGTTCATTCATTGAAATTGCAATAAATATGATTATTCATTGATGATTGAGGCAATTTTCTTGCTGATTTAGTTGTTTTTTTGTTTAACTAGTTAATCACCGATGATTAACTAAAATTATTTGTTGATTTCATTTTTTGGAATTCAATAATAAATAAACTATATTAGGTGTCATTTTTCCGTTTTACTAGTTAACCATTGATGATTAATTCAAATTGCTTGTTGATTTTTGTTGCTTTTAGTAATTAATGAAAATAACACTTGCTGATTTTCTATTTGCCTAGTATAATTTATGAATAAATCAGCTTGCTTGTTGATTACTATTTTTCTTGGTATTCGTAACCATATTAGTTGTTGTTTTTTTGTATTCATTGATGATTATTTGTACTCATTGATGATTATGTGTATAGTGATAAGATGAACGGCATTCATCGACGAATTACATTATTGAGTTCATGTCTAACGGGAGTGATAAGATGAACTGCATTCATTGATGAATATAGTGATGCTAATGGACTGTAATCATCAATGTGAATGAGGCTGGTATACTGTTCTGATTCATCGATAATTGGTTGATGAACTGTAACCAATAATGTGAGTTTACACATCCTTGAGTTGTATTCATTAATGATTATATATGTTATTGATTGATGGTTATATGCGCATTTGTATCAGGTTCAAGTGCCTGAAGAGCGTATTTAACCTTTGTTTATTGACATGATTTTTATGCATTTTGAATGTAGATTTTTCAAAGTATTGGAGTTGCATGAATGAGAAGTCGAAGCAGTCTATTTCAAGTAAAAAGATTTAGCACCACAACATTGTTTTTTAATCATTTGTGATTAAAGTTGTATTGTTTTTAATTATTTATGTCTAAAACTATATTGTATTTTTTACCGTTTTGTGTTCTATAATCATTCATGATTATAAATGTAGTTAACTTTTTGTATCTATATATTGTCCTCTATTCATTTATGATTACACATGTATTTCATTTTTTATATGTATATTATACTTTATTCATTCATGATTACAAACGTATTTGATTTTTTCATCTTTACAAACATACAATTAAAAAACGATTTATAAAATTATAAAGAATACAAAATGCGTGTATTCATACATGATTATAAATATTCTGATAAAACAATAAATTTTTCAGTATCACTGATACTTTAAATTTATAAAAGAAATGTTTTTTTTGAAAAAAAAATCATATTAAATGATAATTTTATTAATTTTTGGTAATTAAAAATTGGACAAAAGATAATTAAAAAACAATTATTTTATTGAGGTAACTATTAATTAAATCCCTAAATTTAGAAAATTATTAATTAATTTATTCTATTATAATTTAACCAAAATACACAATTACTAATATCCCCTTATAAAATGATTGGTCTAGAATGGTTCTCCAGTTCTCTACCTTTTACCGGTTCATTATTAAACTTCTCCCTATATATATATATATATATATA
Source organism: Cichorium intybus (assembly GCA_023525715.1). Taxonomy (NCBI): domain Eukaryota; kingdom Viridiplantae; phylum Streptophyta; class Magnoliopsida; order Asterales; family Asteraceae; genus Cichorium; species Cichorium intybus. Next base: position 58,374,250 of record CM042016.1, on the reverse strand, counting down.
TATATATATATATATATATATATATATATATATATATATATATATATATATATATATATATATATATATATATATAATGAATATTGTATAATTAATGTGATAAAATACTTAAAAGAAGTGTATGAGTAGGTATCGCACTATGCTAGTTGATCTAGCATCAATGGTTTTTATGATATTTTAAAAAACAACCAGTAAATTTGTAGTAATAATTGAATTAATAAGTATTCTTATTACATATTATATTTTAAACAATTTATTCTACCATTTATAATTCAAAAAGGCCAAACTATTTACAAGTCAATAAATGAGTCAACGTCATAATCTTAAGTGGTGATTTGATCTACCATTTAATAGCCTTCCGACATATTATTTCTTCAATACTGTTAAATGTGTAATAATTATATGATTAAATGATACAATTTACACTCCTTACCATCTAAAAACTCATCTTTACATCCCTTCTTTGCATAAATAACGTTCTGAAGTTGAAAAGATTTGTAGTTCCTACTCAATCAAAAACATTTACATGTGAAGAAGTTTATCTTGATATGCTTCCTACTCCTAATATGTATATCTGGGTCAGGTTCGAAATCTCTAACTTCACACCGATGAATGCTTCTATCATATCTCAAATCCATGTTCCGCAATTACTTACCAATAATTTGCATGGCAACATTCTTATGTTTTTATTATGATCAGGTTTTTCAAGATTTCCATCAAAACGAAAAAACATCCCTACTCCTCCAAGTGGGCCTTCAGCTCCTGGTTATCCGTGTCAAAACATTCAAGATTGTCAAAAGAAATGTCCATGTGATGCGAGCGAACAACATTGTACAAATAATCATTGTTATTGTGTTGGCAATCACTACTAAGCCTATGAGAGTATTCAAATATTGCAAAGGAATGTTTTTGGCAATATAAATAAATCAGATTAATTTATCGTATATGTTGAACTAAAATGGTGATAGGGTCCTTTATTCTTCTTTATATAGTATATTTATTCTAAAATACATCATTTGAATATATAAAGCTTATACTATACAAAAACCACGTATGTATATAATACTTAATTCAGAGAAAAAAGTAAACGCCTTTCAATGATTCAACGGTGACGTGTAAGAGCATTGCTTAAAACTCGTATAGTATATTTATTCTAAAATACATCATTTGTCCTTTAATTAATAATTAATTAAATTAATTAAATCACAAAGGATTAACAAATTAAACAATTAATTTAATCATATTCCTTACCCATGAAGTTATCCAAAGTAAGGGTCAAGGGTTTCCATTTATTAAATAATCACATTTACCATAAATAGAAAAACCCTAAAAAGGCTTCTTAATTTTGAAAAATGGTGGGTGGAGGCTAGGGTTTCAAAAACCCTAGCAAATGTCGATCCATATGGAGGCTAGGGTTTAAGACCATTAAACCCTAATAACATTTCAACTATTATAACAGTTCAACAGAAAATATATCTAAGCTCTGATACCACTGATGGGTTTTAAGCAAACAATAAACTTAAAGCTCTTAAGTTCGCATGCACCCTAAAGGATCTATGTTTTCACTATTGAACCTATAACTAAGAACATATCAAGAACACTAAGGTATATTAAAATTTTCATATAGAAAAACATACCTTTTGATCCTTGGATCTTTTGGAAGCAAGCATGACAAGTGTAATGCCTCTAATGGCTCACACCCAAGACTTAGCAAGCAAGAAAGCAAAAGAGAAAGGAGAGGAATTCTCCTCAAGATGGCGTGAATGAGAGGGGAGGGGGAGGCCTTTATTTATAGTCTCCAACTGATAATTCTTATGGCTTATAGCTACCATATTTGAACCCTTGATATGATAACTCCTTTATCATACAAGTCAAAGCACTTATCATTACGATAAATAAGCAAAACTCCCATATATGTATGTGTGTGTGTGTGTGTGTGTGTATATATATATATATATATATATATATATATATATATATATATATATATATATATATATATATATATATATTGTTTAACCTTTGAAGAATTATAATTGAACCCCTACATATTTAATTAATCCAATTAATCCCAAAATTAATTCCAAATTAATTTCTGATTAATCATCAATTAAATATTATAATTTCTAATTAATATATTATTCTCATAATATATTAAAAAATTAAATATTCCCTTTTTCTAATTAATATATTATCCTCATAATATCAATCTCTCTCTTTACAAGTCATCTTGTCATCTGCTTGTAATGAGGACAACCCAAAAGGACTGTGCTGTCATCAATTCAAGGATATGTATTAATTATAGTTATGGCTTAGACACCTTAATCCAACAGTCTCCCACTTGGATAAGTCTATAACTATAATACAATATGGCTTCCGAATGGATCAGCAAATTGTAGCTTCCAAAAGCTGCTGCCGAACTCTAGTCAGTTTTGTGTCCTAAGATAAGTGATCATATGATCCTTCGTTGTACAATATATCATTCAAACTTGAGACATGTATTAGAATCAATCTCAGTCTGATACTATGTTTCCCGGTTCCATGATTTATAATGACATAGGACTTCTATTTGAACACATCAATTCAGTCCTGGCTGGCCAGCACTAAGTCAACACCAAATCACCGAGGGGCCACATATATCGCTTTTCCCGTTAGGGCAAAAGGAATGAATAAACTTCGCCTCATATGCTTGTATCTTTTACTCATAAAATTTCTCACAACAATACGTTTTATAACATCGAGTTACCGATGTGTTTACGCATTATCAATGCACAACAACTTGTAAATTTGAACTCATATGTCTCCGTTTCAAGATCATAAGATGTTATCGTCTCAGAAGTACTCGTGATATAATCCATGAAGTAATTATCTGAGCATGGGTTTATGCAATACTCAAATCTCTATTTCTAGGTACTCGTGAATATTGCAGCAAAGTTATTGCTATGTCTAACTCCTTAGACAGTCTACAATTAATTCATAACAATCTTAATTTACTACTTACTCCCGAAAGTATGAACGACTGTGGATGTTTGAATAATCGAATTATTCGGGAAGTAAAACATGTAAAATGAAACGTAAAGATCTGACAGGCAGCTACACCTGCTTATTACCAAGTCTCTACAAGGTAATCACCAAGTAAGATTTATTATAATACTGTTATATGTTTCTTGGTATCTATTAAACTTTAAATTAAGATTTTATTTATATGTCTTTATATACCCATAATGACCTTCACTCTTTCCATGTATCCAAATGTCCTACATTGATACACATTATTGCAAATGATTCGATCGGACACCTTTCCGATGATACCTCAATATGTCATCTTGGTCTTTCTCTCTTGACACCATTTCATAAATGGTGTTGTGTATTGTGACTTCTAATGGTTCTCTGGATCTTTTGTCCATGTGACTACACCCTTTGGTGTCAAGAAGATTTCAAGGCGATAATGATGTGCCGGTGAACCACAAGCGCTCCATCAATATCCCAATGAAAACTCTTCAACCATGAAGTCTCTTAGTCTCATATCTTGATGTCAGTAATCACAGATTTGAAACTCATTTCAAATTATTATTACATTCCTCCAATTATTGCATAATGATTTCTCATGTGTTTTTGACCATCTTGTTCAGTATCCTCAGCCAGGTTGTGTCCTGAATCCAACTTACTATGCTCTAAACATAAAGTTATCAAGATCATTCCATGACACTTTTGATTGATTCAATTTGTGGCAGCTCATTGAATCCGATTTTGTTATATTCTGAACCCTTTCAGAATCTAAGGATTACTCATCATCCTTTTGTCATGTTCTTTAAGAAAAACTTTTTTGTATTCATGCATCTTGAGTCTTATCAAGATCAAACATGTACTGGCAGGAATTTTACTGACGATTTTATCTATCTGATAGATGTTGGTAATCACTTGAGTACATTGTATCTCCTTCTGATCTTTCATAGCGAATCATCTCTTATGCCAAGTCATCACATTCTGTAATGATAAGAGATGTTTTCCTAGAAACAGTATGTAACCGACATACATCGAAAGGTAGATTGCAATGATACTCCACTAGCTTTGACATAGTTTTGGGACTCTTTTAGACTATTCACAAAGCCCAAACATTTTGGCATACTTTGAGAATCCAATGTCTACAACTTCTAACATAATCATAGGACTCTTTCGGAGTATTCACAAAATCCAAACTTTTGGCATATTTTGAGAATCCGAAAATCCTTTCATACGAGGTGTCCATTAGACGAATCTTCGGTGCTATGTACCTTTTGTATCGGCATGTTCTAAACCTATTTGGTTGTGTCTTACACGCAACCCCTTGTGTTTTCCATTTAAGGAAAGCGGGTTCAGATCTATGTTTTCCATTTGGTTGTGTCTTACACGCAACCCCTTGTGTTTTCCATTTGGTTGTGTCTTACATGCAACCCCTTGTGTCTATCTCAAAATCAATCACATGACTTTGAGTGTTGCATCACTCAACCATTCTTGCTTAAAATGTAGGTACATTCCAATCTATGTTTTTTCCTTTGATAATTCAATTACCCCTACTGGTTTTAGACAAGGTGTAAAATCAATCAAATTATCACATAGACGGAGTCTCGCTCTTAGGTTCTCTTATTTGGTAGCAACCGGGCTCACCAATGCTTCCAAGTAGTAGGATTACTTATTTGTACCAAATTTAGTGGTTTACCACTAATTGATATGTCACCCAGATCATAACACTTTGTGACGGTAACCAATACTACTGGTTTGCAAAGAGAAGAATATGTCAGATTTGATAGGAATCAGATCCCTGGTCAAGTTCTAGTGATGACTAGAGGTTCTTTCACTTTGGCTAATCCTTGAACTCCTTCAGGATCATTCTTACTCCCACTGTTTCCATAGAATGTGAGTTCTTTCTGAAAGGACTCTACAGCTACATGCGGGATGCTAAAAAACGGCACTTCTGAGCAGGTTCAGACTAGTAATGAGGTTCGGATGAACACTACATGACTCTATACCTTTCCGTGTATAAGTGTACCTTTTCGTGTATAAGTAGGGTGAACCCCGCTTTACACTTTAGACAGTGTTTGTGTAACCTACTTAGTCCATCATGTGGTTGGGATAAGCTTTTATGGACTGATTGGTTGAATGTCTAATTATCGAAACTTATTAGAAGTGTATCTAATACATCGAGGATCAAACTGTTTTGACCAATGCTTGTTTTTCTTCCCTAAGACACATTATAACCATTAATGTTCTTGGAAGAGGAAGTACTGTGAAACATTTTCTCAGTTTATGTTTTCACTCAGTTTTTGTTGATCTTATACTTCCTTTGAAGTTCTTGAACAGTTCAAGGTTTCAATCAATCGCTTATACCGATAAGCGAAGTCATATTTGTCATACCGATTGACAAATATTATGAAGTACAATTGATTGTGTTTTATTTGCAGATTTTGAGCAATTCATTATCACTAATGTGTCCGTTGCTCATAATCTCAATTTCCTTTACATTCCCATGTAAATTTATGACTTTGTTAATTGTTCAAGATATGAATTCATCACTTGACTCTAAGCCAACTAATTCCAAAATCCTATCCTTGGATCATTGGGCGATTCGTTTCTTACAACAATCCAGTTTATCAAGAACTCATTTCATCATGTGACTCTAAGTCAAATGATTCCAAAGTCCTTTCTATCTGGACCTTTGGTTGAGGTGATTCTTATAAAACTTATTTTAACAACCATAGAAGACACAATTCATAAATCCAACACACTTTGGATGCATCAACATTCAAGTTATTAATCAATACATTCACACAACATTTCAAGGATAATTTAAACAATCATGCTTTAAAAGAAAAATAACATTTTATTAAATCAGAATATCCTCAAACAATGTACTATGTGAAAAACAAAGTCATACTATCTACCAACTAATAACAATATCAAATATCTAACTAAACTTTGAAACTACCGAACTCGTGATGCAATCCGAATACGCTCCCATGCGACAATGTCCTGCTTCCTACCAAGACCCTGCATACAAAGAAAATGTGACAATCACATCTTGTATCAAGGAATTAAGGATTAGGAGTTTTGAGTTTTTATATATACCTGAGTTGCTAAACCATTTGGCTTTGGAGCATCTTCCAATCTTCTTGTGACTATGCCCTACCCTGTGGATTCCCAGCTTAAGACATCCCAGGACCTGTCTGGATGGATTCCTGATATGCTTTAAGGCTAGACCCAATCCCGAACTATCCATCTCCATGAACGACTCGTAGAGAGTCAATATTTAATACATCTCCCTGAAGGTTTTGTGTTGGTCCCCATTCTTGTATATCTGTATAAACAGTTCATACTTTTTAGTCAGAGAGGCGAGCAAACAGTTGACGCTTGTTTCTTGACTGAAGGGGTGACTAAGCTGGTACAGCTCTTCCATGTATCCCTCAATCTTGAGGAAATGTGGACCAACCTTACTTCCCCTCTTCAGCCTGGTCTCACCAAGCTTTTTGAAGATCCTAAGTCGTTCCTGCCTAACCGGTTCTTGGAACCTTTCCTCAACCAGTTGTATTAACTCATATGGCCCCAAGAATTCAAAAATCCATGTGGATGGCTGGGTCAATGGTTAATAGCATGAGGAGGCGAACTTCTTCGTTCTCATCAATCAGGATGTCATGGTCATCAATCATCTGCTGAGTGATGCCATGTTTTGGTAGGCGGGGAAGTGGACAGTCGATCATATATGGCTTTCCTACGTATCTCATAACCATTCTCTATTGGCGAAGCCAATCCACGTAGTTCAGTTCAGTCAGCTTATTCATATTTAGAAGGTACTTCCTGAAGCTCTCAGAAATGGGTGTAGGAGGAGGAGGAGGAGAGTTGACACTTGCTTCAGACATCTATAAAATCAAAATTTTATTAGTTTAATGTTTGTCCTTATAAAAAATTACCCAATTAATATTTAGTAAGGCTAGGATCCAAAATGCCCCAACTCTGGTGTGAAGAGGAATGCAGTAATCACAACATAATGGTCATTAAGGTGGATATACTTTTATCAATTTCAGTCTTATGAAATTCCTAGATCTTTGAGATTCATTAACTGAAGTCAATGGCATGTTTAATCTCAGATTATGCTCTTCTATTTGTGACTGGGATGCCGAGGATCACAAATAAGATGTGAATAACCATGCAAATTACTTGGTAACCTCAATGTCATTTATCATCTCGATTGATGTATCGATTATCCACACACGCTCCATCAACAATGATAAATCACGAGATACTCATTACTACCCTTTATGGGTGCCTATTAGGGTGCCGGTTAACCACGCACGCTCCATTAACGACCCACAAAGTGCAATGTGCAATTTCATGGATAAGCATACTTTTCACATTTTCCTAAAGTAACTAGATTGAGATTTTGAAGGTTCTAATAGCATTATACTTTTAATGAGATTAGGTTTGTCCTATCAAATCCATTCTGCTAACGACAATCCACTAATTAAGGGAGCGGTGGATGAGAGTGGACACCCATTCAACCACCATTTTATAGGCAGTTTCCTTATACCCCCCCCTCTTATATACCAGTTTTCTGAATGAGGCATACTAGTGATTTGACTGAATTAATCTTATACATATAGGTATTAACTTTTAATAATAATATGTATAAGGTGTATTTTAAACATTTTAAAATATTTAGGTTCATCCTTTAAATTTTCGAAACTAAAACTATTTTAATTAAAATTTAAATTAAACATAAAGTGATTTAATGTTTGTCCTTTAATTAATATTTAATTAAATTAATTAAATCACAAAGGATTAACAAATTAAACAATTAATTTAATCCTATTCCTTGCCCATGAAGTTATCCAAAATAAGGGTCAAGGGTTTCCATTTATTAAATAATCACATTTACCATAAATAGAAAAACCCTAAAAAGGCTTCTTAATTTTGAAAAAGGGTGGGTGGAGGCTAGGGTTTCAAAAACCCTAGCAAATGTCGATCCATATGGAGGCTAGGGTTTAAGACCATTAAACCCTAATAACAGTTCAATAGAAAATAGATCTAAGCTCTGATACTGATGATGGGTTTTAAGCAAACAACAAACTTAAAGCTCTTAAGTTCACATGCAACCTAAAATATCTATGTTTCACTATTGAACCTATAACGAAGAAAATATCAAGAACACTAAGGTATATTCAAAAATTCATATAGAAAAACATACCTTTTGATCCTTGGATCTTTTGGAAGCAAGCACCACAAGTGTAATGCCTCTAATGGCTCACACCCAAGACTTAGCAAGTAAGAAAGCAAGAGAGAGATGAGAGGAATTCTCCTCAAGATGGCATGAATAAGAGGGGAGGGGGAGGCCTTTATTTATAGTCTCCAACTGATAAGTCTTATGGCTTATAGCTGCCATATTTGAACCCTTGATATGATAACTCCTTTATCATACAAGTCAAAGCACTTATCATTACCATAAATAAGCAAAACTCCCATATATATATATATATATATATATATATATATATATATATATATATATATATATATATATATATATATATATATATATATATATATATATATATATATATATATATATATATATATATATATATATATATATATATATATATATATATTTATCTATTGTTTAACCTTTGAACAATTATAATTGAACTCGTGCATATTTATTTAATCCAGTTAATCCCAAAATTAAGTCCAAATTAATTTCTGATTAATCATCAATTAAATATTAAATATTATAATTTCTAATTAATATATTATTCTCATAATATATTAACAAATTAAATATTCCTTTTTCTGATTAATATATTATCCTCATAATTTATCAATCTCTCTCTTTAGAAGTCATCTTGTCATATGCTAGTAATGAGGGCAACCCAAAAAGACTGTGATGCAATCAATTCAAGCATATGTATTAATTATAGTTATGGCTTAGACACCTAAATCCAACAAGTTGATCTAGCATCAATGGTTTTTATGGATTTATATTTTCAAAAACAACCGGTAAATTTCTAGTAATAATTGAATCTCAATTCTGAAGTCCAAGAGTTAAAAAAAAACTTAAGTATAAAGACTATTTTAGTGGGTATGCCCTAAGTGGCATTTAGAATTTAGTAAGTGTGAAAAAAATAATGAATAAGTAAATTTAAAAACTTGCATAAAATTAATGTGATAAAACTCAAAATATACTAGTAAACCGTAATTTTTTTTCAAACATAAGAGTTTTCATACAAGTTTCACTTTAAAGAAAATGAATAACCTATGAAAAAAAGAGATACAGCTTGAAATTCAATAAAATTTATAGGAAAAACATGTGGAAGATACAAAAACAATAACAACTTCAAAACTCAAAAACCTTAATGATTTTTATGACAGCATCTCCAAATTATAGGTAAAACTTGTGGAAATTACAAAAACAATAACACCTTAAAAACTCAAAAAGCTTAATGATTTTTATGATAGCATCTCCCGATATTATTTATGCTTTTATTTCATTTTCTAGACATTGTTGAAGATTATTTTGTGCTGAAGTGTAATCCCCATCCGAAGATATTTTGAGTCTGAAGCTTGAGTCACGTACCTTAAGGTACGAAGGTTTTACACTAGAGGATCCGAAGGTTTTTGTATAACAAACCTAATTCTGATAGCATGTGGGTTGTCAGACACGCCTACATTTATACTGCTCTCTTATTGGCTGATAGTGATATGTAATCAAATAGAATATTCCTTGTACTATTAGTCAGTTATTTTGTAATCGGGTATCCTTGATCACGTATAAATATCAAGGATACCACACTAGGCCGAGTGTGAGTTTGAGCATTTCCAATTGTAAAACCCCTCATAGTAATACAAAGCATTCGGCACTCTGTTTACTCAATTGTTCTTATTTATTCTTGATTGTTCTTGATTTTGGTTGCTTGTTGATTCAATCCTTCGGATATATTGTTCATACTTAGTCATTGATTGAATTTTGTAACTAACACCTGGTATCAGAAGAGTTTCAGCTCAAAAACCTGTTAATAGAAATCTCGTTTTCATTCTTACAGTTCTAGATCTAGATCGATTCCTAGATCTAGGTTCCCGTAATTGTATTAGAAATCTATTACTTGTTTTTCTAAAAAGATCTGTTTGAGAAACTCAATCACAATGACGGATTCAACAACAACATATGTGAATATGCTGAACTATGCAAATCTCATTGATTCATCCACCAAGGCACCGGTTCTCGTTCCAACGTACTACGACTATTGGGCAAACCAAATAGAAGATTATTTTATTAGATTGGATGAAGATCTGTGGAGATCAGTGACAGATGGACCTCATACAGAAATTGAAGGTCGTTTTGTTGTAGCAGATGGAGATGATGCTGAAGTTCTTATAGCTGCGGATCTGAAGAAAGTTGAAAACGATGAAAGAGTTATGAGAGAATTACGTAGTGGACTTGGTCCTGATGTTAGACACCACATCTCTGGTTCTAAATCAGCCAAGGAAATCTGGGATCGCCTAGCAATCAGATTTGCTGGTGACAAAACTCTCCAATCTAGCATGGTTCAAGAAGTTTTAGTAGATTTTGGTGACTTCCAACAACAAGAGAATGAATCCATAAAGCAAACCTACGAACGATTCAGTAGCTTGATCTATACACTGAAGAAGTATGGAGAAAATCGAAGTCAACAAGAGATCAACATCAAATTCTTGTACAGTCTGCGGAAGGAGTGGAGACCAATCATGCTTATGATCAAATCTCACAAAAATATCAAGGAGTATCAACTTGCAGCACTATACAATCTGATTAACTCACACGAGCCTGGCATTGTTGGAAGAAGGAGTGAGAATGCTGGAACCTTAGCTCTTGTTTCTAAGGTTGAAGATGAAGAGAGTGAAGATGAACCAGATGGCTACATGGTGAATGACAGTGGAGGACGGTTGCTTTGTATGCTGCAAACAACTGAAGGTTCAAAAAGTCGTATGTAAACAAAAAAATTCTCGAAAACCATATGTGAAACCCTTTAACAAATCTTCGTATGTTCCCAAACCCAAACCTGAGATATACATCCCAAAGGAAGAAAACACAAAACCTTCGGCTTCGAAGACTTCAGATCTGAAGGGTTCTGAAGCTAACAAAGTGAAAACTGAGGAGAAGAAGGTTGCTGGTGACTCAGGTTATGATTGTAATTATTGACAAGGGAAGAATCACTTCGCAAAGGATTACATGCTACGTAAGAAGAACGAACAGAAATCCCAAGTCAAGGATGAAGCCTACTATACGATGAAATTAAATGAGGTAAGAGAGAAGACGAAGGATCTTGCTCTTATGGCTTCGGAAGGCAACATAGGAACGTACCAGGTGTGGTCTTCGGACTCATATGACAAAGAAGTACGAAAGCCAACTCACAGCACCTTTATCGTTGTTGATGCCGGTAAGAGCTTTCAGAAAGGTACTTCCGATGAGGACGAAAATGAAAATGGTGATAGATGCGAAGGGTTACTGATGGAGGATGCGAAGGTGTTGGATGATTCTTCGGATGATGACGAATACTACTTTATGCCAAGGGATGCCCGTCCAACAATTCCGGAACAGGTATCAAAACTTCTTTCCTCGTTTAAAATTCCTACATCTAAATATTCGTCTGACATTGCTGAAATTACTCGTGATTGCTCTGACATGAATAAACTGCTAATTGATGCTAATAATAGGGCAAATGTCAGTGAGGAGGAGATTCTTTGGTTGAGGGGGAGAGTAGAACATTTGAAGCTGCCCCTAGAAAAGGCCAACCTAAGAATCTTAGTGCTAGAAGAAAATAGAGAAAAATATTTGAATAATGGTGATGTAATCTGAAAACAGAGGAACATATTTTGTGAAACTACGAAGAGGTTGTATTCACACATTACACGAATCAATCACTCTGCTGACGTTTGTACCGGTCAGCATAAGAAACTTTTACCTTTTATTGAGTTTGATTTGAAGAATGTTGACAATATTTCTTATGAACGTGAATCAATTGTTTCTAGATCCGAAGTACCTAATACTTCGTACAAGCATGGTTTAATTTCAATAGAAAAATTTTTGAATGCTAATGATTTGTTGAAATTATTACTAAATGAAGTACCAGTTCTTAATAAATCAATTCCTCAAATTGAAAATGAACCTGAAGTTACTATTGAAACAGAATCTGAAACTGAATCAGATATAGAGGAAATTGATTATTCTTCAATTGCATTAAAAACATACTCTATCTCTGCATCACCTTCCAAAGGTTTCTTACAATTATATTCGGTTGACAAAGGCAAAGCAAAAATTGTTTGTAAAAATGAAACAACTGAAATTTCAAACAAAAACAATGAAGTGGTGAAAACCAAAACACAAATTCCAGATGAATGTGCCTCTTATGAATATTATCTCAAAGACAATTCAAAAAGACTAGTACATGTGGCATGTGTTTACCCGAAGGTTTCTTATTTCAAAAACTCAATTTTTGTACGACCTGGTGCTTCATTCATGGTTGACAATGATTTAGCTAAAATTGTTGAGGAGGATAATTCCACAATTACTGAGGAAGGATTCTTCTCATCCTCAAAAATCGTTGAAAACAATTTGAAGGAACACTTGGAAGTAAAAATTAATGTTCGAAGGCAAGATCTGTATGGTCACAACATTTACAATCGTTTATGTTATGAACAAAACAAAATTCCAAAACATCTAACTCATCTTTTGAATGACAAAAATCAAAATCAAAATTCTTCGGAGAGAAATTACAAACAAATTCATGTCATGAATGAGACTGTGAAACCGAAGATGGATGTTTTTGAACTAATAGAATCAAATGAATGTGTTCCACTTGCAAAAACCATTGAAAATGAGATTTCAAAATCCAAAAATACATTTTCCAAACCAATGGTACAAAAACCCATGATTTTGAAAAATCCTCAAAATATGGCATCCACTTCGAAAACAAAACCAGCTATTGTGACTTCAAAACTAAAAACTAAACCAATAGTTTTGATTTCAAAAGGAAAACAATCTATTAATCACATGAAAACAAAACCAATATTTGTACCAACAATTGGTTTCAAATTCTTAAAGAAAACCCACCTTCGTACCAACAAAACCAAACTTTCTAAATCCAAAATACCCAAAACCTTCGAAGAAAACTTTTTCAAAAGGAACAAATTTGGTTGAGACATTCCACATGTGGCTAGAAAAGAATTTAGATTTGTTTAACGATAAAAATGTAAAATTAAATTATTTTAACCCGGCATATGAAGAGTACTTGTGTACTTCTACGCTGTGTAGTTCTCTGTCCAGAAAATCAACAATTGAAAAACCAAAATCAAATTGGAAAAGGGATGACTTAAAGAAAAATCTTACTCCAAAATCAAAATCTTCCTAGTCATCAAAGTCTTCGAAAATAACAAAAACTAAGAAAACATCAAAAACCAACAATTCCAAATCATCCAAACATGTTTGGGTTCCGAATATTACAAATATTTCAAAATCCACTTCTTTGGAATCTTCAATACTTACTGAAAGTTCTTATGATTCATTTTCTGGTTCATCTTGGTCTTCTCATGAAACATCTGAAAACATGATAAACTTAACTTCAAACGAAATATCCGAAGAAGCAGTTGAAAATGGATTCAAGAATCCTTCGCTTACCCTGAGGACCCAAGATGGATTGGGTACCAACTTCTTATTGACTGATTTATGTCTAATGAGAAGTACAATTCTAAATGGTACATGGACAGTGGCTGCTCACGACATATGACAGTGAGGAAGGAGTATTTAAGGGGCTACAGAATGTTGGATGATGCGGGAAATGTATGTTTTGGTAATAATGAAACTTGTCCCATTTGTGGTTATGGCAAAATTACGAATGGACAATTTACAATAAATCGAGTAGCATTTGTTGAAGGATTGAAACATAACCTTGTGAGCATCTCTCAATTGGTTGTTGGAACCGACAATGCTGTAACATTCAACAATCAAGAGAGTATCATCACGAAGGAAGACACGAAGGAAGTACTGCTGAAGTCAAAAAGGAAGGGATCAATGTTTCCCTTGAATCTAAAGCCAATAATGGGTGGACCTTCGCTGTGCCTTTTATCCAAAGCAAATTTAGATATCAAATGGTTACCGCACCGAAGGTTAGCTCACTTGAACTTCAAGGCAATCAACAAGTTAGTGGCGATGGATTTGGTTCGTGGGATGCCAGCTCGTAAATTCGATAATGATATACTTTGCTCTGCATACGAACATGGCAAACAAATGAAGCAGAAGCATCCAACTGTGATCAATCCAAAGATCACCGAACCTCTTTCACTTCTATATATGGATCTTTGTGGTCCATCTGCAGTTGCATCAATCGGGAAAAAGAAATATATCCTTGTTATTGTTGATGACTTCTCACGATTCACATGGGTATTATTCTTAAGGAAAAAATCTACTGCTGCAGAAGAAATTATCAGTTTCATCAAGAATATGGAAGTAATGTTGAACAAGACAGTTCGAATGGTGTACAGTGACAACGGGTCCGAATTTAAAAATCACACCCTTGACGGATTTCTGAAGAAGAAAGGGATTACACACAATTTTTCTGCTCCATATACACCACAACAAATTGGTGTTGTGGAACGTCGTAATCGCTCTTTATGTGAAGCAGCTAGAATAATGCTTAATTTTGCCAATCTGCCCATGTACTTCTGGGCCGAAGCTATTTCAACAGCTTGCTTTACACATAATAGATCCTACATCCACAAGCAGTTCAATATTACACCTTACAAAGTTCTCAACCAAAGAAAACCAAATGTCAAATTTCTTCATATCTTCGGTTGTAGGTGTTTTATTCTAAACCTGAAAGATCATTTAACCAAGTTCAATGACAAAACAGACGAAGGCATATTTCTTGGTTATTCTTCAAATTCTAAAGCCTACAGGGTCATTAATAACTGAACACGAAAATTTGAAGAAACCTTCAACCATTCATTGGATGACTACTATATCAGGAAATCTCAACATGCCTTTCCGATGTCATCCATCTTTCCAAAATCTGCTGTGGATTCACTGCCAATCCTGTCCTTTGATGCTGGCTTCCAACTTCTTTTTGATCCACCTGTACGAGCTGTGCATTTCGAAGCCAAAGCACCATACAATAATGTGTTCGAACTATCCAAGCTTACAGATGGTCCCGAAGATTCACCTTCAAGTAGTATACAAAAACCATCTTCGGTTGAGGAGGGGTCTTCCAATAGATCTAAAGCTCACTCTGGTTTCGAGGGGGAGCTTAATAATGCAAATCTTACCAATCCTTCACATGAAATTTCTCACATCATGTCCCTATATCCAGCTGTTCAGAGGGAGCCAGAAGTCTCAATGCCAAATCTTGCAACTTCTTCGAATCATGGAGGAACAAATACCCCAACTGCTGTAGTCGAGGGGGAGAAATTCTAAACTCTTCTTCCACTTCCTCGAACACAAATTCTCCTCAAACAAATGTTACAAATGTTATAAACACAACAAATGAAGAAAACATAATAAATGATGATTTCCCATCTACTTCAGGATATCCTTCGGACACTGAGGATGTCAATGCCGAAGGACCACCTGAATTCGATCCGAATTTTCCACCATTGGAAAAGTAGATGAGAAATCATCATCAATCACTTTTCATTGGAAACATTCATGATAAGGTCATGACACATGCACAACTTCATCAAAAACATCAAGATTTAAATAAAACTTCGGAGTTGTGCATGTTCAATGTTTACATTTCAAAAATTGAACCTAAGAACGTTAAAGATGCATTTGATCACCCTGACTGGATAGAAGCAATGCAGATGGAATTGGAAGAATTTGAAAGAAACAAAGTTTGGAGACTTATTACAAAACCTGCAAATGCTTCGATCGTTGGTCTTAAATGGGTTTATAGAAACAAACTCGACACAGAAGGTAATGTTGTCAGAAACAAAGCAAGGTTGGTTGTTAAAGGCTACTGTCAACAGGAGAGCATTGACTACGAAGAAACCTTCGCTCCTGTTTCCAGACTCGAACCAGTTAGGATCTTTTTGGCTTATGTCGCACACAAAAACTTTGATGTTTATCAAATGGATGTCAAATGTGCTTTTCTAAGGAGATCTCGAGGAAACAGTCTTTGTTGAACAACCACCTGGTTTTGTCAATAAGGATCATCCTGACCATTGCTATGTGTTAGATAAGGCTGTCTCTGGTTTAAAACAAGCTCCTAGAGCTTGGTATGAGACCTTGAAAAAGTTTTTTAAAACAGTCAAATTTCAAACAAGGTTCAGTGGATCCAACATTTTTTCGAAAGAAATTTGACTCACATTTAATGTTAGTTCAAATTTATGTGGACGACATCATCTTCGAATCCACTGATCCAAATTTGACCAAAGAATTTGAAAACTTAATGAAAAGCAAATTTCAGATGAGCATGATGTGGAAAATTAATTTCTTCCTTGGATTGCAAGTCAAACGATCAAAAGAGGGGATTTTCATTAATCAACAAAAATACCCCAAAAGCCTACTTGAACGATTTGGAATCACTAACTGTTCCAATGTGAAGGTTCCCATGGCCGCAGCTACTCGGTTGAATCCTTCGTTGGACAAACCAAAGGTAGATCTTCAAAACTACAGAAGCATGATCTGATCGTTGCTTTATCTCACAACTAGTTTTCCAGACATCATGTTCGCAGTGTGTAATTGCGCACGTTATCAATTAGATCCACGCGAACCTCATTTGGCTACTATAAAAACAATCTTCTAATATCTTCATCATACTCCGGCGTATGGCTTATGGTATCCGACAAACTCATGCTTCTACATACAAGCATACTCAGATTCGGACTTGGCTGGATGTTCTATCGATTGCAAGAGTACCTCTGGAGGTTGTTAGTTTCTAGATGGAAAACTCATCTGCTAGCAATCGAAGAAACAAACATGTGTATCAATATCCACATCCGAAGCAGAATATGTAGCAGCTGCAGCTTGCACTTTGCAAATAGTTTGGATTCAGAGTCAACTGCGAGATTATGCCATCAAAATGAGAAAAATCCCATTGTTCTATGACTCACAAAGTTCTATACGAATATGCCATAATCCTGTTCAACATTCCAAGACGAAGCATATAGCTCTTCGCTATCACTTCATCAAAATTCATGTTGAGGAGGGGAATATTGAAGTTCACTTTGTCCACACCATAGAACAACTGGAAGATATCTTCACAAAAGCTTTAAATAAAGTATCATTCACACGAATCGTTCTAGGACTGGGAATGATTGATGGATCCACTCTTTCCTAAACATCAGATTTCATTTTCTCTGCCCTATCTTTTTTCCTTCTCAAAATAAACAAAAAATGTTTCTCCTAAGCATTTCGAACATTCGGAACCCTTTGGAACTGCAAAACATCTCAATAAAATGTTCTGAATGTGAAAAATCTAAGAACCAACAACTGTCTTTATATCACATAGAGATGATTTTTCAACCAAGGATATTGCTTTGTTGAAAATATGTGGGTGTTGCAAAACAAAGATCATTCTAAGAGCAAAAATCTATTTTCAATAATGCAAATGACATAAACTGACCTTCTTTCTTGAAAAATTTGATTAAAGGACAACACTTTGATTTTAGATTTTGATAATCATACCTAATTGCACTAATGGGTATTTGGGAATCGAATTGCAACAATGGTAGCAAAACAGACTTCGGAGTGAGGTTAAGGTTATTTTACAAATCGAAGAATTTTTTGATTTCAATATCCTTAACAACATGTCGATTACTATGCTCCCTGTTGAATTCAACTCGCTTCATTATCTCACTGATCAAGAAGTTAAATACTTCTCAGGTTATGCATATGTTCTGAAGCTTTCTTCACAAGTGAAACCTGCAATGACTAATAACGAAATTCAAAATTCTTTTTACTTCTATTTTCAAATTGAGCTATACAAAGTTTTCAAAAAGGATTGCACAAAAGTTTCAAAAGCACCATCAAACGAGTTATATGGTGAAATCTTCAAAAAGAATTATCTTCGGATATGAAATTTTGAAAATTGCAAAACAAGTTACAACAACAAATTGCAAAAACAAAAGACTCAAAAGAATCAAAAGCAACAAAAGAAGAAAAAGATAATACGAATGAGTGCAAAGAAAAAGAAAAATTCAATATTCACACTCAAAGGCATACTTCTCTTTCTTCAATGAAAATATAAGGAGCTCCTATAACATAGTTGAGTACCTTTTAGAGAGTATGAACATCTCAAGTAGTCTGTCTTAAATGACATTATTGAGGTGGTGTATGGATCCCAAAGGCTTGTCATCAGGGAAACATATCCAAACACCTTGACTGATGAAATGGGATATATTTTTCAAAAAGTTTTTC
This sequence comes from Cichorium intybus, assembly GCA_023525715.1. NCBI lineage: Eukaryota > Viridiplantae > Streptophyta > Magnoliopsida > Asterales > Asteraceae > Cichorium > Cichorium intybus. Next base: position 58,355,835 of record CM042016.1, on the reverse strand, counting down.
AATGTTTGATCCAAATCTTCAAAATACCTTATGATGCTCAACACAAAAGTAAAAATGTTTTCAATTTTAATGTAGTGGTTGCTAACTTCCTTTTGGAAGAAAATTTTGAATCATCCCAAATGAACATCAAATAACTATACAAAATGTGAAATTGAGTTTAACTTAGGGTGGTTAGACTTAACCAATGATTGACTGATGTTAGATCACACAGACTTCGAAATGAAAAATGAACTGCCAACATGATCCGAATGCTTTTAAATATGAAAAAGCAAAATCTTGGTTTAATAAATTTCAAGGAAGAAATGGTCAAAGTCTCAATGCATTCAAACAAGAAAATTTTCTATCTTGGAAAAATGATGATCTTCGGAATATTATTTTTCTTCGCAAAACCCTCTTTCATCCGAAGAAAATTTGTAATCCTCTGAATGTTTCCATTACTTTTGAATTATCTATATATAGAAATGTCTACCAACCATCTTTTGTGATCTGAAGACAGTTAATGCTCAATGATTTGAACATTTATGATAACTCAAAAGACAAACATTCCTTCAAATAAATGACCGTTTAGAAGAATTATCTATGACTCAGCAAATCTCGCAAAATCATAACAAAAAGATACTTTCTGAGTGGCGGTTAAATTTAAACTTTTTCAAAACCATGATGACTGACACAGTGCCGTTTCTGCTTTTACAAGGTTAGTGGGACGTTATGGTGCTAAGGTGGCATAATAGTAGTGGACCCTTCAACATGCATATTTAATGCCTATTGGGACCACAAACCTTATATATACCTCAACATCCGTCTGTTCAACTCTTTACTCAATCAAATTGTTCAAACTTCTCCTGAAAAACCTCTCACTGTTCATCATCTTCTCCGATCAATCAACATCCATGGTTACTCCTACTGCTGAAGGTTCATCCCAAAGCCCTGAAGATATCTCAATCCCAAATCCCTGAAGATATCTCAATTCCAGTGCTCAAAAACCAATCAACAAACTTTCTTCTACGTCTTGATATCAACCTTTACCCTAAACCAATCGATGCCTTGGTTAAATGTCTGAAACATTCAATTCTTGGATATGCTCTGACTGCTAGCCCGGCTGTTCTGGCTATGCTTGTTCATAGGGTACTATACACCTCGATTGCTGTCAACAAAGCTGAGAATGTTATTAATTCGGTTACGTAGGAAGTACTGAATGCGGATAAATCCACCAAACGTATCCAGCTCTCCAAAACTCGATTTGCAAAAGCCCTTCAACTTCCCATCATTGAAAAACCCATTATACCATCCCATAAGCAGATTGTGGAGATGTTCAACTCCATGGGCTACGAACCACAACTACATAACATTGCAAGCTTCAAGAAGAAGAATCTTCCCACTTTGTGGAAGTTCTTCTTTGGGATCTTTCTCAGCTTCAAGAAGAAGAATCTTCCCACTTTGTGGAAGTTCTTCTTTGGGATCTTTCTCAGATATCTATCTGGCAGGACATCAGGCTTGGACTCTACATGCCAAACCTTCATGAGTCTTCTCTATGGAATTTACTATGGTGTTTAGGTAGATTTTTCTTCCATTCTCTGGACCGATTTTTGCTCTCATATCAATCATCCCTTGAAGGGAACTGAGATCTCTAAAGCTAGATTCTGGGCAATAATCGTCCATAATTATTATCAAAGAGCAGGTTATCCCTATGACCCATCTCTTCCTCTTATGCGATATCACAACATTACAATCCCTTCTTTAGATGAGCATTCTTCGGGCTTTAGTGCCCAGATTCCTCAAGAGATGCTTACAAAGGTACCTCTTTTAACCCTATGGTGGATGCCTATCGATCCACCCTTATTATGCCATACCCAACTCGCACCTCTACTACAGAAGCTCAGCCAAAATCCCCACCAAACAAAAGGGAAAGAATAAATTGACCGGTGGACCAAGTGGTCCAAAGGCAGTTAAAATGAGAAAAACTTCGGAACCCCCACAAACTAAAAGAACCCAACCCAAACGAACAAAGAAGCAAGTAGTTGTTGAAGAATCTTCGGATTATGATAGAACTTTATCCGAAGAAATCCAAGCCGAAGAAGAAGAAGAAGACCAATCCTCCTCCATCAAAGAAACATGCATTCCTTCTCCTCCACCAATTACAGCACCTCCAACATCTACCATAAGCTCTTCTACTCCAATCACTATAACCATACAAACCACATCATCGGATGTTCCCCCAATCTCCACAACTACTGAAACACCCATTACCTCCACCACTCAAACTACAGAACCTTTTATCACATCTTCTGATCCCCTTTTCAACATACCTTATGTTGAGTGAGTACCTCACTGCCAGATTTTGACTTACCAGAAGGTTTTGTTTTTGAGTATACCTCCACTTCATTCCAACAGCCACCACCAACTACAGAAGAAGCAGTCGATGCTAATCATATGGCTCCTATCACTTTGGAGGAGACAGATGATGAGAATCTCAATGATGGAGATCTTGTACTCATCAAACAGTACAAGACTCTCAATACCAAGCTTGACATCCTTCTCCCAAACTGGTTATGATCTGAAGAAAACCAAAGAAGGGGATGTAGCCGGTAAAATCGATGAAGCGAAGAAGGAACTCTTTGAGAAGGTTGATGTGCTGATTCAACAGTCAGAAAAGAGGATCCTGGACCAGCAAGTTAGGATCCAGAGCATCCTTGAACAAAAGTTGAACTTGGCAGTAACGGAAGTAGAAACGAGACACAGATTGCTTCGAGAAGAGACTGCAAAGAAGATGAATGAGTTGGTTGGCAAGATTAAGTCCTCAAACGCCGACTTGATGAAGGCTCTAGGAGACCTTCAGACTGAGGCTCAATCCTACAACAATCAATACAAAACTCTTTTTGAAAATCAACTGCAAGTGTCGAATTCAAAGGTTGAAGAGCTGACTGTTGCTCAGTCAGCATCCACGGTTGAAAGATTTGCTAAAGATCTTCAGAAGACAAATTCTGTAATAACCAGCGATATTGTCAACAAGCTCAAGCTTGCTCTTCAGCCACTTATAAATGTTGCTGATCGTATGGCACGTGCTCAAGCTACCCAATCTAGACTAAGAATGGTTGCTCAACCTGATCCTGCTTCATCCTTTGCAAGGGGGAGAAGCCAGTGGTTCATGGTCTAGTGCCCTTACATCTGTGATGACAACATCAGCAACAACAACAACATTCACAGCAACAACAACAACAGAAGCAACGTACAAAGCGGTTTCCTTGGGAAAGCCACCATTTTTCCCACCACCAAGTATGACCAAAGGTATAGTGATCCGCCCTGAATCTTCGGGTCCTACCTTCACAACGATCACATCTTCGGAGGCTGGTGGTTCAGGTTCAAAACCTGAGGACAAGGGAAAGGTATTCTGATTGTTCCACACATGGAACAGGCTCATAAAGCTAGAAAGGAGGAATTTAACAGAATGCTGCAAATCAATGCCATGGCTGAAAGCAACAAAACATGGACTGTAGAGACCATTGAAGCCATTGGCTTTGCAGACTTTGAAGTCTTCAACAAACTCCCTCTCAAGAGCTTTTCAACAGAAGCCACCTTGGAACCGTGCCGGATAACCAGCTCGACCTTCCCTATAATCCAAAACCCTTTTCGTTTTATCAATTCGTTCGAACCGTGTCGGATGACAAGTTGATTCCCTTCAAGACGAAGAAGATAAACTTTCATGCGAAGTACATCCGTGAACCGAATGATATATGGAGCTTGAAAAGGATTGTCAAAATCATCTCCATCAAAGAAGGAGAGGTGTTTGAAGGTCTTCAAAATTATGAATTCTTCGTCTTGAGAGGTTCGGACGAAGAGGAATCAAGATTCACCATCGCTGATTTTCCAATCATGAACCCTCATGATTTTATTGTGATTATTGACCTCATAAAAGATAATCCACCTTTCTTTGCTGAGTCAGCAATGGTACTCAACGTAGCCAGAAATCATGTCTCTGGTTTTCTTCGAAATTACATGCTGCGTTTTGCCAAGTTTGATATGGAGATAGCTGAATGCTTCAGGAAGTCCCTTGCTCCCCCTGTATGCACTCTTCAAAATCTTGACAGATTTAAAAATGGGGAGATACTTGAGAAGCCCTGGGGAGTGGTATTCAAAGGAAGTCGAAGGAAGAACCTTTCTTTGCTGAGTCAGCAATGGTACTCAACGTAGCCAGAAATCAAGTCTCTGGTTTTCTTCGAAATTATATGTTGCGTTTTGCCAAGTTTGATATGGAGATAGCTGAATGCTTCAGGAAGTCCCTTGCTCCCCCTATATGCACTGTTCAAAATCTTGATAGATTTAAAAATGGGGAGATACTTGAGAAACCCTGGGGAGTGGTATTCAAAAGGATGTCGAAGGAAGAAGTGGTGGTGCGTAAATTCTTTGAAGTAGACTACAAGGGTCTTTACCCTTCTGTGCTGATAAATAATATCATGAGTCAAGTGAACACATGCTCGATCAACTCTTATGAAAATAAGAAGAAAATTATAGAGCACCTTGCATGGTGGTTGGTAGTTAGATATTGCTTAAAACAAGCTTTCAAGAAACATCTTGCACAATAGCTTCGAATGCACTTCACACAAAGGGGGAGATTCTTGAAGATTATTTTGTACTGAAGTATAATTCCCATCTGAATATATTTTGAGTGCAAAGCTTGAGTCATGTACCTAAAGGTCCGAAGGTTTTACACTAGAGGATCCAAAGTTTTTTGTATAACAAATCTTATCCTGAGAGAACATGGGTTGTCAGACACACCTACATTTATACTTCTTTCTTATTGGCTGATAGTGCTACGTAATCAAATAGAATATTCCTTGTACTATTAGTCAGCTATTTTGTAATCAGGTATCCTTGTACTAACAGACATATTTCGCAATCAAGTTTTAAGATACGCATTTATATTTTTTTTATTTCAAATATCATGCAATCCATTAATTCACAGATCATACTATATTTTAATTATTAATAGATGTACAGGAACACATAATATGATGAAAAGTAAATGTGTTTGAACGCAATTAACTCTAATATATTTGACGAATATTTCCATATTTTGAAGTTTTTCTACAATCGAACTTTTTATAGTCATTAAAGGACATGAAAAATAAAATACATTTCTATAAATAATGATTTAGTTCCGTAATTCTCTTCTAATTAAATAGTGGTTATCCGATTATATGTTATTTATAATTGGTAAATTTAACAAAAATTAATAAGTATTCTTATTACAAAATATATTTTTTTAAACATTTCATTCTACCATTTATAATTCAGAAAAGGCCAAACTATTTACAAGTCAATAAATGAGCCAACGTCATGATTTTACGTGGTGATTTGATCTACCGTTTAATAGCCTTCCGGCATATTATTTTTTCAATACTATTAATTGTGTAATAATTATTGTTTCCCAGTACTTACCATCTAAAACCTCAACTTTTCATCCCGTCTTTGTATAAATAACGATCTGAAGTTGAAAAGATTGGTAGATCCTAGTCATTCTACAACATCTACAAATGAAGAAGTTTATCATGATATGCTTCCTACTCCTAGTATGTGTATCTGGATCAGGTTCGAAATCTCTAACTTCACACCGATGAATGCTTCCATCATATCTCAAATCCACGTTCCCATGTTCCCCAATTACTTACCAATAATATACATGGCTACAAGAATCAAGATAAGCAATCGGCCTTTTTCTAGTTTTCATTATATGCTTCTTATGTTTTTTTTTATGATCAGGTTTTTCAAGATTTCCATCAAAACCAAAAAAACATCCCTACTCCTCCTAGTGGGCCTTCAGCTCCTGGTTATCCATGTCAAAACGTTCAAGATTGTCAAAAGAATTGTCCATGTGATGCGAGTGAACAACATTGTAAAAATAATCGTTGTTATTGTCGTGGCAATCGGTGCTAAGCTTATGAGAGTATTCAGATATTGCAAAGGAATGTTTTTGGCAATATAAATAAATCAGATTAATTTATTGTATATGATGAACCAAAATGGTGATAGGGTCCTTTATTCTTCTTTATATAGTATATTTATTCCAAAATACATCTTTTGATCAAATAAAGCTTATACTATACAAACACCATGTATGTATATAATACTTAATTCAGAGAAAAAAGTAAACGCCTTTCAACGATTCAACGTGACATGTAAGAGCATTGCTTAAATCTAGTTTGTTCGTTTATACCAATAAATCAATCACATTTTCTCTAGTTTAGTTCACACATAAGTTAATTAAATACTAGATCAATATTTGTTATTATGTAATCTTTAATTAAAAATATGTCGATCACTTGGCTTATCGGAGTATTTGTTTACATGGTTTTCAATGGAGTATATATATATATATATATATATATATATATATATATATATATATATATATATATATATATATATATATATATATATATATATATATATATATATATATATATATATATATATATATATATATATATATATAACTAATGAATTTTGTATATTAATGTGATACAATACTTAAAACAAGTGTATGAGTTCATATAGATGCTTATTTTGATTTTAATACAATCACATAGTTATCACACTAAGCTATTCGATCTAGCATCAATGGTTTTTATGGATTTATATTTTTAAAAACAATCTGTAAATTTGTAGTAATACTTAAATCTCAATTCCTAAGTCCAAAAGTTAAGAAAAGAAAACTTATGTATAAAGACTATTTTAGTGTGTATAGCCAAACTGACATTTAGAATTTAGTGAAGTATGAAAAACGAATGAATAAGTAAATTTAATAACTTACATAAAATTAAAGTGATAAAACTGAAAATATACTAGTAAACTGTAATTTGTTTTTCAAACATAAGAGTTTTCATACACTTTTCACTTTTAAGAAAATGAATTACCTATGAAAAAAAGAGATACAACTTGAAATTGAATAAAAATTATAGGTAAAACATGTGGAAAATACAAAAACAATAACAGCTTAAAAACTCAAAAAGCTTATTGATTTTTATGACAGCATCTCCCAATATTATTTATGCTTTTATTTCATTTTCTAGACATATTTTACAATCAAGTTTTAAGATACACATTTTATATTTCGTTTTTATTTAACGTATCATTCAATCTGTTAATTTATAGATCATACTATTATTTTAATCTTTAATAGATGTACAGGAACGTATAATATGATGAAAAGTAAATGTGTTTGAACGCAATTAACTCTACTATATTTGACTAAATTTCCAGATTTGATGTTTTTCCACAATCGAACTTTTTAATAGTCATTAAAGGTCATGCAAAATATATTTCTATAAATAATGACTTAGTTCCATAATTCTCTTCTAATTAAATAGTGGTTACCACATTATATATTATTTATAATTAGTTAATTTAACTAAAATTAATATGTATTCTTATTACCAAACATATTTTTTTAAACAATCCATTCTACCATTTATAATTCAAAAAAATGCCAAACTATTTACAAGTCCATAATTGGGTCAACGTCATAATTTTAAGTAGTGATTTGATCTACCGTTTAATAGCCTTCCGGCATATTATTTTTTCAATACTATTAATTGTGTAATAATTATTGTTTCCCACTACTTACCATCTAAAAACTCATCTTTTCATCCCGTGTTTGTATAAATAACGATTCTGAAATTTAAAAGATTGGTAGCTCCTAGTCATTCTACGACATCTACAAATGAAGAAGTTTATCTTGATATGCTTCCTACTCCTAGTATGTGTATCTGGATCAGGATCGAAATCTCTAACTTCACACCGATGAATGCTTCCATCATATCTCAAATCCATGTTCCCATGTTCCCCAATAACTTACCAATAATTTGCATGGCTACAAGAATCAAGATAAGCAATCGGCCTTTTTCTAGTTTTCAATATATGCTTCTTATGTTTTTTTTATGATCAGGTTTTTCAAGATTTCCATCAAAACCAAAAAACATCCCTACTCCTCCAAGTGGGCCATCAGCTCCTGGTTATCCATGTCAAAACGTTCAAGATTGTCAAAAGAATTGTCCATGTGATGCGAGTGAACAACATTGTACAAATAATCGTTGTTATTGTCGTGGCGATCGGTGCTAAGCCTATGAGAGTATTCAGATATTGCAAAGGAATGTTTTTGGCAATATAAATAAATCAGATTAAGTTATCGTATATGTTGAACTAAAATGGTGATAGGGTCCTTTATTCTTCTTTATATAGTATATTTATTCCAAAATACATCTTTTGATTAAATAAAGCTTATACAATACAAACACAATGTATGTATATAATACTTAATTCAGAGAAAAAAGTAAACGCCTTTCAATGATTCAACGTGACATGTAGGAGCATTCCTTAAAACTCGTATGTTCGTTTATACCAATAAATCAATCACATTTGGTCTAGTAAAGTTCACACTAAAGTGAATTAAATACTTGATCAATATTTGTTACTATGTACTCTTAAATTAAAAATATGTCGATCACTTGGCTTATCGGAATTTTTGTTTACATGATTTTCAATGGAGTATATATATATATATATATATATATATATATATATATATATATATATATATATATATATATATATATATATATATATATATATATATATAACTAATGAATTTTGTATATTAATGTGATAAAATACTTAAAACAAGTGTATGAGTTCATATAGATGCTTATTTTGATTTTAATACAATCACATAGGTATCACACTATGCTATTCGATCTAGCATCAATGGTTTTTACGGATTTATATTTTTTAAAACAACAGGTGAAGTTTTAGTAATACTTGAATCTCAATTCCGAAGTCGAGGAGTTAAGAAAAGAAAACTTAAGTATAAAGATTATTTTAGTGTGTATACCCTAAGTGGCATTTAGAATTTAGTCAAGTATGAAATACGAATGAATAAGTAAATTTAATAACCTGCATAAAATTAAAGTGATAAAACAGAAAATATACTAGTAAACCTTAATTTTTTTTTCAAACATAAGAGTTTTCATACACGTTTCACTTTAAAGAAAATGAATTACCTATGAAAAAAAGAGATGCAGCTTGAAATTGAATAAAAATTATTGGTAAAACATGTGGAAAATACAAAAACAATAACAGCTTAAAACTCAAAAACCTTAATGATTTTTATGACAGCATCTCCAAATTAAAGGTAAAACTTGTGGAAAATACATAAACAACAACACCTTAAAAACTCAACAAGCTTATTTATTTTTGCGACAGCATCTCCCGATATTATTTATGCTTTTATTTCGTTTTCTAGACATATTTTGCAATCAAGTTTTAAGATACTCATTTTATATTTCGTTTTTATTTAAAGTATCATGCAATCCGTTAATTTACAGATCATAGTATATTTTAATTGTTAATAGATGTATAGGAACGCATAATATGATGAAAAGTAAATGCGTTTGAACGCAATTAACTCTATATATTTGACGAATATTTCCATATTTTGAAGTTTTTCTACAATCGAACTTTTTAATAGTCATTAAAGGTCATGCAAAATACATTTCTATAAATAATGATTTAATTCAATAATTCTCTTCTAATTAAATAGTGGTTATCACATTATATATTATTTATAATTGTTAAATTTAACTAAAATTAATAAGTATTCTTATTACGAAATATATTTTTTAAACAATCCATTCTACCATTTATAATTCAAAAAAGGCCAAACTATTTACAAGTCCATAATTGAGTCAACGTCATAATTTTAAGTGGTGGTTTGATCTACCGTTTAATAGCCTTCCGACATATTGCTTTTTCAATACTATTAACTGTGTAATAATTATTGTTTCCCACTACTTACCATCTAAAAACTCATCTTTTCATCCCGTCTTTGTATAAATAACGATTCTGAAGTTGAAAAGATTGGTAGATCCTAGTCATTCTACGACATCTACAAATGAAGAAGTTTATCATGATATGCTTCCTACTCCTAGTATGTGTATCTGGATCAGGTTCGAAATCTCTAACTTCACACCGATGAATGCTTCCATCATATCTCAAATACACGTTCCCATGTTCCCCAATTACTTACCAATAATATACATGGCTACAAGAATCAAGATAAGCAATCGGCCTTTTTCTAGTTTTCATTATATGCTTCTTATGTTTTTTTTTTATGATCAGGTTTTTCAAGATTTCCATCAAAACCAAAAAACATCCCTACTCCTCCTAGTGGGCCTTCAACTCCTGGTTATCCATGTCAAAACGTTCAAGATTGTCAAAAGAATTGTCCATGTGATGCGAGTGAACAACATTGTACAAATAATCGTTGTTATTGTCGTGGCGATCGGTGCTAAGCTTATGAGAGTATTCAGATATTGCAAAGGAATGTTTTTGTCAATATAAATAAATCAGATTAATTTATTGTATATGATGAACCAAAATGGTGATAGGGTCCTTTATTCTTCTTTATATAGTATATTTATTCCAAAATACATCTTTTGATCAAATAAAGCTTATACTATACAAACACCATGTATGTATATAATACTTAATTCAGAGAAAAAAGTAAACGCCTTTCAACGATTCAACGTGACATGTAAGAGCATTGCTTAAATCTAGTTTGTTCGTTTATACCAATAAATCAATCACATTTTCTCTAGTTTAGTTCACACATAAGTTAATTAAATACTAGATCAATATTTGTTATTATGTAATCTTTAATTAAAAATATGTCGATCACTTGGCTTATCGGAGTATTTGTTTACATGGTTTTCAATGGAGTATATATATATATATATATATATATATATATATATATATATATATATATATATATATATATATATATATATATATATATATATATATATAGATATATATATATATATATATATATATATATATATATATATATATATATATATATATATATATAACTAATGAATTTTGTATATTAATGTGATACAATACTTAAAACAAGTGTATGAGTTCATATAGATGCTTATTTTGATTTTAATACAATCACATAGTTATCACACTATGCTATTCGATCTAGCATCAATGGTTTTTATGGATTTATATTTTTAAAAACAATCTGTAAATTTGTAGTAATACTTAAATCTCAATTCCTAAGTCCAAAAGTTAAGAAAAGAAAACTTATGTATAAAGACTATTTTAGTGTGTATAGCCAAAGACTATTTTAGTGTGTATAGCCAAACTGACATTTAGAATTTAGTGAAGTATGAAAAACGAATGAATAAGTAAATTTAATAACTTACATAAAATTAAAGTGATAAAACTGAAAATATACTAGTAAACTGTAATTTGTTTTTCAAACATAAGAGTTTTCATACACTTTTCACTTTAAAGAAAATGAATTACCTATGAATAAAAAAAGATACAACTTGAAATTGAATAAAAATTATAGGTAAAACATGTGGAAATACAAAAACAATAACAGCTTAAAAACTCAAAAAGCTTATTGATTTTTATGACAGCATCTCCCAATATTATTTATGCTTTTATTTCATTTTCTAGACATATTTTACAATCAAGTTTTAAGATACACATTTTATATTTCGTTTTTATTTAAAGTATCATTCAATCTGTTAATTTACAGATCATACTATTATTTTAATCTTTAATAGATGTACAGGAACGTATAATATGATGAAAAGTAAATGTGTTTGAACGCAATTAACTCTACTATATTTGACTAAATTTCCAGATTTTGATGTTTTTCCACAATCGAACTTTTTAATAGTCATTAAAGGTCATGCAAAATATATTTCTATAAATAATGATTTAGTTCCATAATTCTCTTCTAATTAAATAGTGGTTACCACATTATATATTATTTATAATTAGTTAATTTAACTAAAATTAATAAGTATTCTTATTACCAAACATATTTTTTTAAACAATCCATTCTACCATTTATAATTCAAAAAATGCCAAACTATTTACAAGTCCATAATTGGGTCAACGTCATAATTTTAAGTAGTGCTTTGATCTACTGTTTAATAGCCTTCCGGCATATTATTTTTTCAATACTATTAATTGTGTAATAATTATTGTTTCCCACTACTTACCATCTAAAAACTCATCTTTTCATCCCGTGTTTGTATAAATAACGATTCTGAAGTTTAAAAGATTGGTAGATCCTAGTCATTCTACGACATCTACAAATGAAGAAGTTTATCTTGATATGCTTCCTACTCCTAGTATGTGTATCTGGATCAGGATCGAAATATCTAACTTCACACCGATGAATGCTTCCATCATATCTCAAATCCATGTTCCCATGTTCCCCAATTACTTACCAATAATTTTCATGGCTACAAGAATCAAGATAAGCAATCGGCCTTTTTCTAGTTTTCATTATATGATTCTTATGTTTTTTTTTATGATCAGGTTTTTCAAGATTTCCATCAAAACCAAAAAACATCCCTACTCCTCCAAGTGGGCCATCAGCTCCTGGTTATCCATGTCAAAACGTTCAAGATTGTCAAAAGAATTGTCCATGTGATGCGAGTGAACAACATTGTACAAATAATCGTTGTTATTCTCGTGGCGATCGGTGCTAAGCCTATGAGAGTATTCAGATATTGCAAAGGAATGTTTTTCGCAATATAAATACATCAGATTAATTTATCGTATATATTGAACTAAAATGGTGATAGGGTCCTTTATTCTTCTATATATAGTATATTTATTCCAAAATACAGCTTTTGATCAAATAAAGCTTATACTATACAAACACCATGTATGTATATAATACTTAATTCAGAGAAAAAAGTAAACGCCTTTCAACGATGCAACGTGACATGTAAGAGCATTGCTTAAAACTCGTATGTTCGTTTATACGAATAAATCAATCACATTTGCTCTAGTTAAGTTCACACTAAAGTGAATTAAATACATAATCAATATTTGCTCTTATGTAATCTTAAATTAAAAATATGTCGATCACTTGGCTTATCTGAGTATTTGTTTACATGATTTTCAATGGAGTATATATATATATATATATATATATATATATATATATATATATATATATATATATATATATATATATATATATATATATATATATATATATATATATATATAACTAATGAATTTTGTATATTAATGTGAAAGAATACTTAAAACAAGTGTATGAGTTCATATACATGCTTATTTTGATTTTAATACAATCACATAGTTATCACACTATGCTATTCGATCTAGCATCAATGGTTTTTATGGATTTATATTTTTATAAACAACCGGTAAATTTGTAGTAATACTTGAATCTCAATTCCGAAGTCCAAGAGTTAAGAAAAGAAAACTTAAGTATAAAGACTATTTTACTGTGTATACCCAAACTGGCATTTAGAATTTACTGAAGTATGAAAAACGAATGAATAAGTAAATTTAATAACTTGCATAAAATTAAAGTGATAAAACTGAAAATATACTAGTAAACCGTAATTTGTTTTTCAAACATAAGAGTTTTCATACACGTTTGACTTTAAAGAAAATGAATTACCTACGGAAAAAAAGATATAGCTTGAAATTGAATAAAAATTATAGGTAAAACATGTGGAAAATACAAAAACAATAACAGCTTAAAAACTCAAAAACCTTAATGATTTTTATGACAGCATCTCCAAATTATAGGTAAAACTTGTGGAAAATACAAAAACAATAACACCTTAAAAACTCAAAAAGCTTATTTATTTTTATGACAGCATCTCCCAATATAATGTATGCTTTTATTTCGTTTTCTAGACATATTTTGCACTCAATTTTTAAGATACACATTTTATATTTCGTTTTTATTTAAAGTATCATGCAATCCGTTAATTTACAGATCATACTATATTTTAATTGTTAATAGATGTATAGGAACGCATAATATGATGAAAAGTAAATGTGTTTGCACGCAATTAACTCTAATATATTTGACGAATATTTCCATATTTTGAAGTTTTTCTACAATCGAACTTTTTAATAGTCATTAAAGGTCATGCAAAATACATTTCTATAAATAATGATTTAGTTCCATAATTCTCTTATAATTAAATAGTGATTATCACATTATATATTATTTATAATTGGTAAATTTAACTAAAATTAATAAGTATTCTTATTAAGAAATATATTTTTTTAAACAATCCATTCTACCATTTATAATTCAAAAAAGGCCACACTATTTACAAGTCCATAATTGAGTCAACGTCATAATTTTAAGTGGTTGTTTGATCTACCGTTTAATAGCCTTCCGGCATATTATTTTTTTCAATACTATTAATTGTGTAATAATTATTGTTTCCCACTACTTACCATCTAAAAACTCATCTTTTCATCCCGTCTTTGTATAAATAACGATTCTGAAGTTGAAAAGATTGGTAGATCCTAGTCATTCTACGACATCTACAAATGAAGAAGTTTATCTTGATATGCTTCCTACTCCTAGTATGTGTATCTGGATCAGGTTCGAAATCTCTAACTTCACACTGATGAATACTTCCATCATATCTCAAATCCACGTTCCCATGTTCCCCAATTACTTACCAATAATATACATGGCTACAAGAATCAAGATAAGCAATCGGCCTTTTTCTAGTTTTCATTATATGCTTCTTATGGTTTTTTTTATGATCAGGTTTTTCAAGATTTCCATCAAAACCAAAAAACATCTCTACTCCTCCGAGTGGGCCTTCAGCTCCTGGTTATCCATGTCAAAACGTTCAAGATTGTCAAAAGAATTGTCCATGTGATGCGAGTGAACAACATTGTACAAATAATCGTTGTTATTGTCGTATCGATAGGTGCTAAGCCTATGAGAGTATTCAGATATTGCAAAGGAATGTTTTTGACAATATAAATAAATCAGATTAATTTATCGTATATGTTGAACTAAAATGGTGATAGGGTCCTTTATTCTTCTTTATATAGTATATTTATTCCAAAATACATCTTTTGATCAAATAAAGCTTATAATATACAAACACCATGTATGTATATAATACTTAATTCAAAGAAAAAAGTAAAAGCATTTCAACGATTCAACGTGACATTTTAGAGCATTGCTTAAAACTCCTTTGTTCGTTTATACCAATAAATCAATCACATTTGGTCTATTAAAGTTCACACTAAAGTGAATTAAATACCGGATAAATATTTGTTCTTATGTAATCTTAAATTAAAAATATGTCGATCACTTGGCTTATCGTTGTATTTGTTTACATGATTTTCAATGGATTATATATATATATATATATATATATATATATATATATATATATATATATATATATATATATATATATATATATATATATATATATATATATATATATATATATATATATATATATATATATATAACTAATGAATTTTGTATATTAATATGATAAAATACTTAAAACAAGTGTATGAGTTCATATAGATGCTTATTTTGATTTTAATACAATCACATAGGTATCACACTATGCTATTCGATCTAGCATCAATGGTTTTTATGGATTTATATTTTTAAAAACAACCGGTAAATTTGTAGTAATACTTGAATCTCAATTCCGAAGTCCAAGAGTTAAGAAAAAAAACTTAAGTATAAAGACTATTCTAGTGTGTATACCCTAAGTGGCGTTTCGAATTTAGCGAAGTATGAAAAACGAATGAATAAGTAAATTTAATAACTTGGATAAAATAATGTGATAAGACTGAAAATATACTAGTAAACCGTAAAGTTTTTTTCAAACATAAAAGTTTTCATACAGGTTTCACTTTAAAGAAAATGAATTACCTATGAAAAAAAGAGATATAACTTGAAATTTAATAAAAATTATAGGTAAAACATGTGGAAAATACAAAAACTATAACAACTTAAAAACTCAAAAACCTTAATGATTTTTATGACAACATCTCCAAATTATAGGTAAAACTTGTGGAAAATACAAAAACAATAACACCTTAAAAACTCAAAATGCTTATTGATTTTTATGACAGCATCTCCCGATATTATTTATGCTTTTATTTCATTTTCTAGACATATTTTACAATCAAGTTTTAAGATACACATTTTATATTTCATTTTTATTTAAAGTATCATTCAATCTGTTAATTTACAGATCATACTATATTTTAATTGTTAATAGATGTACAGGAACCCATAATATGATGAAAAGTAAATGTGTTTGAACGCAATTACTCTAATATATACTAAATTTCCATATTTTGATGTTTTTCTACAATTGAACTTTTTAATAGTCATTAAAGGTTATGCAAAATACATTTCTATAAATAATGATTTAGTTCCATAATTCTCTTCTAATTAAATAGTGGTTATCATATTATATATTATTTGTAATTGGTAAATTTAACTAAAATTAATAAGTAATCTTATTACAAAATATATTTTTTTAAACAATTCATTCTACCATTTATAATTCAAAAAATGCCAAACTATTTATAAGTCAATAAATGAGTCAACGTCATAATTTTAAGTGTTGATTTGATCTACCGTTTGATAGCCTTATGGCATATTATTTTTTCAATACTGTTAATTGTATAATAATTATTGTTTCCCACTACTTACCATCTAAAAACTCGTCTTTTTATCTCGTCTTTGTATAAATAACGATCTGAAGTTGAAAAGATTGGTAGATCCTAGTCATTCTACAACATCTACAAATGAAGAAATTTATCTTGATATGCTTCCTACTCCTAGTATGTGTATCTGGATCAGGTTCGAAATCTCTAACTTCACACTGATGAATGCTTCCATCATATCTCAAATCCATGTTCCCATGTTCCCCGATTACATACCAATAATTTGCATGGCTACAAGAATCAAGATAAGCAATCGACCTTTTTCTAGTTTCCATTATATGCTTCTTATGTTTTTTATGATCAGGTTTTCCAAAATTTCCATCAAAACCAAAAAACATCCCTACTCCTCGGAGTGGGCCTTCAGCTCCTGGTTATCCATGTCAAAACGTTCAAGATTGTCAAAAGAATTGTCCATGTGATGCGAGTGAACAAAATTGTACAAATAATCGTTGTTATTGTCGTGGCGATCGGTGCTAAGCCTATGAGAGTATTCAGATATTGCAAGGGAATGTTTTTGGCATTATAAATAAATCAGATTAATTTATCGTATATGTTGAACTAAAATGGTGATAGGGTCCTTTATTCTTCTTTATATATATATATATATATATATATATATATATTATATTTATCCGAAAATACATCTTTTGATCATATAAAGCTTATACTATACTGTTGGATTAGGTGTCTAAGCCATAACTATAATTGATACATATACTTGAATTGATAGCAGTACAGTGCTTTTGGGTTGCCCTCAAACCTAGCAGAGGACAAGATAACTTATAGAGAGAAAGAGATTAATATATTATGAGGATAATATATTAATTTGAGACAGTAATATTTAATTTGTTAATATATTATGATAATGATATATTAATTAGAAATTGTAATGTTTAATTAATGATTAGTCATAAATTAATTAGAATTAATTTTGGGATTAATTGGATTAATTAATAGTGCAGGGGTTGAATTGTAATTATTTAATAGTTGAGCGATGGATAATTTGGGTAGGTATATGTTGGACGAATTCTAAGGCTTGTGCCTTAAGTAATGTGAAATCCATATATATGGATACTAGGACTATTTATGGTAATGATAAGTAAGTTGAATTATATGATAAAAGGCTTATCATTTCAGGAGTTCAAATAAGGCAGTTATATGTCTTATCACTTATCATTCCAAGGCTATAAATAGGGAGTCCTAGAACCACCTAAAGAACACGCCATTCTCTCATTCTCCTCCTCTCTTTGAGTGGGTTTCTTGCTTGCTAAGTTCTAGGTGTGAGCCATTAGAGGCATGACACTTGTGGTGCTTGCTTCCAAAAGATCAAAAGGTATGTAATCTTTAACATTCAATTAGGAATTTTCGATTTATGCCTTTAGTTTTCTTATCATGTTCTTAGTTATGGATTCAATAGTTAAAACATAGAACCTTTAGGTTGCATGTGAACTTAAGAGTTTTAAGTTTATTGTTTGCCTATTATACAACAATGGTATCAGAGCTTTTGATTGTTTTCTGTTGAATAGCTATAATAGTATAACTGTTATTAGGGTTTAATGAAATTAAACCCTTAGCCCCAAGGATGGCGACTTCTAGCTAGGTTTTTAGAAACTCTAGCCTCCACCCTTGTTTTTCGAAAATCATATAGCCTTCATAGTGTTTTTCTATTTTTTGTAAATGTGATTATTTAATAAATGGAAACCCTTGGCCTTATTATTGGAAAACTTAGTGGGCAAGGAATAGGATTAAATTAATTGATTTAATTTGTTAATCCTCGTGTGATTTAATTAATTTAATTAATTGTTAATTAAAAGATAAACAATTAATCAATATGGTTTTAATTTAAGTTTAAATTAAATAGTTTAATTTTCGAAAACATTAAATAGATAAAACCAAATGTTTAAAATACATATTATATATATTATTATTAAAGGTTAATATTTATATGTATAAGATTAAGTCAGTCAAATCGCTAGTATGCCTCATTTACGAAACTGGTCTATAAGGGGGTAT
Source organism: Cichorium intybus (assembly GCA_023525715.1). Taxonomy (NCBI): domain Eukaryota; kingdom Viridiplantae; phylum Streptophyta; class Magnoliopsida; order Asterales; family Asteraceae; genus Cichorium; species Cichorium intybus. The sequence continues at coordinate 58,337,229 of CM042016.1, read as the reverse complement.
AAGGAAACTGCCTATAAAATGGCAGTTGAATGGGTGTCCACTCTCACCCACCGCTTCCTTGATCAGTAGAGGGTCGTTAGTAGAATGGATTTGATAGGATAAACCTAATCTCATTAAAAGTATAATGTTGTTAGACAAAAGTACTAGAACCTTAATAAAATCTCAATCTAGTTACTTTAGGAAAAATGTGAAAAGTATGCTAACCCATGAAATTCCACATCATACTTTGTGTGTCATTAGTGGAGCGTGTATAGTTTACCGGCACACTAATAGGGACTCACAAAGGGTAGTAATGGGTATCTCAAAAATTTATCATTGTTGATGGAGCGCGTGTGGTTTACAGGCACATCAATCGAGATGATAAATGACATTGAGGTTACCAAGAAATTTGCATGGTTATTCACATATTATTTATGATCCTCGGCATCCCAGACACAAATGGAAGAGCATAATCCGAGATTAAACATGCCATTGACCTCGGTCAATGAATCTCATGGATCTAGGAATTTCATATAGATTGAAATTGATAAAAGTATATCTACCTTAATGACCATTATGTTATGATTACGGCATCCCTCTTCACACCATAGTTGGAAGATTTTGGGTCCTAGCCTTGTTAAATAATAACTGGGTAATTATTTAAAAGGATAAATATTAAACTAATAAATTCTGATTTTATAGATGTCTGAAGCTAGTGTCAACTCTCCTCCTTCTCCTCCGTCACCCATTTCTGAGAGCTTCAGGAAGCACATGTTAAATATGGATAAGCTGACTGGACTGAACTATGTGGAATGGCTTCACCAGTGGAAACTGGTTATGAGATATGAAAGCAAGCCATATCTGATAGAGTGTCTACTTCCCCGCCTACCAAAACATGGCGTCACACAGCAGCTCCGTGACGATCATGACTTCTTGATTGATGAGTCTGAAGAAGTTCGTAGCCTCATGCTGTTGACCATTGACCTCGCCATCCGCAGGTATTTTGAATTCCTTGGGCCATATGAGTTAACACAACTGGGTGAGGAAAAGTTACGAGAGCCGGTTGACAAGGAACGAGCTAGGATCTTCAAAGAGCTTGGAGTATGCAATCTAAAAGAAGGAAGTAGTGTTGGTCTGCATGTTCTCAAGATTGAGGGATACATAGGCGAGCTGTGCAAACTTGGTCACCCTATTAATCAAGAGATGAGTATCAACATCTCACTCGCCTCACTAACTAGCCAGTACGATATGTTCATACAGATGTACAAAAAAGGAAACCATGACAAGACCATCATGGAAATGCATTCGATGTTAACCGTATACGAGTCGTTCATGGAGATGCATAGTTCGGGAATGAGTCCGGTAATGAAACGCATCAAGAAACCTTCCATACCGGTTCTGAGATGTCTCAAACTGGGAATCTACAGGGTGGACTATAGCCACAGAAAGATTGGAAGATGCTCCAAATCCAAAACGTTTGGCAACTCAGGTATATCTAAAACTCAAAACTTATGATCCTTAATTCCTTGATACAGGATGTGTTTCTCACATTTGCTCTGTATGCAGGGACTCAGTAGGACATAAGACATTGACGCATAGGAGCATATTCGGATTGGATCACGAGCTCGTGTAGTTTTGAAGTTTAGCTAGATATTTTCTTTGTTATTACCTAGTAGATGCGTATGACATTGTTTTGCACATGTTGCATTGTTTGAGGATATTTCTGATTTAATAAAATGTTGTTTTTCTTTCAAAACATGGTTGTTTAAATTATCCTTGAAATGTTGTGTGAATGTGTTGATAGCATAAATGGTAATAACTTGAATGTTGATGCATCCAAAGTGTGTTGGATTTATGAATTGTGTTCTCTATGATTGTTAAAGTAAATTTTATTAGAATCGTTTCAACCAAAGGTCCAGGTGGACAGGACTTTGGAATCATTTGACTTGGAGTCACAAGATGAAGTGAGTTCTTAATGAAACTGATTGTTGCAAGAAATGAATCGCCCAAAGATCCAATGGATAGGATCTTGGAATCAGTTGACTTAGAGTCAAGTGATAAATGTAGATCTTAAACAAATTAACAAAGTCATAAAATTACATGGAGATGTAAAAGATATTAAGATTATGAGCAACAAACACATTAGTCATTGTGAATTGCTCAAATCTACAAATAAAACACAAATTAGTTATACTTTATAATGTTCTCCAATCAGTATGACAAATATGACTTCACTTATCAGAATAAATGATTGATTGAAACCTTGAACTGCTCAAGGACTTCAAAGGAAGTATAATATCAACAAAAAATCTGAGTGAAAGCATAAACTGAGAAAAGGGTTTCACAGTTCTTCCTCTTCCAAGAACATTGAAGGGTTTTAATGTGTCTTAGGGAAGAAGATCGAGCATTGATCAAAATAGTTCGATCCTCGATACACTTCCAATTAGTTTTCCGATAAATTGGATATTCAACTAGTTAGACCATAAAAGCGTATACAGACTTAAAACCACATCTTGTACTAAGTAGGTTGTACGGACATCGTCTGAAGTGTAAAGTAGGGTTCGCCCTACTTGTACACATAGAGGTCCAAGGTCATGTAGCTTTCGTCCGAAACTCATAACTAGCTTGAACCTGATCAGCAGTGTCATTTCATTCGTCATCCTGCATGTTCCTATGAACGAAGAGTCCTTTTTGAAAGAGCTCATATTCAAAGGAACCAGTGGGAGAAAGAGTGATCCTGAAGGAGTTCAAGGATTAGCCAAATGAAAGAACCTCTAGTCAACACTAGGACTTGACCAAGGATCATATTCCTGTTAAACCTAACATATTGTTCTCTTCGCGGACCAGTAGCATTGGCCATCATCATAAGGTGCTATGATCTGGATGACATGCCGATTAGTGGTAGAACACTAAATTTGGTACGGATAAGCAATCCCACTACTTGGAAGCATTGGTGAGCCCGGTTGCCGCCGAATAATAGAACCTAAGGGCGAGACTCGGTCTATGTGATAATTTGACTGATTTTACACCTGGCCTAAAGAACCAGTAGGAGTAATTGAATCATCAAAGGAAAGCAACATAGATTGAAATGTACCTACATTCTAAGCAAGAATGGTTGAGTGAGGCGATACTCAAAGTCACATGATTGATTTTGAAATGCTCTCAACAGAACTGAAACAAATCTGAAAGGATATTGTTCGTTATAACTGCACTTCGTGAGTCATAGCAGGATTGGATGATCTGAACCGCTTTCCTTAAATGGAAAACACAAGGGTTACGTGTAAGACACAACCAAAGGGGTTTAGAACATGTCGATACGAAAGGAATGTACCCCTAAGATTTATCTAACGGGCACCTCGCAAGGAAGGATCTTTGGATTCTCAAAAGATTGGATTTTGTGAACTGTCAGAAAGAGTCCTATAATTATGTCAAAAGGTTGGATTCTCAATTCTCAAAATATGCCAAAAGGTTTGGATTTTATGAATAGTCTGAAAGAGTTCCAAAGCTATGTCAAAGCTAGTGGGAGTATCATTGTGATCTGGCTTTCAATGTATGTCGATTACATACTATTTCTAGGAAACATCTATAACCATTACAAAGTGTAATGACTTGGCATTGAGAGATGATTCGCTATGAAAGACCTAAAGGAGATACAACGTACTCACGTGGGTACCAGCATCTATCAGATAGATAAAATTGTCAATAAAAACCCTGCCAGTATAAGTATGATCTTGATAAGATTCAATATGCATGACTTCAAGAAAAGAAGAGTTTCTGAAAGTCATGACACAGGATTAATGAGTAATCCTCAGATTCTGAAAAAAGGTTTCGGAATGGAACAAATCGGATCCCATGAGCTTCTGCAAATCGGATCGATCATAAGTGTCATGAACTTATCCTAATAACTTAATGCTTAGAGCATAGTAAGTTGGATTCACGACACAACCTAGCTAAGGATACTGGACAGATTAGTTGAGCACACGTGGGAAATCATTGAGAAATGATTGGGTGAATGTAATAATAATTTGAAAGGAGTTTCATATCTGTAATTATTAACATCAGTAGGTGTTGCCAAGGGACTTCATGGTTGAAGAGTTTTATCGGTGCATTGATGGTTGTCCTCAACATCATTATAACCTTGAAATCTTCTTGACACCAAAGGGTGCAGTCACCTAGACTAAAGATCCCGAGAACCAGGAGAAGTCACAATACACACAACCATTTCCGGAATGGAGTTAGGAAAGAGAAACAATATGATATACTGAGATATCATCGGAAGAGTGTCCGATTGGATTATCTACAATGATGTGTATCATGAACAAATGTAGGACATTTTGGATACATGGACAGAATGAAGGTCATTTTGGGTATATAGACATATAAAATATTAATTGAAAGTTTAAACGATACCAAGAAACATATAACAGTATTAAAATAAATCTGATTTGGTGATTATCTCGTAGAGACTTGATAATAAGTAGGAGTAGCTACCTGTCAGATCTTTACGTTTCGTTTTGCATGTTTTTTACAATGCCTAGTGATATCAAGTATTTTAGGCGTTGTTGAGCCCTGTTCTTGATGAAATTATATCAGATATATATGGGTATTCTCACTTTTCGTGCCAGGACTTGTTTGGAGGAAAAGAATAGAAACAGGGCCTAAAAGCGTGCAAAAGGAAGAAGTTTGGGAAAGAATGAAAAATCAAGCAAATACGTACGCGCGCCGCGGGTTTCTCAAATACGCGACGCGGGCTTAAGGCGGTGTAACATATTCAAATAACGAAAAAACGGGATCTGATAAGTACGCACGTCGCGGATTCTTCATTTGCGCGGCGCGGCTGCGGGAAATTTACAACTATAAATAGAGGCATTCCCAGCCGAAAACCCTAGCAAAGACCGGGTGTAAAATCGACCTTGAAGCTCTTTGACTCCAGGATTTCATTCCAGCAACATCTCAATTGGTATTTTATGTTTTTGAATTTAATTTCCTTTTAGTAGCAAGTAGTATTTGTAGCTAAAGTGTTTGGGAGTGACAACCACTGACTTTGAGCACTTTAGGTTTCTGTTTTAGCATCATTAGTTACTGTTTGGATGTTTGGATTCGGTTTTTGGTTAATGAAATCATTTGGTTACAATTAATATCGGTTTTTCGGTGTTTTGGATGTTTGTGTTTGGTTTTAGTTATTGGTTTGTGTTTGAATGTTATTTTAACCTTGTTTGGGACTATTTCCTTTGCTGAAATCAGTAGCCAATTAGGTTAGCTTTAGGCATTGAACTTTAGCTAGTAGCTGTTCAGTCAGAACCCTAGTTATTAGTTAGGTTATGCTTTGTTTGGTTTGGATGCCTTTGTTTGCTTCTGATTCAGAGATGCACTTCTGATTTCAGAAAGTGACTAGCTTATTTTGAGTTGAGTTAGCTTATGCTTAGCTTGACTTTGTTTGACTATTGTTTTTGGGTAGTTGAGAACTTAGAAACCAGGTCCTCCGACTGTAGCGTGACACTACTAGTTGGTAATCTGTCATCTGGTCTAACCACGAAGCTCCTGCGGATCGACCCTGACTACCACTGTACTAGTGTGTGTGTTAGGTTTTCTTTATTTTTGACCGCACGACGACCTAGGCGTGTCAGTTTTACTTCCCGAGTAATTTGATTATTCAAAATTCCACAGTCATTCATACTTTCGGAAGTAAGTAGTGAATTAAGACCGTCATGAATTGAATTGTAGATTGTCAAAGGAGTTAGACATAGCAATAGTATTGCTGCAATGTTCATGAGTACTTAGAAATGGATATTTGAGTATTGGATAAACCCACGCTCAGAGAATTACTTCATGGATCATATCACGAGTAATTCTGAGACGATAATATCCTATGGTCTTGAAATGGATACATATGAGTTGAAATTTACAAGTCGGTTGCACATTGATAATATGTAAACACATCAGTAACTCGATGTTATGTTGTGCGCGATTTGATGAGTAAAAGACACATTCTTTGTAAGTTTCTATTTTTTATTTATTTGCGCTCACTGTGATGTTGAATTTCAGTGTTTGATTGATCTAGTTAGTGTTTTTTTAGGGTTTTATATCAATTTTGGTTCAATTTTGAGCTGTTCATATTAAAAACTTCAATGTGGCGGTAATTGTGGTCATGGTTATCAAATTTTCACAGCTTTAATCTCTTAAATAAATCAGGTTTGACATCACTAGATCATGCATCAAGAACCCATTTTAAGAACACGTATGTGCATATACGCATACACGTATGTGCATATATGCATACATGTATGTGCATATGTGCATATACATATGTGTGCATGTACATATGTAATAATTTATTTATATTCATGTTTGTGCATAGATGTATGCATATTATAATTCGCTTATAATTTGTATACATATGTTTTTGTTTGTGCAAAGATGTATTATTGCATATGTTCATCTAAAGACATGTGCATATATACGCATAAATACATATGTGCATGTGTATAACTGCATATCTATATATATATATATATATATATATATATATATATATATATATATATATATATATATATATATATATATGATAATTTGTTTATATTTATATCCATATTTTTGCATTTTTGTAAAGGTATACATGTGCATAAATATGCACATACACACATGCATGTATGTGAATATGGACATATGTGAATCTGAAAAAACGTATGTGCATATGTGCATACATGTGCATATGTCTGTTCAAATGTGAATATATGTACAAAAACATATGTTTATATTTGTATTAATTAAAATATTAGCACATATGCATATGTATATGTCTGTTCAAATGTGAAAATGTGTATTAATTAATTGTATGTGCACATATGCATATATATATATATATATATATATATATATATATATATATATATATATATATATATATATATATATATATATATATATATATATATATATATATATATATATATATATATATCAATTTGTTAATATACACATGTGTGCGTATTTGCATATATGCATAAATAAATGTTCATTTATTAATATGTGTATATGCATGTATGTATTTATTTTAATATTTTCGAATATACATTTATATTAATTTTCATTAATGTTCTTACAGATTTTGAAGAAATTTATTTAAATTGGAGAAGTGAAAAGTGATAAACTGAAAAATGAAGATATCGTGGATTTTTGTTGTTTTTTTATTTTTTTGTATGTATCGTTCATAGTTTCTAATAAATTTGTATGTATCGGTTGGCCGGAGCTCAAGTAAGTGGTTTAATTCCCAAAATATACATGATTTTATGTGTTGATGATATGATATATGCTAGAAGCAGGCTAAGGATCCACTCAGGAAGTTGCATGATGAATTGGCCTGGATCATAGGGATGCCTTTTGCCTAGTTTGTTGCTTGCTATGAAGAATTACATGGAGATATACACACTTAAAAGAAAAAGGAGATATGATATAACTTGATGTTCATGTGGCTAGAGAGAATTCTCTAGCCACTCCTCCAATTCCTTTATACTACATTGGAGTGATAGTGGTGTGATATTGCTCTTATTGATTCATGACCCCAGGAGCTTATAAATTAGGAGAAGAATTAATAGATATTCTACAAGATCTGTAGTACAAAAAGAACTAATAAACTATTCCTAGACTAGGGCGGCACATGCTTGAATATAATAATACAATCAATACACAAGACATACTTCTAAGGGAACAAGTCTATTCTAGCCTAATGATAGACTACAGTTTTATCCTTCTGGTATTCTATATGTTAGGAGGATGTGATTATGAGGAAGTTTTCGTTGTGAGGAGGGGGAAAAAGAATGCTTCTTCTGATCTTCCAATCTTCTATCTTTCAATCGCATTCTCCTATAGTTCAGTCACATGCTCCTGGCCCTATTCTGTTGTATCAAGGATTCTTTTGCACATCTTGATCTTCTGAACTTTTCTTGATCTTCTGAACCTCATGCATCTTCTGTATATCTTCTATTCTTCGATATGCATGTTCCTTCCTTTCAATTGCATGCTCATGATTATATCGCATGCTCTTATAGTTCAATTACATGCTCATGTAGTTCAATTGCATGCTACTGACTCTTATTACTTAAACATCTCCATCATTTACACTAACATATTGTGAGACGATAAAAACGTTAGGTAAAAATCTATTCTATAATGGGTGTGTATAAAAGTTATTGGTTTTTGATTTGGCAATGACATGACACTAAAAAACTTTATGATATATGATGCCTATTTGCAGTCAAAGAATAAGATATTGTGAGAGGTTTTGTAATCTCACTCCCTTTGGTCATACGTTGATTGACATAATTTGCTGTCTTTTGACTTCGGAGATCGGATGTCATAATAGAGAATATCAGAAACCATAAACCAAAAATCAAAATCCATTTATGTAGGTTTAATAGACAGGGTCATCTTTAAAATAAAATAAAATAAAAAACATCTATGTGTGTGGTGTGTGTTGTGTGTATTGACCTTCACACATACATGTCACATCATGGGGTTTTTTTACCAATACCCTTTTCTAAACTCTCTCTCGCTAGATGCTTCAACGTCATCGTGCTTCTATATATATATATATATATATATATATATATATATATATATATATATATATATATATATATATATATATATATATATATATATATATATATATATATATATATATATATATATATATATATCTTCTTCTCAATTTTTTTCTTCAAGTAAACCCGATTCCCTTTCATTCCCTCCTCAAGACCCATCCTCCCTCTGGATTGACATTTCTTGCCTTTGCTTTGCTTTTGAATATCTACTTTGTTCTACCGAGGGAGGATTGACATTTCTTGCCTTTGCTTTGCTTTTGAATATCTACTTTGTTCTACCGGTGCTTGTTGGATATTTTTTTTGTAATCTGAAGATGATGGCGATGATTTTTATTAAAAATAGAGGATGAAAGAACCATATCATTATGGTGTTAATACGATGGCTTTTTCCGATACTATAAACAAAGTGGGGAGCTAAAAATTCATATTAGCCTTGAGATGTTGAAGGAAAGGAGGAACATATTATGGTTGTGAGTCTTGTAATCTTGATTACCGCCCACATGCCTCAGCACTATTCCACGATGCTATTTTGTTCTTTTTGTTGCCGACGTTTTTTGTTTTACACAAATGATGGCATAAGAAGCTATTTTCAAACTTTTAATTTCGAAATCATTTATTATTTGTAAATTGTCAATTGTTAATACTTAAGTTAGGATTTAGTTCGAATGTTGAGCAATCTTCCATCTACGGTTATTTGTTTATGTTATTCTTTATTTATTCAGATCTCGTATGTTGGAATTTTAAGGAAAATATACAAGTAGGTGTATTTCCTTTATCCCACATTGGTTGGGAGTTTTGTTGGTTTATAACTCCATTCCTTTCCTAAGCCTTCAAAAGTTTTAATGGGTTAAGGGATGGGCTAAGCCCACACGCGCGTTGAGTCGGGCCATGGACGCGAAATGGCGCGATTAGGCGCACTATGCTGGGAGCTGAGGAGCTTTTATTTTTAATGAGGTTCGGGTCGGATCGGTTGGACCGACCCGGTCAACTGGTATGCACGCCGCGAGCCAAGCCGCGTAGGTCGAGGTATGCTCGTCGCGTAGGGCAACGGACCGCGCCGCGTGCCTCTGCTGGTTCGAAAATCGGGATAAGTCTATCAGATCCGATTTTTGGATTAGATTTTATCTAGAATTTGAATTTTTTGAGTTTCAAATTCAAATAAGTTGTTATCTGATAATTTCGGACCCCTATAAATAGGGCCTCTGGGGTCTTATTTATTTACACCTCAATTTTCTGCTCTCTCTCTCTCTCTCTGCAATTTCTCTCTGTGGTTTCCGAGTATTCGCTTTGCGTTTATCTGTTCTTCCATAGCTGTTGGAACGAACGATATTCTGCATTAAATCCTGGGGTTTTACGCTGAAAGCTTATAGCCGACGAGCGCCGTAAAAACTTTTAAGGACAGGAGTCAATCCGTGCAGTCTCAAGGACACAAATCAATGATCTTCATCTTTAGGTTGGTTTTAATATTTTGTCTCGTATTTTATTTCGTCCGATAACGGGACAATCTCCTTCTACCTTTCTATAATCAGATCTGGTCGCGTAGGATCAAATCTGATTTCTGGACGAAATTGGGTAATATAATAATAATTGAATTCATTATTAGCGACTAATCGGTACATAATTCTCAATATTATTTATCGATCCGTCTGCTTTGGTTTTTTCCATTATTCAGAATTAGTTTGCGATACTAATTTCCGGATTGTTTGTCTGAAAATACAACAATCTTAAAGGTTTTTATATTGTGTTTAAAATATTCAGACAAATGGATACTGAATTGCCTTCAATGAACCTCAGCATGATGAACCAAGAATTTGTCAAACTCGACCGCTTCGATGGTCAGAACTACTCTCGATGGGCTGATAAGGTCAATTTTTTGCTTGCTGTGCTTAAGCTTGGTTATCTCCTAGATCCTGAGTGGCCCTCGATACCTGCTGATCCGGTTCCTGGGGCTGGAAAGCAGCCAGATCTGAAAGTGATTTCTGATCTGGAAAAGCAAAGGGCTCTGCGCAGAGAGTTTGAGCATCTATGTCTTGGTCATATCAAGAACTCCCTCTCTGACCGCCTCTATGATCTGTATGCGCCGATTACAGATCCGAGAGAACTTTGGAAAGCTTTGGAACTCAAGTACAAGGCACATGAAGAAGGTACTAACAGGTACCTTGTGTCAAAGTACCTCGAGTACCAAATGGTATGGAGCAAGTGCATGAGCTCCAGGTCTTAGTCAACAAGTTGACCACTCTTTCCATTGCTCTACCGGAGCTCTTCCAAGTAGGTGCAATTATTGCGAAATTGCCACCTTCCTGGAAAGATTTCTCCAAGAGTATGATGCATAAATCTGAGGACTACTCTTTGGATGATTTGTTGAAACACCTCCGTATTGAGGAGGACACTCGCAACAGGAACAAACGAAGTAAAGTCGGATCGGGTGTGAATTTCGTGTCTGGTGGGGGTTTTGGCCAAAAGGGCAAACATGGATCTAAGAACAAGAAAGGCTTTGGTCCCAAGAAGAAGGACTTCAAGCCCAACCGTCAGCATCATAACAACAACCAACCAAAGAAGGCCAGAAAGTGCCACATCTGCGGAGAGACTGGGAACTATGCAAGGGAATGTCGTCAATGAAAATCTGGTCCTTCAAATGGTTCCGCAAATGCTGTTGAGGAACTTACCCACCTTGTGGAGAATGTGGGTCTCGGAGGGGTCAACACAATTTCCTCTCTCACACAGGCAGTGGCGGCCCGAGGTTGGATCTTGGATTCTGGAGCCACAGTGCATGTTTGTGGAAGCGAGTCGAACTTCCGCACTTATGGTCCCGTGCCTGAGGGGACTGTAGTGGTTTGCGCTGATGGACATCGAGTACGAGTTCGCGGCATTGGCACGGTGGTGTTGAAATTCTGCAACGGTCGTAGAGTCACCCTCCAGGATGTGTTGCATGTTCCTGGAATCTCGAAGGGACTCGTATCGGCTGATAAGTTTGACAATAATGGGTACAAGCTGGTGACTGAAAATGGACGTGTGGAATTCACAAGGAATGACTTCTTCGTTGGTCAAGCCATCAACACGTGTGGAATGTATCGGCTTGACTTGGTCGAAGGAGCTACTGATCGCGGAGGATCGGGTCCTGATGTGTCTGTGTTAGAATTTGATTTCAGTGATGGTGTTAGCCATAGTGGTTGTGATAGTATCGGTGCTACTAGTGATAGTAGTGGTACCGGTAGTGATGATGTAACTGTTGGATTAGGTGTCTAAGCCATGACTTTATATTTATATTTATCTTGTTAATTGAAGCAAAGTCCATTTGGGTTGCCTTCATAGCTGGAGGTTAGTGAAAGGTTTTCTGTAAACCATGAACTAAATAACCTAAGTTCACATGCAACCTATGAGGATCTATGTTTTCTTCTAATTAAACATATAACAAAAAACCTAGAGGCCAATAAAAGAAACTAAAGATCAAATAGAAAAACCAACCTTAATTTCTTGGAAGCTGAGCAGCAAATCTATCCTGCCTCAAATGAAAGTCACACCCAAGCTAGGAGAGGAAGGGATCGAAAATTCCAGAGATTCTTCAGTCAAAGTTGGCGCAGAAAATAGGGTTCCAGGGACCCCTATTTATAGTTACAGGATGACCAGTTGATAAGCCTTAAGGATAAGCCTTTTTAAATTCAAATAAGATAAACCTTTTATCTTATATTCAAAACCCTATTTATCCTTAATATATATAAATCGAAATTATCTATATATCCTTATATAGATTTCGATTTCCACTGATCACTCCTACTGTCACTTACTCAACTATTGAATAATTACAGTTTCAGTCCCTGCACCTTTAATTAATTAATTAATCCCCAAATTAAATCCAATTAATTCTGGATTAATTCCTAATTAATTAATATAGTTTCTAATTAATATATTATCACTTTAATATATTAATAAACCATATATTTTAATTCCTGTTGATTTATTAATCCCATAATAAATCAACCTTTCTCTCTACCGAATTTTCTACCAAACCTCCAGCCATGAGGGCAACCCAAATGGACTGTGCTTCTATTAATTAGGTAAATACTAATTATTAGTCATGGCTTAGACACCTAATCCAACAGTCTCCCACTTGGATAAGTCTATAACTATAATTACCAATTTAGCCTCTAATTAACTAGCACCTTAAGCTTCCTAGAAACTACTGCAAAACTCTGACCTAGTCAGTTCTGTCCAAAGATAAGTGATCAGATGATCCTCCGTCCAACTAGATATTTTTCAGACTCAAGACATGGATAAAATCAATCTGGTCTGATTCACTGTTCCTCGATTTCCGATTTGCATATGACTCTTAGACTACCAATTTAGTCCCGGTTGGCCAACCATTTTAGTCAACTTCAAAATCATCGAGAGGCCTACAGATATCTGTTCCCCGTTAGGGTCAAGGGACGAATAAACCTTGACTCATATACTTATGTCTTTTACCAGACAAATTACTCACAACAATACGTTTTATAACACCGAGTTACCGATGCGTTTTCGTATTATCAATGAACAACCGTCTAGTAAATCATAACTCATATGTCTTAGCTTAAAGATCAAAATATATTATCGTCTCAATATTGCTCGTGATGTAATCCATGAAGCAATCCATTGAGCGCGGGTTTATCCAATACTCAAATCTCCATTTCCAAGTACTCATGAATGTTACAGCAATCTTATTGCAATGTCTAACTCCTTAGACAATCTACAACTAATTCATGACAGTCTTGCTTCATACTTACTCCCTAAAAGCATGAGCGACTATGGATATTTGAATAATCCAATTATTCAGGAAGTAAAAACATGCAAAAAGAAACACAATGATATATTATTGACAAAATTAGTAAACCATTACTCATTAATAAATCTCTATTATTAAATCACAAAACTCAAATACAATAACATTGTTACAAGTTTCAAAACCTATCTAATTACAAAAACTTATATCATCTCTTAATCCAATGCTCCTAGCATGCTGATTATGCTTAATCCTACTTAGAGCCTTTGTCAAGGGATCTGCAGGATTATCTTCCGATGATACCCTCTTTACAAGGAGGTGACCTTCTTCTACCCTATGTCTGATGTAGTGGTACTTTCTATCGATATGTCTGGACTTTCCATGATCTCGCGGTTCCTTTGTCAAGGCGACCGCACCTTCGTTATCGCAGAACAGTTCCAAGGGCTCCTGAATACTCGGGACTACTCCAAGGTCACCGATAAAGTTCTTCAGCCAAGCCGCTTCCTTTGACGCTTCACTTGCTGCTATGTACTCTGATTCGCACGTAGACTAATTGGACTTAGTCAGGGTACATACTTGGAAAAGGTACTGAAAATATTTAGTATGGAAAATTCCAAGAAGGGAGAGCTACCTATCCAAAGTAATGCAAAATTGAGTAAGACTCAAGGTATCACTGCCACCGAGGACTAACACCATGTTCTTGGTCCTTCGCAGATACTTGAGTATATTTTTCACAGCTATCCAATGCGCCCTTCCAGGGTTACCCTAGTACCGACTGACCATGCTTAAGGCAAAGGCCACGTCAGGGCGAGAACAGATCATAGCGTACATGATCGATCCTACAGCCGAAGCGTAAGGTACCCGACTCATTTCAGCTATTTCTTCGTCTGTACTCGGACTTTGAGTCTTACTCAATTTTGCATTACTTTGGATAGGTAGCTCTCCCTTCTTGGAATTTTCCATACTAAATATTTTCAGTACCTTTTCCAAGTATGTACCCTGACTAAGTCCAATTAGTCTCTTCTTCCTATCTCTCAATATTCTTATCCCGAGAATATAGGCAGCCTCTCCTAGATCCTTCATGGCGAAACATTTCCCAAGCCAAGCCTTGACATCTTGCAAGGTTGGAATATCGTTTCCCATGAGCAGTATGTCATCGACATACAGCACCAGAAAGGTGACTATACTCCCACTAGCCTTGACATATACGCAGGACTCATCCTCGCTCCTAGAGAAGCCAAACTCTTTGACTTTCTCATGGAAACAAAGATTCCAGCTGCGAGAAGCTTGCTTCAATCCGTAGATTGATCTCTCAAGCTTACACACCTTATTAGGATACTTTGCATCGACAAAACCCTCTGGCTGATTCATGTAAACATCCTCAGTCAACTTCCCATTAAGGAAAGCGGTTTTGACGTCCATCTGCCAAATTTCATAGTCATGAAATGCAGCTATGGCCAGCATAATCCTAATAGACTTTATCTTGGCTACTGGTGAGAAGGACTCGTCATAGTCAACCCCTGGGGTTTGAGTAAAGCCCTTCGCAACCAGTCTCGCCTTGAAAGTGTGTACTTTTCCGTCCATGTCGGTCTTCTTCTTGAAGATCCATTTGCAACCGACTGTCTTTCGACCCGGTACGTTGTCAACCAAGTTCCAAACTTGATTGTCATACATGGACTTGATCTCGCTATCCATGGCCTCTTTCCACTTGGCAGACTCAGGGCCCGCCACTGCTTCCTGGTAGTTAGCTGGTTTATCCAAATTTATCAGTGTCCTATCACTGACAAACGTGTCCCCATCCGAAGTTATATGGAAACCATAAAACTCGGGTGGCATGCTAACCCTACCGGAACGCCTAAGAGGTAAGGATACATCAGTCGGACCAACATGAACTTCTTCCTCATGTTGGTTGCTAGTTTCTCCTAAGGTTGCGTCATCTGATGACTCTTGAATTTCTTCCAGATCAATGGTACTCCTACTGTCCTCTTTGAATATGAGCTCTCTCTCTCTCGAAAGACTGCTCGTCTAGCTACAAAGACCACGTCCTCGCTCGGTCTGTAGAATTGATATCCAAAGGACTGTTTGGGATAACCAAGGAAGAAACACCTTTTGCTTCTTTCTGTGAGTTTGTCTTGAGTCTCTCGTCTAACGAAAGCCTCACAACCCCGGACTTTGATATGTGCCAACGAGGGAACCTTCCCCGTCCACATTTCATGAGGTGTTTTGGCAACCTTTTTAGTAGGGACAAGATTGAGGATATGGCCGGCAGTCTCTAAGGCATACCCTCAGAAGTGAATGGGAAGTGAAGCTCGACTCATCATGGAACGAACCATGTCCAACAGGGTTCGGTTGTGCCTCTCCGCAACACCGTTCAACTGTGGTGTCCTGGGAGGTGTCAACTGCGAAACTATTCTGGATTCCTTTAGATAGTCTAGGAACTCGATACTAAGATACTCTCCGCCTCTGTCGGACCTGAGCATCTTTATCTTCCTGCCTAATTGATTCTCTACCTCGTTTTTAAACTCTTTGAACTTTTCAAAGGTATCTGACTTGTGCTTGATTAAGTAGATATAACTGTATCTACTAAAATCGTCAGTAAAGGTTACATAGAACCGCGTGCCATCCTTTGTGGTTGATCTGAATGGACCACACACATCCGTGTGAATGATGTCCAGCAGACCCTCACCTCTTTCAAAAGACCCTTTGAAAGGTGATTTAGTCATCTTGCCCAACAGACAAGATTCGCATACATCTTCCGACCTGAGGTCGAACGATTCCAACACTCCATCCTTTTGGAGTTGGGCGATGCGTTTCTTGCTGATGTGCCCGAGCCGACTATGCCACAGACATGCCTTTTCTACACCACTAGTAGAATCAATATAATTTACACTATGTCCTAAATTGTCAACACATTCAACAGTTTCATACACACCATCACAAGGATAAGATATAAAAATCAAAATACCATTTTTGAAAACAGAAATCGAGCCAATTTTATTATCAAAAGAAAATTGAAATCCTTGTCTGAACAATGCGTGAAATGAAATAATGTTTCTTGCCATTTCTAACGAATAGCAACAATTAAATAACTCTATACTAACATCACTACTAAGCACTAAACTGTAAACGCCGATCTTGGTAACAGGGGACGATCTCCTATTGCCCATGATCAAGTTCAGTCTACCATGCTCCACCTCCCTACTTTCCTTTAGGCCCTGCAGATCAGAACAAATGTGAAAACCACATCCTGTATCAAGGACCCAAGAATTAGAAGATGGTGAGTTTTTAGAGATAGTGTATATACCTGCTGTCGATGGCTTTACTCTCCCATCATTGACATCATGCAAGTATTTGGGGCAGATTCTCTTCCAATGGCCCTTCTCTTTGCAATAAAAACAGTTGGCTTCATCGGGGTTAGCCACACAAGGAATGTGGGAAGACTTGGTTCTTGAGCCATTGCTTGACGACCCGACCTGAACCTTTTCCCTCCAATTTTTCTTAGGAGGGCCCTTCCTTTGCTTTCCTTTGCCACTTACAATGGCGAAGACGGGCTGATTAACCGAGGGTACACCTTTACCCTTCATCTCGTCCTCAGCAACCCGAAGCATACGATGCAACTCAGTCAGGTTAGCCTGATTGTTGTTCAAATGATAAGCCAGCCTGAACTGGTCATAAGAACTCGGTAAGGAGTTAAGCACTATGTCAACGACCAACTCCTCAGGTACAGGCATCGCAAGCTTTCTAAGCCGCTCCACGTAACCTTGCATTCTTTGCACATGAGCGCAGATGGACTCTCCATCTTTAGGTTTGCTGTTCGTGAAGTCCTTGACCACCTCGCACCTCTCGATACGCTCTTGCTTGCGGAACTTTTCCGCAAGCTCCTTGTGCATCTCAAAGGGCCAGTAGTCTTCGTATATCCTTTGCAATTCAGGGTTCATTGTGGCGATCATGATGCAGGCCACTTTGGTCACATCATCAGAATGTTTTTGGTACGAGGCAATTTCCTCGGGAGTAGCAGTTTCAGGGTCAACATCGACAAGCTCAGTCTCGAGAACATACTCTTTGTTCTCATACCTCAGAGCCGTCTTGATGTTTCTAATCCAGTCATTGTAGTTTGTCCCGTTCAATTGAACCTTGGAACACAGTGAGAGGATAGAGGGAACACTGGAGTTTGAGTGGGGAGCAGATTGATCAGCAGAAGACATTTATAAAAGAAGGTTAGTTTTAATTAGATACATGTCGGTCCTTATAATAACCCAATATAAAATAAGGCTACGATCCAACTATAACAATTTGCAACATAGAAGAGGGATGCCGTAATCTATAAGCAAATTTTATAAAGGTAGGCGAATGACGATTCAGCCAATTCCACCGTGGAAAAAAATCTTATTATAAATGGAATTCCTAGTTTCTTTTGAGATTTATTGAACTATTCAATAGCATGTTTAATCTCGGATATGCCCCACCGTTTGTGACTGGGATGCCGAGGATCACAAACCGGGTGTGAATAAACATGCAAATTAGCTTGGTACTCTCGGGGTCCATTATCATCTCAAATTGATGTGCCGGTAAACCACACACGCTCCATCAACAACGATAACACCCGAGACACCCATTGCCACTCTTTATGAACCCCATTTGGTGTGCCGGTAAACCACACACGCTCCACCAACGTTTCATAAAGTGCAATGTGTCATTTCATGGGGTAGCATCAAATTCACATTTTTCCTAAAGTAACTAGATTGGGATTTTGTAAATGGTTCTAGTACTTTGATCATTATACTTTTAACGATTTAGTGGTCCTGTCAAAACTGTTCGGCTAACGACCCTCCACTGATCAGGCGAGCGGTGGGCGAGAGTGTTCACCCATTAGACCGCCATTTTATAGGCAGCCTCCTTATACCTACTTTATAGACCAGCTTCGTGAATGAGGCCTACTATTGAATTGACTGACCAGATTTATCTTATACATATAGTATTAACAATTAATAACATATATAAGATGTATTTTAAAAACCCTTTAAAATATTTTAGGTTTATCTTTTAATTTTACCAAATTTAACAATTAAATTTTAAATTAAATTAAACCTTAAAATTCGATTTAATCAATTTTAATTACCAATTAATTAAATTAATTAAATCTAAATATTTTAAACATTTTAAAGTATTTTTCCGGATTTTTCCATTAATTTTCGAAAATTTAAAATTAATTAAATCACTTTTGAATTATCTTTTAATTAAAAATTAATTAAATTAATTCAATGAAGATAGGTTTATCCAAATTAATCAAATTAATTAAAACCTATCCTAAACCCCTATATTTCGAATTCAAATAATGGGGTTTAAGGTTATCCATTTAATTAACAAATAAAGTTACCAAAAATAGAAAACCTCCTAAAACCCTAATAGCAATTTTCGAAATTAGCAAGGGGGGATTAGGGTTTCCAAAACCCTAATCCTAGAAATCGATCCACATATATATTAGGGTTTATAGGCTTTAAACCCTAAAACAGTTATATCTATTCAACAAGAAAACAAAACACGCTCTGATACCACTGAAAGGTTTTCTGTAAACCATGAACTAAATAACCTGAGTTCACATGCAACCTATGAGGATCTATGTTTTCTTCTAATTGAACATATAACAAAAAACCTAGAGGCCAATAAAAGAAACTAAAGATCAAATAGAAAAACCAACCTTAATTTCTTGGAAGCTGAGCAGCAAAATTATCCTGCCTCAAATGAAAGTCACACCCAAGCTAGGAGGGGAAGGGATCGAAAATTCCAGAGATTCTTCAGTCAAAGTTGGCGTAGAAAATAGGGTTCCAGGGACCTTTATTTATAGTTACAGGATGACCAGTTGATAGGCCTTAAGGATAAGCCTTTTTGAATTCAAATAAGATAAACCTTTTATCTTATATTCAAAACCCTATTTATCCTTAATATATATAAATCGAAATTATCTATATATCCTTATATAGATTTCGATTTCCACTGATCACTCCTACTGTCACTTACTCAACTATTGAATAATTACAGTTTCAGTCCCTGCACCTTTAATTAATTAATTAATCCCCAAATTAAATCCAATTAATTCTGGATTAATTCCTAATTAGTTAATATAGTTTCTAATTAATATATTATCACTTTAATATATTAATAAACCATATATTTTAATTCCTGTTGATTTATTAATCCCATAATAAATCAACCTTTCTCTCTACCGAATTTTCTACCAAACCTCCAGCCATGAGGGCAACCCAAATGGACTGTGCTTCTATTAATTAGGTAAATACTAATTATTAGTCATGGCTTAGACACCTAATCCAACAGTTAGGATAGAGTTCAGTAGAGTAAAAGGTTGATTTATTAATTGTTTAATAAATTAATAGAATTAATTAAATAGTTTATTAATATATTTAAGTGTTAATATATTAATCAGAAACTATAATAATAAATTAAGATTCAATCTAGAATTAATTGGATTTAATTCAGTGATTAAATTAATTAATTAAAAGTGCAGTGACTGGCTTTGTAATTATTCAATAGTTGAATAAAAGGCTAGCCAGTGGAAGCCTCAAGTTGGGCAAAATTATGGAGGCCATCTCCATAATTTCGAAACCCTAGTTAGGGTTTTTAGAGGCTTGCCCAAATGGATAACAGGCTTGTCCATTAAGGGGCTTCTCTAGGGTTTCTGTTGTAGCCTCTTGGAGGCTATATAAGGAACCCTCTGGAGGCTCAATACCTGCGTCATTTTTCACCAAGAAAACTCTGCTGGACTGTCTTCTCCATTGCTTGGGTGTGACACCATTTGAGGCAGGACATTTGTGCTGCTAGCTTCAAGGATCATAAGATCAAAAGGTTGGTTTTCTCAGTTTTGATCTTTAGAAATAATTGTTTCCTTTAGGCTTTAGTTTATTATCTTCATAGAAGAAAACATAGATCTTTCTAGGGTTGCATGTGAACCATAAGAGATTATTTGTTCATTGTTTGCTAGAAAACCCTTCACTGGTATCAGAGCTTAGGCTTGTTTTCTTATGAATTGATATAAACTGCTTGAATGTTTCTTGACTTGAGTGTTTTTGCAAAAAACCCTCTTGGAATGGCCTAAATTTCGTTGCCTAGGCTAGGGTTTCCTAACCCTAGCCGCCACCCCCCTTGGATCCCCTTTATTTGCTTGCCTTTTAAGTTGGTTGTTATTTTTGGTAACTGTATCTTCAAGATAACTTGAACACTTAAACCCTAGCTAGCAAATTTCGAACCTTAGGGGTTAAGATAGGTAAAATTAATTTGATTAATTTATAATATCTATCTTAGATTTAATTAATTTAATTAATTGTTAATTAAAAGATAAATTAAATCAGCTTAAAGGATTAATTTAAAATTTTCGAAAAAATAGAATAAATTAGCGAAAATTCTGAATAAATTAATTCTAAAATATTTTAATAAGATTAAAATATATCTTATATATTTATGATTAAAAGTTAATACTTATATATAAGATTACATGGTTAGTCTTACCGCTAGTAGGCCTCATTCACAAAACTGTCATATAAAGAGGGTATAAGGCGACTGACTATAAAATGGTAGTCTAATGGGTGTCCACTCTCACCCACCGCTCTCCTGGCCAGTCTAGTGTCGTTAGCCGAACGGGTTTGATAGAACCGCTAAGCCTCTTAAAAGTATAATGCTATAATTGAAAGTACTAGAACCTCAAACAAATCCCAATCTAGTTACTTTAGGTTTAAAAATGTGAATTGGTGCTAATCCATGAAATTGCACATTGCAATTTGTGAAACATTGGTGGAGCGTGTGTGGTTAACCGGCACACCAATAGGGGTTCACAAATACTTGAAATGGGTTTCTCGATTTTGTCATTATTAATGGAGCGTGTGTGGTTAACCAGCACGTTAATTAGAGATGGCAATTGACCTCGAGAGTACCAAGCTAATTTGCATGGTTATTCATACCCGGTTTGTGATCCTCGGCATCCCAGTCACAAACAGTGGGGCACATCCGAGACTAAACATGCCATTGAATAGTTCAATGTGTCTCAACAGATCTAGGAATTTCATAAGATGAAATTGATAAGTGTATTATCTACCTTAATGACCATTATGTTGTGATTACGGCATCCCTCTTCACACCATAGTTGGGGCATTTTGGGTCCTAGCCTTAATAAATAATATATTGGGTAATTATTTAAAAGGATTAATTAAACTAATAAAATTCTGTTTATTGTAGATGTCTGAATCAAGTGTCTATTCTCCTCCCTCTCCTCCTTCACCCATTTCTGAAAGCATCAGAGTGCACCTGCTAAGTATGGAAAGGCTGACTGCCCTCAACTGTAAGGAATGGCTTCGCAATTGGAGACTGGCTCTCGGCATTGCTGGCAAGCTACATCTCACCGAGTATCCGATCCCGGTTCCACCGGAACAAGCCATCATAAAAGGTTCTAATGATGAATCCAAAAGGATTCGTGACCTCATGCTATTGACCATTGACCCCGAGTTCCGCAAAGATTTTGAATCCTTGGGGCCATATGAGTTAATGCAATCGGTTGAGGAAAAGTTCCAAAAATCGGTTGAAGAGGAACGAGCTAGGATCTTCAAAAGACTTGCAGAGTGCAAGTTAAAAGAAGGAAGTAGCATCGATTCACATGTTCTTCAGATTGAAGCATACATAGGCGAATTGTACAAACTTGGTTATTCCATGAGTCAGGAGTCGAGTGTTAACACTCTACTCGCTTCACTGACCAGTAAGTACGATCTGTTCATTCAGACGTATAGAAAGGAAGACCAGAAAAAGACCTTAATGGAAATGCATCCATTATTGACTTTATACGAGACACTCTTGGACAGGCATAGCTCCAATGGTTCAGCTACTTCTGGATTAAGTCCAGTGAAAAGACACAGCAAGAAACGATCCAGATCGTCTGGACAAGTCTTAAACGAGAATCCACATAATCGGATACAGTCGCGGAAAGATTGGAAGACGCTCCAAAGTCAAAATCATTTGAAAGCTCATGTATATCTAAAAACCTCAAAACTCCTGTTCCATAATTCCTTGATGAATAATGTGATAGTCACATTTTGGTTTGTGTGTAGGGAATCAGTAAGGTACGGGACTTTGGCGCATAGGAGCACATTTGGATTGGATTCCCAGCTCATGCAGTTTTGAAGTTTAGTTGGATATTGAAATATTGTTATTAGCTTATTAGATGCGTATGATATTGTCTATCATATAATACATTGTTCAAGGATTTTGTTTTAATAAAATTGTCAATTTTCTTTTAACACATGTTGTTTGAAATATCCTTGAAATGTTGTATGATTGTGTTGAATGCATGATTTGTAATAACTTGAATATTGATACATCCAAAGTGTTTGGATTTAGGAATTGTGTCCCTTATGATTGTTAAGATAAATGTTGTAAGAATCAATTCAACCAAAGGTCTAGTTGGACAGGACTTTGGAATCATTTGACTTAGAGTCTCATGATGAATTGAGTTCTTAATGTGTCAAGAAATGAATCACCCAAAGATCCAATTGGACGGGACTTTGGAATCATTTGACTTAGAGTCAGATGATGATTAAGTTCTTTATCAAGCGCATATGGCAAGAAATGAATCACCCAAAAATCCAGAGGATAGAATTTTGGAATCAGTTGACTCTAAGTCAACTGAAGATTGCAAGTCTTGAACAGAATTAACAAAGTCATCAGTTTACATAGATATGTAAAAGGCATTGAGATTAGGAGCAACGGACACATCAGTTGCTGTGTATTGCTCGAATCTTCAAATAGAACACAATGGTTTGTACTTCACAATATTTGTTTCGATATAACGAATATGGCTTCGCTTATCAGAATAAGTGATTGAAATGAAACCTTGAACAGTTCAAGGACTTCAAAGGAAGTAAAAGATCCACAGAACCTGAGTGACAACATAAACTGGGAAAATGTTTCACAGTTTATTCCCTTCCAAGAACATTAATAGTTATAATGTGTCTTAGGGAAGATGATGGAGCGTTGGTCGAAACAGTTCGATCCTCAATATATGAGATACATTGTCAATTAGTTTCCGATACATTGAACACTAAACCAGTCAGACCATATTCCAACCACATCCTTCGACTAAGTAGGTTTTGCAGACACTGTCTGAAATGTAAAGCTGGGATTGTCCCACTTGTACATTAAAAGTCCAGGGTCTTGTAGTGTTTGTCCGAACCTCATGACTAGCCTGAACCTAATCAGAAATGTCGTTTCACTGGCTATCCCGCTGTACCTGGAATAGAAATAGCTCTTTTAGAAAGAACTCGTGTTCTAAGGAAACAGTGGGAGTTGGGACAGTCCTGAATGAGTTCAGGATTAGCCAAGTGAAAGAACCTTTAGTCATCACTAGGCTTAGAGCAGAAATCAGATTTCTGTCTTAATACTGACATAATCTTCTCTTGACCAGTAGTACTGATCACCATCATAAGTAGTTATGATTGGGGTGACATACCGAATAGTGGTGAAACACTATAGTTGGTACGGATTTACAATCCAACTACTTGGAAGCATTAGTGAGCCCGGTTGCTACCAATTGAGAGAACCTTAGGACGAGATACAATCTATGTGGCATTTCGATTGATTTTTACACCTGATCTAAAAACCAGTGGGAGCAATCATCAAAAGAAACCAACATGGACAGAAACGTACCTTCAGAACATCCATCTGGTTGAGTGAGACGATACTCAGAGTCAAGTAATTGACTCTGAGAGAAGCACTCTTAATAGAAGATGAAATCCGAAAGGATACTGCATAATGTAAGTCGTTAGTGGAGCGCATGTGGATCACCAGCACACTAATGTGGACTCACAAAGAGTATGCCATTATAAAGGTACGTGGGCCCGGGATAATGCCATGGGCATCTCGCAAGAAAGGATATTCAGATTCTCAAAATATGTCAAAGGATTGGATTTTGAGAAAGGGATGAAAGATATCCATTAAGATGTCAGAAAGGTTTGGATTCTCAAAATGTGCCATAAGCTCTGGATTTTGTGAATAGTCCATAACCGTGTCAAAGCCAGTGGGAGTGTCGCTGTTATCTATCTCCATATGTGTGTTACATACTGCTTCTAGGAAACGTCTCTTTTCATTACAAAGTGTAACGACTTGGTGTTAAGAGAAGGATCGCTATGAAAGACCTAATAAAGATACAGCATGCTCAGGTGGTTATAAACGTCTATGGGATAGATCGAAACTCTGCCAAAATGATCTTGATGAGACTCAAGATGCATTGCCCTAGGAAATAGTTTTTTGTCATTGCAAAGTGTAATGATTTGGCATGAGAGATATAAAAGGTGCAACATACTCACATAATCCATTAACATATATCAGATAAATGATGTCATCAGTATAGACCTGGCCATAGTAAGCATGATCTTGATAAGATTCAAGATGCATGGAAAAGAGTCTACGAAAGGAAATAGTTATTGAAAATCATGACACAATGATTATAAGTAATCCTTAGATTCCAAAAGAGTTTGGAATAGGACTGGATCGAATCCAACAAGTTTCTTGGATCGATCAGAAGTGTCATGAACATGTCTAGATGACTTAATGCTTAGAGCATAGTGAGTCAGATTCAGGATATGACCTGACTGGGAATACTTAATGGATTTTGTACATACGTGAGAAATCATTGGAAAATGATTAGGGGTGAATGTTGATAACAATTTGAAAAGAGTTTTTAAAATAAGGACTTAATGGTTAAAGAATTTCGTTGGCATTCCGATGGAGCGCGTGTGGCTCACCGGCACATCGTAACACCTCGAAATAGTCTTAGGGTGCAATCATGTGGACTAAAGATCCCGAGAACCATGGAAAGTCGCAGTACATAGAATAGAGTTGTTAGTGAGAATGACGGGTATGACCAAAATTGAAATATCATCGGAAGGATATCCGATCAGATGAAGTGTATTAATGTATAACATTTGAATACATAGAAAGAGTGAAAGGTCAAGTAGACATAGATACATAACATGAATTAAATAGTTTAAAAGGAATCTAGAAACCGATAATAGTTTTATGTAAAATCCGACTTGGTGATTACCTCGTGGAGACTTGGTAACTAGGCAAGAGTAGCCACCAGTCAGATTTTATGTTTCAATTTTGCATGTTTCACTTCCCGAATAATTTGATTATTCAAAAGTCCACAGTCGCTCATACTTTTCGGGAGTAAGTATGAACGAATACTGTCGTGAATTGGTTTGTAGATTGTCTAAGGAGTTAGACATTACAGTAAGACTGCTACAACATTCACGAGTACTTAGAAATAGAGATTTGAGTATTGGATAAACCCGCGCTCAATAGATTGCTTCATGGATTACATCACGAGCAATGTTGAGACGATAATATCTTATGATCTTAAAGCGGAGACATATGAGTTGACATTTGCAAGTCGGTTGTACATTGATAATACGTAAACGCATCGGTAACTCGATGTTATAAAACGCATTGTTGTGTACGATTTGATAAGTAAAAGACACAAGCATATGAGTCGAAGCTTATTCGTTCCTTGACCCTGATGGAAAATAGATATTTGTAGGCCGCTCGATGATTTTGAAGTTAACTAAAGTGCTGGCCAGCCTGGACTAAATTGATGTGTTCAATTAGAAGTCCGAAAGTCATAAGCAGAATCGGAAATCGGGAAACAGAGTATCGGACAGAGATTGATCTCAATCCATGTCTCGTGTCTGAAAATATCTTGTTGGACGAAGGATCGTATGATCACTTATCTATAGACAGAACTGACTGGGTCAGAGTTCGGCAGCAGTTTCTTGGAAGCTGCAGGTTGTTTATTAATCTGAAGATCAATTAAAGTCATAGACTTATCCAAGTGGGAGACTGTTGGATTAGGTGTCTAAGCTTAGACCATGACTTTATATTTATATTTATCTTGTTAATTGAAGCAAAGTCCATTTGGGTTGCCCTCATAGCTGGAGGTTAGGATAGAGTTCAGTAGAGTAAAAGGTTGATTTATTAATTGTTTAATAAATCAATAGAATTAATTAAAAAGTTTATTAATATATTTAAGTGTTAATATATTAATTAGAAACTATAATAATATATTAAGATTCAATCTAGAATTAATTGGATTTAATTCAGTGATTAAATTAATTAATTAAAATTGCATGGACTGGCTTTGTAATTATTTAATAGTTGAATAAAAGGCTAGCCAGTTGAAGCCTCAAATTGGGCAAAATTATGGAGGCCATCTCCATAATTTCGAAACCCTAGTTAGGGTTTTTAGAGGCTTGCCCAAATGGATAACAGGCTTGTCCATTAAGGGGCTTCTCTAGGGTTTCTGATGTAGCCTCTTGGAGGCTATATAAGGAACCCTCTGGTGGCTCAATACCTACGCCATTTTTCACCAAGAAACTCTGCTGGACTGTCTTCTCCATTGCTTGGGTGTGACACCATTTGAGGCGGGACATTTGTGCTGCTAGCTTCAAGGATCATAAGATCAAAAGGTTGGTTTTCTCAGTTTTGATCTTTAGAAATAATTGTTTCCTTTAGGCTTTAGTTTATTATCTTCATAGAAGAAAACATAGATCTTTCTAGGGTCGCATGTGAACCATAAGAGATTATTTGTTCATTGTTTGCTAGAAAACCTTTCAGTACCTGGTTTTGAAATGAATGAAGTTAATTTTTCTGCTTATATCGCTTGTTCAATTTCTTTAAGGAACAAATGTTTAGCATACACAAATTTTAAAAACATTGAAAATATGCAATCTAAAGGAATGTTAAACTTTGATAATAAAGAATTTGAAAAATGTGAAACTTGTGTAAAATCGAAGTTTACAAAGAAACCTTTTCAAAGCGTTAAACGTGATACATCATTACTAGAACTTATCCACTCTGACATCTGTGAACTAAATGGAATACTCACGCGATGAGGCAAGAGATATTTCATAACGTTCTGTGATGACTCGAGCCGTTATCTACATGTTTATTTGTTGCGAACAAAGGACGAAGGCATTGACGCATTTAAACTGTATAAAGCCGAGGTCGAAAATCAACATGAGAAACACATAAAGATTCTTCGCGCGGACAGAGGTGGAGAATACTTTAATCGTGACTTTGATACCTTCTGCGAAGAGAAAGGAATCAAACATGAAAGAACTTCACCGTTTACTCCCCAACAGAATGGTTTGGCTTAGAGAAAGAACCGAACCTTAGTTGAAATGGTCAACTATATGTTGAACCAATCCGGCTTGCCACATAATCTGTGGGGGAAGCGTTATTGACCGCATGCTATGTGCACAACAGGATCACTAGTCGTGTGATTCCTGTGAGTCCTTATGAGCTGTGGAAGGGAAGGAAACCAAATATTGATTATTTGAGAGTGTGAGGGAGTAGAGCCTACTATCGAACACCTGATCCCAAGAGATCCAAATTGGGAGCTCGAGCTATGAAGAGCACATTCATTGGATATGCTCAGAACACCAAGGCTTACCGACTATTGGATGACGAATCAGGTGTTGTAGTTGAATCCAGAGATGTGGAATTCTTTGAGGACAAGTTTTCAAGAGATGTTGAAAACACAAACCCCACAATAGCACCTAGTACTTCTCGAGAAAATATCCAACCTTCTAATGTTGTAGAAAAACCAAGGAGAAGTACAAGGACTAGAAAAGAGAAAAATCTAGGAGATGATGTTTTCTCTTATTTGGTTGAAGGGACACAAAAGAAAGTCAAGAGAGAGATCATTTTCTCCATTAACTTGGATGATGACCCTAAGACTTTCAATGAAGCCATGACGTCTAGAGATGCTCCATTGTGGAAGGAAGCAATCAATGATGAAATAGATTCAATTATGGGTAACGGTACCTGGGAGCTAGCTGATCTACCCAAGGGAATGAGGCCCATAGGATCCAAATGGATTTTCAAGAGAAATTATCATCTAGATGGATCCATATCTGCCTATAAAGCAAGATTAGTTGCTAAAGGCTATAGGCAAAGAGAAGGCATCGATTATTTCGATACTTATGTCCCAGTTGCTAGAATTAGTTCTATTATAACTCTAATAGCAATATCAGCTTTGAAAGGATTGTACATTCATCAAATGGATGTGAAGACAGCCTTCCTAAATGGTTATCTCAAGGAGGAGATCTATTTTGAGCAACCAGAAGGGTTTGTGATGCCCGGATAGGAAAATAAAGTGTGTAGACTTATTAAATCCCTGTATGGGTTGAAACGGGCTCCTAAACAGTGGCATGAGAGGTTTGATACCACTGTGACTGCGTTCGGATTTTATCATAATAGTGCTGACAGGTGTGTTTATTCTAAATGCACAGCCGAATACAGAATCATTATATGTCTATATGTTGATGATATGTTGATCATCGGCACTCACCTTGAAGGTATTCTTGAGATGAAGAAATACCTATCCTCGAACTTTAAGATGAAAGATCTAGGAGAAGTAGATACCATTCTCGGTATCAAGGTGAAAAGAACAGGGAATGAGATATCTTTGAGTCAATCTCATTACATAGAGAATGTTCTTAAAAAGTTCCAACACTTGAACATTAAGGAATTCAACACTCCTTTTGAGTCAAGTGTGAAACTTAAAGTCAACTCTGGTAGAGCGGTGGCTCAACTAGAGTATGTGAGTGTGATTGGTAGTATGATGTATGCTATGCATTGCACTCGACCTGACATTGCTTTGGTGGTAAGCAAACTAAGTCAGTATACTCTCAATCCAGGGACGGAGCACTGGAAGGCAGTGAGTAGAGTACTGGGTTACCTGAAAAGGACAAGTACTTTTGAGTTGACATATACGTCAACTTCAGGAATACTAGAAGGGTATTCCGATGCCAGCTGGATAGATCATATCAATGATTCTAAATCCACAAGTGGTTGGATTTATACTCTAGCTGGCGGAGCTATTTCTTGGGCGAGCAAGAAACAGACATGTATAGCTCACTCAAAAATGGAAGCTGAGCTTATTGCCCTAGCAGCAGCAGGCAAAGAGGCAGAGTGGATTAGAGATCTACTCTTGGATATCCGGGTGTGGGATATTCCAATGCCAACTATACCCGTGTACTGTGACAGTGAGGCCACACTGTCTAAAGTATACAATATGGTAAGTAATACAGGGTCAAGACATATTGGTATGCGACACAATTTTGTGAGACAACTAATTGAAAGTGGTACCATCAAGGTTGTCTATGTCAAGACGAGTAAGAACTTGGCAGATCCACTTACCAAACCTCTGACGAGAGATTTGGTACAATCTACCACGAGAGTCATGGGTCTAAAACCACTATAGAATCGTTCAGTGATGGAAACCCAACTTGACATTAGTGCTCCTAATTCTCAAGTTTAAAGGGTAACAACGAAGTCACTGACGATAGAAGGTACTATCAAATATGATAGATCCATGTGAGGTAGGATAGTACGTTCGTTTCCGAGAACGAGGTTGAGCTAAGGCTCTTAACAAAGTTTTGGAGACATCTAAGCAACGAAGATGTTGTAAAACTTTGCCTATATGACCTAGAGGCGGTGCCGCCTTAAATGAAGACCAGTGGTTTATCTTCTAGAGGGTCACGAAAAGGATTTATAGCGCATGGCCATATTCGCGCTCAGTGAGAACGCAAAGACGACAGGTAATGTGTGGGGGTAAACCGGAGAGGCTACAAGGTTCTTGGTTTAAACCTATAAGGATACCATTGAATTGGTCTCTTCTTGTTTATTCACATAAACTTGGGTTTAATCTTTGTGACACCCAGGTGACATCATTTGTCTGAATGAAAGGAAACACTCCAACTTGGTGGGGGATTGTTGGAATTTTAAGGAAAATATACAAGTAGGTGTATTTCCTTTATCCCACATTGGTGGGGAAGAGAAAGTTTTGTGGGTTTATAACCCCATTCCTTTCCTAAGCCTTCAAAGGCTTTAGTGGGTTAAGGGATGGGCTAAGCCCACACGCGCGGCGAGCCGGGCCGTGGACGCGAGATGGCGCGATTAGGCGCACTTTGCACGACGCATCGGTCGCTGGGAGCTAAGGAGCTTTTATTTTTAATGAGGTTCGGGTCGGATCGGTTGGACCGACCCGGTCAACTGGTACGCACGCCGCGAACCAAGCCGCGTAGGTCGAGGTACGCGCGTCGCGTAGGGCAACGGACCACGCCGTGCGCCTCTGCTGGTTCGAAAATCGGGATAAGTCTATCAGATCCGATTTTTGGATTAGATTTATCCAGAAATTGAATTTTTTGAGTTTCAAATTCAAATCAATTGTTATCTGATAATTTCGGACCCCTATAAATAGGGCCTCTGGGGTCTTATTTATTTACACCTCAATTTTCTGCTCTCTCTCTCTCTCTCTCTCTCTCTCTCTCTCTCTCTCTCTCTCTCTCTCTCTCTCTCTTTGTGGTTTCCGAGTATTCGCTTTGCGTTTATCTGTTCTTCCATAGCTGTTGGAACGAACGATATTCTGCATTAAATCCTGGGGTTTTACGCTGAAAGCTTACAGCCGACGAGCGCCGTAAAAACCTTTAAGGACAGGAGTCAATCCGTGCAGTCTCAAGGACACAAATCAATGATCTTCATCTTCAGGTTGGTTTTAATATTTTGTCTCGTATTTTATTTCGTCCGATAACGGGACAGTCTCCTTCTACCTTTCTATAATCAGATCTGGTCGCGTAGGATCAAATCTGATTTCTGGACGAAATTGGGTAATATAATAATAATTGAATTCATTATTATCGACTAATCGGTACATAATTCTCAATATTATTTATCGATCCGTCTGCTTTGGTTTTTTCCATTATTTGGAATTAGTTTGCGATACTAATTTCCGGATTGCTTGTGGATATGTTGAGTTATCATTGTTCATGGTTGTTGTAACTTAGTTTGCTATCAAAATGTTCTACATGTTCGTCTTAAGGTTACATATGTAACTAATACATAAGGGATGCTTCATACTGTTAACTTTTTTAGTTGCTATTAGAATTTTGAAAGAAATTATAGTTTGTACCAAAATAGTTCATAATTGATACAGTGTCACAAAAGATTCATAAATTTTTTAGTTGGATGATTTGGAAAAATATTATAAAGTTTATGTTCAGTATTTACACTCCAATCAATTAGATTATGTTCTTTGTCATTAATTTAAGCAAGGCAATATACCCAGAAGACCGAAAATCCTAATTTACTACAAATACATCTATTCGGTCCATGCAAAAAAATATAAGCACCAAGTTAACATTATTAATATGATGTTACCAAAGTTAAATTATATTACAGGTATGACCATTTGCTAAAATTGAACCTAAAATCTTTGACGATTTTCTTTCTGTTGACACCATTGTTTCTTTCTTTTTTATAAAAATACCAATATACCATCATTACAATATATTGAAATAAACAAAAATAAAAAAAAGTATTATGTCTTTTTTATTGAAAGTGCAGTATACCCCCATTAAATGATCAGGTTTCACATACGTGACAAATTATATTTCTTTGGCAGATTCATTCCTTCAAAAATCATTTTGTCACCCAGATTTCCCTTATTGTTCATATATAGTTGTGTTCACCATTTGTTGTTATTAATGTTATAGAAAGTCAATTATACAAACCTTTGACCATTTATTTTGAATTTTAGGGGTGAAAGATCTCGGTGAAGATTGTAGTCGGATCTCTTATTGAATGATGAGGCTTCACATGTTGCTTGGGTATGTCCTAATGTCTGATGAGTGACTTAATTTCTATCATAGAATTTATTGTTTTTAAGTGCAATGATTTAATAGATAAAAATGAAACTAGAATGTTATAAAATATAAATAAAGGGAAGGATGTTTTTTTTTTTTTTTTTTTTTTTTTGGTAACGGATGAACCCAACTAACCCATCATTTGGATGACCCAGCTGAGCCAACCTCCGGGGTGCACTGAACCCCCCGGTAGTGCCCGTGCTCCCTTTTAAAGCATCCCTATTGGGGAGACCGGTGGCCATCCCTGATTGAAACCTGTGGGAATCGAACCCTGGACCTCCTCTATGAGGGGCAAGAGCCGTAACCACTAGGCCATCAGGAGATGATTGGAAGGATGTTGTTGTTTCTTGCATCTTTGGACCAACCGCAGGTCGTGCTTAGCATGACCTATAAAATTTACTAGTAATTGCTATTAGACAAACATTATAAATAATTAAAATAATAATAATAATAAATTAATCAATGATGATAAATGGTTCAGTATTACAATTGTGTTATAATTGTGTGGTGCATTAAGCGAATTATGCATAACGTAAGCATTTAACGAGCACTATACAAGGTTTCTCATCCAGCAGAATGTTCTAATCTGTACTTACGCACGTGCATTGACAAAACAGAATGCATTAGATACGCTGAACCACCACATAATGATTACCGTGAACATGGACGATAAACAACATAGGCATTATTTGGGATGTCTTGCTGTCCATACTGAAGTGAAAACCACGTTGAAGAGCCTTCCTTGCTCATATAATAAAGGATAACACCATATATGTAGCAAGGAGAATGGATTTTCCAATATATTGGTTATATCATTTGTACGATACTCATATACATATCTTTTTTAATGCAAAATTTCGAATACAACCTACATCTGACTTCGTCCTGCAAACTCATCCCTTCGAAATTTGTTATCCTCATTGTAAATTGTTTTTATTGTAGATATCTTATTCTCATTTTGACTCTTTAACTTTAATGCAATATCTAGTAGGGGGCATTGTTTATTCTCATTTCTGCAACCGATTTTGATTCATTTTGGGTTAACTGCCTTGCAAATGTATGACCCTCTATATACATTGTGGATTCATGATTATGTTGATCATTTTTAACCTCCAACCTCCAAACATCATGAGCCTTATAGTAACAAGCAAACAATTCCAATGGACAATTTGTTTTTCTTGTCCCCGTATTTCTGTTAGACGTCTGTGTACCTCTAAACACCACCCCGATCACACATTAAAATAATTTTCGACACATAGCCACTTGGTTTTGTCTTTGTTATTTTAATAACAATCACATATCTAAGAGACCGTGCCATATTTTGCACCCACTCCATTAAATTTTCATGATTGTTAAACACCTAATGAATGAGAAAATCAAAGTATAAATTTTGGTAAGCCTTACGAACATATAACGTCCAAAAAATATATATTTTAGCTATCCACAAAAAAATAATACTTGATCAGTGTGAAAACTATCCATTGTGTATTATATGTTTTAAGTATATGTCTTTTGCTTTTGCATTATGAAGATGCTTTGTCAATTATAAAACCAAGATTCTGCTTTTCGTGAATCATGGGATGTGTTTTTGTTTCAATCACGGGTAATGCGGGTATGGGTTATGTGGGTTATTTGGGTTACTTGGGTAATTAACATCCTTTCTCTCTAAATCAGCAACCGCCATTACTGCCTTCACAGCAATCTCAGCCAAACTTCTCTTACAACAGTTCACACTAAAAGACGGAGTTAAATCAGATAAAAAAGTATAAGAAGTTAAGAACCCACGTGATCTTTTATAAAATCAGATAGCAATAGGTACTTCACAAATGGAAAATTGATTTGAAATTTGTTGCAGATTCCAGATTGAACACTCCCTTTACTATATTTTGAATAGGAGTACCCATATCTCTAGTTAATATAATCAGTAATCCCTATGAGATAGTTTTAAAATATAAAAATGTGAAAGTATGTGTTTGATATATAGAGCCAATCAGTAGCTTGCTTTTATTTTATTGCAATGGAGGAAGCAAGTAACAAGTTTCCACTCTCATTTGGCCGTGTGATGTTTTGTTCAATAAAATAAACACAATCTGGGTGACCTTACGGTTCCTCAAGTTTAATAAAATTTGCAAAAATTGATACGTTCCTTTGTTTGTTTGTTTACGCCTTTAGAATTAGGGTGGAGAGTGGAGCCGTGATTTGGAGTTGGGACAATATTACCCCTGGTCAAAGGGCTTTGTCAAAGTCAAAGTTGATTCAAACTAAATATATTAAAAAAATTATAAAAAAGCTTATTCGGGTTAATCGGGTAACCCGAAAATTAGTAACCTTAACCGATAACCGAACCAATTAAGCTTATACGGTTTGGGTTTACCCGATTAAGCCACCCGATACCCGAATAACCCGAACCGTTTAACCCATTTCTTATTTGGTTCGGGCGGGTTATTTGGTTTCGGTTTTTTCTCGCACCCCTAATGCCATGTCAATTATAAAAGTGAAGATGCTTCATTTCATTATTAACTAATCTACATAAATGGTCCTTAAAGTTCATAGGATTGTATAAACAATGAGATGTCAACTATTTTGTAACTAATTTACATAAATAGTCCCTAAAATTTTAGGATTGTACAATTGAAAGTATTACTATTATTTGAACAACTCTTGATACAACACAAATTAAAAAGAACTATATAAATTTGAATAGCTCTTTGTACAACAAAAAAATATTATTGGAAAACAGAATTAATATTAATAATAATTATATGATATCAATAATAATAATAATAATAATAAATACAACAAAAAGACATTTAAAAAAAGACACATTAAAAGGGTCAAAATAGCCCCTTGTACAGTAACACCCTATTTAAAATCTCCCGAAACGCATCCTTATATAGTCTTTACAAAATACCCCCTCAACTTCGACTAAATTATAATTCCATACCTAAGCTTTTCACCAATAATAATAACTAGATGCTAGTCACATCGTGCTTATTCTATTACCTTGTCACATGTACCAACAAGGAAGACTTCAAGACACCAAAGCGAAAAGATGAATTAGAAATACAAAATTTGGGTACAAAAAACGCGGATTATTTGTTTTAAAAATGTTGATACAACAATGAGAATGTCCAAATGCAAAAATGAATTGCAGTACTTGTAGCCACTTATATCATGTTCCAATGTTGCGATGACTATCAACAAATTCGCGAAATAAAGACTTGAGTATTCTCCCACCTTTTCCTCGCATATGTTTATGATTCTTCTCTCCATCACTCGTTCTGCTTTCTACATAATCAAACGCGGCATCAGCCAGAGCCTTTACCCATACGGGCCCCAAAGATTCTGCTTCCCCATTCCGTAAATACTCGCTAGGTAGACTCCGCACCTATAACCATCATCAATATCAGTAATAGTATTGTCTACTGTCTACTGTCTACTGTCTACTGTCTACTGTCTACTGTCTACTGTCTACTGTCTACAGGTCTACTGTCAACTGTCAACTGTCAACTGTCAACTGTCAACTGTCAACTGTCAACTGTCAACTGTCTACTGTCAACTGTCTACTGTCTACTGTCTACTGTCTAGGTTACAACGTTGGAACAAAACTGAAAATTGTTAACCTTTTAATGAAATTGTTTTGAAAAACCTGCCACGTCATATCCAAACGAGCGTCATGTCAACAAAAATTACAAAATTTCACAACAATAGAATAAATAAGAGTTGACTGGTTAAATCTTTTGGAAAAAAGTTTGAGGTGGTGAAACTTGGTTGATATTTAGTGGCATTGTCTTTATTTACGCACACAAAATATATAATATATACGAGTTTATATAATAAGATATAATATAAAAGAGAAGATATTTAATCTGACCGCAGAATGTAGCCATCCACGTAAAGAATCCCAACAGAGAACCGATTTCCATTTTGTTTTTTCACTGAAACTGCATACTGCAGCCAACTGTTGCAAGATAGTTGCAGATTTATGAACCTACAAGTACAGACAAAAAAATAGAATTACTACCCTTTTCAAGTTAAACATACGATAATCAAGAAATAGCAATGTACTTTCATTTATTTGTGTATTATAACATTCTACTTTTGTTTCTTTCTAGTGTAATGCTGTAATATGAAGAAATGAAGGTGGGATGTTATAATAAACAAAGGAATGATAGTACGTTGCTATTTCTTGCATTTTTTAACCGTGTGTTTAAAGAATGTTTGTTTTTTACCCTTGACATTGCGGAAACACCGAGTAAAGCATACACCACATTTGATACAATTCCTTCACCACTGTGAGAGATTACTTGAACCACCATGGATGGAAGTAATGATTCCGAGTTAGATGTGACTGATTCCAGTAATGAAGTCAACCCAAACTCTAGGAAACCTAAAGCAGAAAGAATAGTTAGAAAATTTTATATCCATAAACTTAAAACAACATAAAGAAAAGGGAAATATCCGATAAAGTCCCATTATTTTGAGCCAGTTTATGAAAAAGTCCCAAAATTAATTTTATTTACAGAAAAGGACAACATACTGGCTAACGTAGTCCAATTATTTTGGATCTGTTTATGAAAAAGTCGTATTATTTTGTGTAAAAAAATTCAAAATTGGGACTTTTTCATAAACCGACCAAAAATATTGGGACTTTACTGAAACTTTCCAATTAACCGGATGAAAAAATTAATTTTGGGACTTTACTCTATATATGATTTTAATTAGAATGGATAACCTTTTTATTTATAATAATAGTAATATATTAAACAAAAAATCTCATTAAAGCCCGAACAAGATTATAATAAAAAAAACGTATTTTCTATTTATTTTTAATAAATAAAATTGTTAATCAATTGAATACATTTAATTCTTTAAAAAAAGATTTTCTATTAAAAATTATATAAATAAAAAACAGGTTACATTGCAATTTTTCCTTTCCATCATAGCAAAAATCATAACGAAAAACGGTTCTATTTCAGACAAATTTTTTTAAAAAAATCTTTTTTTGCAAAATGTGGTCATAATAACGGTAGCAACAAGCATGAAAATATATTAAAAAAAAAAAATGATACTCACAAGACATATAAGACATAGCTGCAAGTGCGGCCCCACGATGCATAGCTGTACAACAAATAGCTGCTTTCTGAACCGAAACTTCAAGAAGTGGACCCGAAGAAGCTACTACTTCCTGTAAATACATGAACATGAGAAGGGCATTTTCGTCTTTTACAAAACAACAAATCACAATTAATTTAACCTTTGAACAGCTGCAAAGAAAGACCGATGTAAAACTACAATAAGCCTCCACAAGATCGGGTTCTTGATCACACACATATGAAGAATTAATCGCCATTACAGATGATGCATGTGTAAATCTTTCAAGTGTACTGATGAATAAAGATCCGTATTCCTCTTTGTTACCAAATTCTTCAATTACAATGGAAGCTGTAGAGAGAGTAATAAACTAATAATAAGAAACCGAAAAAAATGAAAAAAAAGGGATATATTCAGGGAAGTCGTTATGTTTTGAATCTATATTCGATTAAGTCCTAATTGTTTTTTTATATTCAAGAGTAAATTACAGTTTTGGTCCTTGTGGTTTACACCAAATTATAGTTTTGGTCCTAGTTTTGAAACTCTTGCACCGGTGATCCCTGTGGTTTCTAAATCTTTCACTTTTGGTCCTTGTGGTTTCCAGATCTTTCACTTTTGGTCCCTATGGTTTACACAAATGGTAACAGAGGCAGGGACCAAAAGTGAAAGATTTGGAAACCACAGGGACTAAAAGTGAAAGATTTGGAAACCACAAGGATCAACGGTGCAAGATTTTATAAACTAGGACCAAAAATGTAATTTGATGTAAACTACAAGGACCAAAATTGTAATTTACTCTATATTCAATTAAGCCCAATATTTGTTAAATGTTTACAATTTTAGTTATATATAAAAAGGAAATATTCATTAAAGTCCTTACATTTTGACACTTTTAACAATTTAGAGATGAATTTTCAGTTTTTATTCAATTAAGTCATTACATTTTGACCCTATACATTACCAGTTTGTAAAAATATAAAAACGGCATAACCAACTACTATCCAAAATTGTAAACATTTAACAGAATGTTGGGCTCAATTGAATATAAAAAAAACAATTAGGGCTTAATCGAATATAGGGTCAAAATATAAGGACTTTCCTGAATATATCCCAAAAAAAAAAAACAAAAAACAAAAAATACACGTAACACATTACCTGTTTTAATGTAACACTCATGGGTTTGATATGATGCAAAATTTGTTGATAGGTAATCTAAGATTTTGGGCAACAGTGTCACGAAGTGATGACCTGTAAAGAAATAGGGTTTTTTTTAGAAATGGGGTTTTTTTTTAGGGAAATCTCCAATAAAGTCTCGTTATTTTGGCTAGTTTACGAAAAAGTCGCAATATTAAATTTTTTTACAAAAAAGGACAGAATACCGGCTAACATATTCATTTTAGCCCTTTCATCAGGTTTACCAGGTTTCCTAGATTGGAAATTTTCAATAAAGTCCCACTATTTTTGGTCAATTTATGAAAAAGTCCCAATGTTGAATTTTTTTCCCAATATTTTGGTTCAGTTTATGAAAAAGTCCCAAATTAATTTTTATCAACAAAAAAGTCCCAAATTAATTTTTATTAACAAAAAATGACAGAAAACCAGCTAATGTTGGGACTTTTCCGTAAACTATGCGAAAATATTAGGACTTTATTGAAGATAAAACATGTATTTTCTGTCTTTTTTAGTTAATAAAAGTTAATTTGGGACTTTTTTGTTAATAAAAATTAATTCGAGACTTTTTCATAAACTGAGCCAAAATATTGGGACTTTAATGGAGATTTCCCAATTTTTAACACAAAATAATAGGACTTTTTCATAAACAGACCCAAAATAATTGGACTTTATTGGAGATTTCCAATTTAGGAAAAGGGTTAAACTGAATACGTTAGCGGTTAGCCGGTATGTTGTCCTTTTCCGTAAATAAAATTAATTTTGGGACTTTTTTACAAATTGGCTCAAAATAATGGGACTTTATTGGAGATTTCCCTTTTTTTTTTAAATGTGGAATATTGATTTTAAAATACCTGCGGACTTGACTGCTTGTGAGAGAGCCCTGCATGCTGACATGGACAAAGTTGTGTTTTCAATGTGATTTGATTGAAAGAATTTTTCAAGCATGGGCCAAAAGGTGGAAAGAATGATAATTATGGAATTGTCTATGTCGGGAGATGTGGAGAGAGGTGTTACGAGATGACTGAATACGGTTCCAATCCTGAAAAAGAAATTTGTTAAAAGTTAAATTAAAAGAATGGAGAAATTGAGGAAGTTTGAGTCTGTTTTTGGTTGGATGGAATGGAATGGAATGGAATGATGAATGGAATGAATTGGATAAAGGAATAAGCAAGGTAATGGAATTAGAAATGAGTCCACACATTACAGTGTCATGTTTGGTTGGTTTGTAGGAATGGATTAATGGAATGAATTTTTTTTTGTATTTTATTTGAGTGCAATTTCTAAATTTAGTTGTACTTGATACGATATATATATATATATATATATATATATATATATATATATATATATATATATATATATATATATATATATATATATATATATATATATATATATATATATATATATATATATATATATATATATATATAATGAGCTTTTTATTTACAAATATAATAAATTAAACATGATGAAAGCTCATTAAACCCAAATAAGATTGTAATAAAAAAATACTTGTTCAAGTTATCTTTATAAGATTGTAATAAAAAAAATACTTGTTCTAGTTACTTTTAGATGACAAAATTTTGAAGATTTAAAATAGAGTAAATTACTGTTTTGGTCCCTATGGTTTACACCAAATTACAGTTTTGGTCCTAGTTTGAAAAATCTTGCGCTGATGGCCTCTATGATTTCCAAATCTTTCATTATTGGTCCTTGTGGTTTCCAAATTTTCACTTTTGGTCCCTGTGGTTTTCAAAATTTTCACTTTTGGTCCATCTTCTGCTACCATTTGTGTAAACCATGGGGACTAAAACTAAAAGTGAAAGTTTGGAAACCATAGGGACCAAAAGTAAAAGATTTGGAAACAACAGGGACAATCAGTGCAACACATTCAAAACTAGGACCAAAACTGCAATTTGGTGTAAACCACAAAGACCAAAATTGTAATTTACCCTTTAAAATAAAAAGATTTGTGTCATCAAAAATGAAATAACCAAAAATGGGTTATATTGCAAGTGTCATTCCATTCCATGATGGAACGAAGAAGAAACATTTTTTGTCTAAGGAATGAAGGTAACAGTAACACTAACAAAGTGAAAGGAATCACATTCCTTAAGTAATTGCCAATTCCATTCCACCAAACAAATCCAATGGAATGAACCATTCCATTCCTTTCCTTTCCCTAAAGAAAAAGCATATCACCTTGGACTAGTAATAATATAAACTTCAAAGAAATAAAACCAACTACAAACTAGCCTTCATTCATATAAAAATAAAAAAAATAAAAAAATAAAAAAGTTGAAGAAAAAACCTGTAAAACCCCCTCACTGCAGAGTTAACAAGATGAGTATAAGCAGCTGGTTGTTGCCTCAAAGAATGCACATGACCCCCATCAATCTGATGAATTTACACAAATTATATAATTAATTTAAAACACTTTATAATTCTTTTTAGTAAAGTGGAAAGAAAAAGAAAAAGAAAAAAGAAATCTTACAAGTTTCCCAATAGATTCAAAGCTAGAAGAAAGCAACTTAAGCAACAAATTATTCCTTAATTCCGTATTAGAAAGGTAACTGATTATCAAAGTAACAGCACCAATAACATCTTCCTCATCTTCTAAAGGTAAGTGTCTTTTCTCCAATCCCTAAAATAAGGTAAAAAGACGTAAATACCCTTGTGATTGAAAATGGGTGTAAAAGTAAAGTAAGTAAGTAACTAACTAACCTCTCCAATCCACATTAACATTTCTAAACTTGAAGGTTTGTGCATGACTGCAGTAGCATCTTCACAGAACTTTTTAAAGGCGGTTGCAGAAGAATGTGAACATGAAGGTTCTGACATACCAGCTGCGAAAAATAAACTGAAAAAAAAAAGATTAAATAAAATTATTTGGATTTTAATTATTAATTGTATTTTAAATAATGGAATTGTTACAGTAATGGTCTGGCATCGGTTACGTAAGAAGAGATTGACTTTGAATAGGAACCAATAACATCTGCAATTGATCTATGTACCTAAAATTCACACATGGAAAGGTAAAATAATAATAATAATAATAATCATACTTTCATTCTAAAATTTATATTTTCTTTTATATTCAGGAAAGTTCTTATATTTTGACCCTATATACGAATAAGCCCTAATTGTTTATTTGTATTCAATTAATCCCAAGATTTTGTTAAATGTTTACAATTTTAGTTATATATGAAAAGGAAATATTCATTAAAGTCCTTACATTTTGACCCTTTTAATAATTTAGAGTTAAATTTTCAATTTTTATTCAATTAAGGCCTTACATTTTGACCGTTATATTTTGACCCTATACATTATCAGTTGTAAAAATATAAAAACGGGAAATCTTCATTAAAGTCCCAATATTTTGGGTCTGTTTATGAAAAAGTCTCAAATTAATTTTTATTAACAAAAAAGGACAGAAACTACATGTTTTATCTTTAATAAAGTCCTAATATTTTCTCGCAATTTACGGAAAATGCCCAATATTAACCGGGTTTCTGTCCTTTTTTGTTAATAAAAATTAATTTGGGACTTTTTTGTTAATAAAAATTAATTTGAGACTTTTTCATAAACTGGGCCAAAATATAGGGACTTTATTGGAGATTTCCCCTTTTAATAATTTAGAGTTAAATTTTCAATTTTTATTCAATTAAGTCCTTACATTTTGACCGTTATATTTTGACCCTATACATTACCAGTTGTAAAAATATAAAAACGGCATAACCAGATACTATCCAAAATTGTAAACATTTAACAAAATGTTGGGACTTAATTGAATAAAATAAATAATTAGAGCTTAATCGAATATAGGGTCAAAGTATAAGGACTTTCCTGAATATATCCCTTTCTTTAAATAAAACATAGTTTAAAGATATAAAATGACATACAATGCACATAAAGCCTTTTGGTTCATATGAAGCCCTATCACATAAAATTGTCACCAAGTGTAAGACCATGGAGAGGTCAAATGTTTGACTTTCTTGTAGTACTACATCAGCAACCTGAAATAAAAATAATAATAATAATAATTATTATTATAGTAAAATTAAAATCTAGTAAAAGAATTATTTATAATCTGGTAGAAGTAACTAACCACATTAAGAGCATACATTCTGGTTTCCACCTCCTTCCATGGAATTTGTACGTTTGAAGACAACCAACCACCAAAAAAAATCTGATTCACAATTTTTATATTAATGTCATCATTCATGAGATAATATGAAGAAATTCTAAACTTGTAAGCTAAGGTGTATTATATTTTGACAGATTATAACATCCTACTTCCATTTCTTTCTATTACATCATTGTATTTTCAATTTTTTTCTTAGAAGTTCATTGTACGTTGAAAAAATCCACCCAATTATAGCATTGTAGTTTTAATTTTTTTCATTATAGGAGTGAAAATTGCTTTGTATTTAGATGACATTGTCATAAACACGTACATTTCTCCAAGTAAAATGTTGTAATAATGAGAAACTAAAGTCGGATGCTATAATAAACAAATAAATCAAAGTACATTGTTATCCTATTCATCTTCTAACTTGTAAGCGAAAGCAAATTATATTTTGATGGATTATAATATCCTACTTCCATTTCTTTCTATTGCATCATTGTATTTTCAACTTTTTTCTTATAGGGGCATTCTACGTTGAAAAATCTACCCAATTATAGCATTGTACTTTTATTTTTTTAATTATAGGAGTGAAAATTGCTTAGTATTTAGATGGCATTGACATAAACAGGTAGATTTTTCCAAGTAAAATGTTGTAATAAGTAGAAATTAAAGTAGGATGCTATAATAAACAAACAAATGAAAGTACAATGCTATTTTTTGCATTTTCTAATTTATAAACTAAAGCATATTATATTTTGACAGATATA
Organism: Cichorium intybus; assembly: GCA_023525715.1. Lineage (NCBI taxonomy): Eukaryota > Viridiplantae > Streptophyta > Magnoliopsida > Asterales > Asteraceae > Cichorium > Cichorium intybus. Next base: position 58,293,964 of record CM042016.1, on the reverse strand, counting down.
AATTGAAACAAGTTAAGACAGCTTACCTTTTGCAAAAAGACATCAGACTTCAAAAGCTGGCAAATGTCAACCAAAAGCTCAACTAAATTTAACCTAAATTGAGCAAGGCCATCTGGCAATTCCCTATTGGCCATGTCACCATTATATGTTGAATCATCCACCTACCACAGAGAATGTCTACTTTAATGTTATTGATGATGAACGTATAATTAAATGCATCTCAACATGTCATTGACAAAATTAAAAAAGAAAAAATAAAAAACATGAAAATACCTGAGAACGCATCAAAAGAGCATCCAGCAATGCTGAAAATACTGGAGAAAAAACATCTTTCACATGTTTACTATTTTCTGCAATCTCATCATCCATTCGAACAATATTGCTTGCAAGACTACACCTAAAAATCAGAAAGAAAAAATGTCATTAAATGGTCAAGAAACAGAGTTGACAAAATTTGTAATTTTTTATTAATACTGAAATACTATGTTGACTAAATTGAAAAAAGAAAGTTACCAAAACTGTAAAGTTGAATCTGCAATGTCCCAATCTTGACTTGGAAATGAGACACAACTGCAGAAAATAATATGAATAAAATGTGGCTTGATTTAATGAAAAATATTTACTGTGTTATTTTTGTATTATTATAAAAAGGGATTAATTAATTTCTGACCTTAAAAGTGCATCCACCAGGATAAGTGCTTCAGAATGGGCTTCTATAATCAAACTTGGAGCCTATATTTTAATAAACTATAAGAATTTGCTATCCAGTGGCTTTTGGTTTTATTATAAAAAAATATATGAAAAAACTCAAAAAGCAAGAATATGAATAAATTACTTACAGCTTGACCGATTTCTGACATCAAACATGCAAGACCACTAATTACTTTCTCATCTCCACTATTGAAAGCTCTAATAAGAACATCTTTAAGAAACCCTACTTTCAAAATAAGAACTTGTGGCAATCCCTGTAGGATAGAGAAACAGAAGTCAACATTGACCAAGTCAAAATAACATCATTGACCAAGTCAAAGATAAATAATACCTCATGTCGACTAACGAGCTCGATAAGAACCTCAATTGCCAGATCAAATGAAGACAAAACCTAGAAACAATAAAGAGATGTAAGTACAATCACGAAATCATTTGTAAAATGACGAAAAAGGACATCACCTGAACAGAGTTGAAAACAAAATTAAGAAGGGGGTGGGCTAGTAATGAGACTGGTAAGATTTCTGAGAAGCATCCGGCTCGAATCTGAAAATGTAACAAAATATTTTAGTTTCTTATAAAAGTAGACAGATTTATAAAACCAAGAACTTTAAATGTCATAAAAATTGTCCTACCCAACTTAATAAACAACGAAGTATCTTTCTGTTTCTGTCATGTAATTGAATCACACCATCAAAGCTTTCCTTTGATTGTTGGAGTAGAAACTCTAAAACTGATGATGTATGCGAGAGTAGCTGCTAAAAATATGTTGGTTATTACAGAAACAGAATTAGAGTAAAAAGTAAATAACTAAAAGGTCAAAGGTCTACTACCTCTGGGACATAGTCAACTCTTTGACCAGATTTGGTGTTATAAGTAGTAGATTCGTCTTCAATAACTTCTGGTAAGACTGTGAGCATTTCTAAAACAGCAATATTGCCATCATTCTGACCTTGAAGATTTTGAAGACTGTAAAAGAGCTTCTCGATTGGTTTGTGGTATTCCACAGCATGAAGTATGAGAGTGGATAGAGCCAAGCAGATTTGTGTTAAGAGCTACACCAACCAACATAAAACACACACACACACACACACAAATAAACAAGAAGTTAGTAAATTACATTTTGTTAAATGCTACAACATTGTGTGATGAATGAGAAGAAGAGTACCTGGGGAGGGCCCAAACTAAATCTTTTAGCAGCCAGAAGGAGAGCATTAACAAGAGATTCCTTTGCTTCCAGTTGAAGACAATGTCCTTCATTTTGGATCTGAAAAGTTACAGGATGTAGTGGAGATTCATAATATCATACATTGTATTTGTAGAATAAGATAGTATCTATAGTGAAATAAGGAAAATTTGGATAGATAAATGTTGGAAAAAGTTAGGGAAGCAGTGAGGTATAAAGTTCATGGAGTATGCTAAGAAGGAAAAGATTGAATGCAAAAGGTCATTGTGCTTGGATGTTACAATTTAATGGAAATCGACTTTATGATGTTGAGAGTAGCAATAATGTAGGAAAGAGCGTTTGACAGGTTAATAATGAAGGATTTGGAGAGACTTCATTTTAGCAGGTCTTGACCACATTCCGATTTAGAGGCCAATGACAAACCTAAAGCAAGGTATTTGCAGTCAAATGTTCCTAATGGAAATCTAGTCACCCTATTTGCCAGGAAAGTGGACGAGTGGTCGTGAATATGACAAAATTTATCTTTACTTCACAAGTGAATGCAAATTATCCAATGAATATCCAGATATATCCTCACCTTTCGCTTAAGAACTTGAGCGGCGAAGAACTCAACTTCAAAGTCAGACACGTATTGTTTAGGACGGTCAGAGGTCAGAATTGAGGTGGCGATCTCCCAAGCAGCATCCGTCTGCTGGAACTGAACCAGCCACTGATTAGCAGAGACACGATTGCACGATTGAGCATCGTGATTCAGGACGTGAACCGCCTGCGCCACCTGGTTTTGTAACTCCATTCAAAATTTCATCATCTCCGTAGACGATGCCGGAATTCACCTGGTTTTTTCTTATAGACGCCGGTCGTCCTCCGTCGGAATCATTTCTTATGTTGATAATAGCTCAAATCAACAGTCGGCAGTGGGTTTTCTGGAGCAAAAGAAGTATTATACAGGATTCACTGTTTTGTGCCTGATTTTTTGTCGCTCAACTCTCTCTTTCTCTCTCTCCTCACTCATCCATCAGTATTCAGTACCCTAACGACATATTAGCCTATTAGGTTGCAGGAAGCCGAAATGAGAATTTACATTTTTGGTCCCTAAACTTATATCAAACATGCAATATTGATCCATTCATAGTTGGGTATTTGAAAAGAAACCTAAAACATAACCTCAAAATCTAGGTAGTTAAGTTGGTTATTTGGAAAGAAACCTAAAACATAACCTCAAAATCTAGGTAGTTGATGTAACGAGTTTCGTTGAACAATGCAAGATCAATGATCAAACATAACCACAAAATCTAGTTGATGTAACGAGTTTCCATAACCAAATGTAGGATCATGATCATTTGATTCCAACAAATACACGATGTTAATACGACGAAAGTCCAATCGAACCTTTGGGGAGTACCCAAGAAGCTGCTTTGACGGTTAATTAGCAAAAGTTCAAGAGTAGGGAAGTGCAATACAAGAGTGCGTATGATTGAGGGTTCCAAGTGTAAGTTGTGGAGTCTCTTATCCGAGCCGAGGAAGACATTGCGGACGAATAAGATTAGCGGTGCGAGACAATCAGGAACCGAGTTGAAAGGGTTGCATTTCGGACAGATCAGCACCCCTCGTCCGAGGAATGTTCTTCACCTCGGTTAGACAAACCGAAGAGAGATCGACAGATCTAAAGTGTTGTTACGAGTCAGGGGCATTTAGCCCATTTTCTCAAGCTACTTTAAGAGGTCCGTATTTCATTCCAAACCGAAGTCAGGGGGACCGAGGAGGCAGCTTCGGTCCGATCCGGTCTTTACAATAAAGACTCTACATGGGTTGGATGCAGAGAGTAGAGATGTTGATAAAATGGATAAACTATTTCAGAACCGAAGTGTCTCTTTGGCACAAGTTTCCAAGTCTATTGTTTTCAGAAGATTAGTCTGCCTAACATGTTCTATGACTTGTCACATCAGTTGGCCTATTGTAGAAAGCAACAAGCTAGAAGATTTGACATCATCTTAGAATATCTCTTTACCCGGTATATATAGTGATATTGGATGTAACAATGAGAATGTCAAGAGTATCATTCTTATTAGGGAGAGTGCAGTATACTTGTATATATTGTTTAGCATTCATACTCTAAAATACTATATACTCTCTAGTTCTTATAGTGGACGTAGCTTGATCATTATAGATCGAGTGAACCACTTAAATCCTTGTGTTATTATTTAGTTGTGATTTATTCTCATCGTTTCCTTTAGTCTAGATTAAACTGTGTTGTGTGATCACTTGTTGAAGTGCTTAGTCCTAACAAACTGGTATTAGAGTTATGGCTGAAGAAGGGAAGATTAAGATCGATAGGTTTGAAGGTCACGATTTTGGCTTCTAGAGAATCCAGATAGAATATTATTTTTACCAAAAGAAGCTACACACGCCCCTGGTCATAGAGAAATATGGAGATATGAAGCAGGAGGAGTGGGATCTATTAGATCGACAAGCCCTTGGAGTCGTTTGGTTGTCATTAGCAAAGAACGTTGCTTACAACATTGTCAATGAGAAGACAACGTTTAGTTTGATCAAGGCATTGTCTAACATGTACTAAAAGCCCTCAGCTGCAAACAAGGTATTCTTGATCAGGCAGTTGGTTAACACGAAGATGAAAGAAGGTGGGTCTGTGACAGACCATGTTAACGAGTTCAATCCAATCATATTGAGATCGATATCGGTTGATATTGGCTTCAAAGACAAAGTCCAGGCGTTGTTGTTGTTATCTTCACTTCCAGATAGCAGAGAGCAGGTCTAGTACGGTGACTGCGGTCAGTAGTGTATCCGATACACAGAAGCTCACTTCTAAGGCATTCGTGATTTGATCCTCAGAGATGATATCCACAGAATGAATGCAGGAGAGTGCTCTAGCAATTTGCTAAGCAAAAAACAATGAGGAAGAATGGCCAACCGAGGTGGTGGTGGTGGCAAGGGAAGAAGTAAATCAAGGAGGAGAGAAAGTTCCAAGAGCATAAAGGATATTGTTTGGCACTATAAAGAAAGTGGTCACCTTAAAAATCAGTTCCCAAATCCCTCAATAGGCAATACGATGAAGGAGGTGTAAGTGAGAGAATATTGTGGTGGCGCACTTATATGTTATGTAGAGAGTTTGGTGGAGTCCTGGATAATGGACTCAGGTGCCTGGTTCCATGCGAGCTATTACAGATCTGTAATGTAAAATTTTAGGCATTACAATGGCAAGGTGAGGCTTGCAGACGATCAAATCTTGGATATCATCAGAGTAGGAGATGTTCTCCGAACGAACTTAGGTGCGAAGTAGACTTTGAAAAATGTCAAGTTCATTATGGGATCTCAAACGGATGATGATATTCATAGGATAGTTAGATGATGAGGGGCACCACATTGAGTTTAGCAATCACCAGTGGAAGGTGACGAAAGGGAACATGGTTGTTGCCAGGGCCAGAAGCGAGGAACCTTGTATATTGTTGAAACCTATGTGGGCGAGGCAAACGCTGCGGTTGAAGAAACTTTTCGAAATAGTGTCCAAGGTCATTAACTATTGGTGATATTTCTAATAATAGCAGGGTTCTTTTGGGTTGCCCTCACGACCCAGTGAAAACAAATAGTGACAGAAATAAACTGGGAAAAATTAGTTTATTAATTTGTCATGTTATGATAAATTAATTGGAAACTAATTAGCAATTAATTGAAAATTAATTTTGAATAAATTAATTACAGAGATTGGAAGGGTTGCGTTTCAGACAGATCAGCACCCCTCGTCCGAGGAATGTTCTTCATCTCGGTTGGACAGACCGAAGAGAGATCGACAGATGTAAAGTGTTGTCACGAGTCAGGGGCATTTAGCCCGTTTTCTCAAGCTACTTTAGGATGTTAGTAGTTCGGTCCAAACCGAAGTCAGGAGGACCGAGGAGGCAGCTTCGCTCCGGTCTGTTCTTTACAATAGAGACTCTACATGGGTTGGATGCAGAGAGTAGAGATGTTGATAAAATGGAGAAACTATTTCAGAATCGAAGTGTCTCTTTGGCACAAGTTCCCAAGTATGTTGTTGTCAGAAGATTGGTCTGCCCAACATGTTCTATGACTTGTCACATCAGTTGGCCTATTGCAGAAAGCAACAAGTGACATCATCATAGTCGTTGATACGGTAAAAAATATAAGATTTAATACCTTACAAGCACACTAGCTAAGTGGAAGTAAGGGTCGATCCGTGGAGTCGGTGGTTGAATATATGTGTCAGAAATTAATCTAACTATAGTGTCACTCTATAGTTAACGGCGTTCCATGCACTTCACAAAATCCAATCCAAATGAATACTGAAAACATCAACTAACGATTATCAAACTATAAAAACTAAATTCAATCCAAACCAAACTAAAATGTTCTGACCCCCACACTTTACAAAATCCAATCCAAATGAATACCGAAAACATCAACTAATGATTATCAAACTATAGAAACTAAATTCAATCCAAACCAAACTAAGATGTTTTGACCCCCCGAGGTATACTCAGAAAATCAGAATCATCAACCAATCCAAACAATCAATAAGCAATAAACTGAAATTAACAACTAAAATAACTAAAACCGAATTATTGAATTAACTTAAACCAAATCAGAAGTCTAAAGCTATTGACTTCAGTCAGAATCCAATCCCGACACAATCCAGCGAGTTCTATAATCCAGAACCGTTGGAAATGCGCGAATAACACAAACCGAAAATTAAAGAAAATAAACTAAAACTATGAAAATACCAATACTTGATCTCTGACCATTTAACAAGCAGTTGGTGTGCGTGAAGAACAACTAGATGGAGAACCTATACATACCAATAGCAGGTATCCTAAACATGAACCTGAATTGAACAAGCAGTTGCGTACCAATAGCAGGTATCCTAGTACTTTAAGATTCTCTTTGACCATTTAACAAGCTATTGGTGTGCGTGAAGAACAACTAGATGGAGAACCTATGCGTACCAATAGCAGGTATCCTAAACATGGACCTGAATTGAACAAACACAAACCTGAACTGAACAAAACTTGAACCTAAATTAAACAAAATGGAAATGATGATTTAAACAAAACACAAACCTCAATCGGAATGGGATGAACTGAAAACCGACTTTGACTTGATACCCTATGAATGAATTCAAATCGGTGCATTTGAAATCAAAATCAGTCCCGATGTGATTACATGAAATTGAATCTCAAGTTGAAGTTGTTGCAATCCAATCGAACTTTGCATTTTAACTGATGGGATGAAATCAAAGTATCATGTGTAGATAGTAATTTTTAGAAGATTTGAGGCTAAGAAAGGTTGTTAGTGCTTCATACTCATTGTGGTGTACCAATGAGAATCCTTAGCACATGATATTTATCTCAGCAGTGAGTTGTATAGCTCAGTGCGTCGTCGATTGATAGGTAAGACAATGTCTTAGTGAATCACGGTGATAGTGAGTCACATCATTGACATAAGGGATGGATCTGTATTCCTTATTGGTATAAATCAAGAACATTAACGATCGTGCAAAATTTGTGCATATTTTTAAAAAACTAACTAACTAAAGTAATTTAAAATATTTTTGGATTTTTGAGATTTAAAAATTTTTTGTTTTGTTTTAGTTCTCCCCCTAAATTTGTGCATGGAGGAGATTTAGCGAAAACAAAAACATGAACAAATTTAACTAGAAACAAAAAAATTTACAAAGTTTCAAAATTTGATTTTTCAGTCATCATTACCTCTGTCGCAGATTTGAGAGACGCTCAGTAAACAATGTTTCAATTCCGGAACGAAATTAACATTTTCGAACTTCAACACACCGTTAGTTACGGTCTCTATTTGAGTGATCTTTCCTTTCTCCCCTCCCCCAAAGGATACATCCCTTATATTAATATTCTGAATGTCGTGCAGTTGAGAGATGTCTCCTGTCATGTGCTTGGAACAACCATTATCAACATACCAAGGTCTGATGATATTCCTCCATAGCTGCTCATGCACAAGATGCGGGATTAATTGGTTTTGGGAACCCAATCCATTTTGAAACTGGGTTGACCATTACTATCTACACATGATACTTATTCCAAAATCATATCTTGTTTATCAAATAAAGGACATGACGAATTTTCAGGACTCTTTGATGATTTAGAAGTGAGGCCTTTGGGTACCCATCTGTAATTAGGTTTGAGTCTATTATTGTTCAACCAGATGGGAGCTTCAACACTTGATTTTGAAACATGATTGCCCTTTGATTTGGGCTTATGTTGCAAGTGTGAACTGGAGGACGGTCCTTGAGATGACTTTGACCTCACCGATTTTGGTTTGGCAAAACTATCTCTCGAATCAGTCTTTTTGTCCTTGGGGGCTTGATTCTTGGCCTTGGCAGCATTCCAATCACCATTACTTGAACGTGACCTCGAAGACTTTCTTTTGGAAGATCTCCCTCTCGGCACATTCTTCCAGCCTTGTGCATAGCAGGGAACGTATGAATGATATGAACAATTTCTTGCTATGTGACCAGGAGTCCCACAGTTAAAACATATTTGTCTTTTCAAGAAAGTATGATTAGGACTTGGTCCTGGCCGAGATGAAGTTTGTTTCAAGGACCTTCCACAAGCACACACACAAGCATCAGATTGTTTCACAAATTTTCGAGGCTTAAATTTTTCAAAAGCAACATCACCACATGGTACATGTTATTCAATCCATCCAGGTAGTACAAAGATGTATAGGAGTTCAAAACCGTTTTACTGGTAGCCGGAAATGAAACGTGATGTTGGGAGATATGTAGAGAAGTGTCTGACTTGTTTACAAGTCAAGATAAATCATCAGCGACCATACGGGTTAGTCCAACCACTACATGTACTGATGAAAAAGTGGGATGAGATTTCTATGGACTTTATCACTAAATTACCCCGAACTCCACGAGGGTTCGATTCTATATGGGTAATTGTTGATAGGTTGACCAAATCAGCACAGTTTATTCCCATACGAGAAGATTATCAAGCGTCCAAATTAGCAGAGATCTATGTTAGGGAGGTGATGAGACGACATGGAGTACCTACCTCGATAATCTTCGATCGCGATAGTCGTTTTACTTCTCATTTTTGGCAAAGTTTTCAAAAAAATTTGGGAACTAAAGCCTTAATGAGTACGGCTTATCATCCGCAGACCGATGGTCAAACCGAGAGAACTATATAGACGTTAGAAGATATGCTTAGAGCTTCACTGATTGATTTTGGAGGTAGCTGGGACGATCATCTACCTTTAGCTGAATTTACGTATAACAATTCATATCATTATAGTATTCAGATGGCACCCTTCGAGGCGTTATATGGATCAATGTGTAGAACACCATCATGTTGGTCAGAAGCGGGAGAAAAGCCACTAGCGGGTCCTGAGATTATAACTGAAACTGAGGCGAAGATTAAAAGTATTCGTGAGCATACGAGAGTTGCTCAGCAGCGTAAAAAACAATACGCAGATAAACGAAGAAAACCATTGGAGTTTCAATATGGAGATATGATAATGTTAAAAGTGTCTCCCTGGAAGGGAATTATTCGCTTTGGTAAACGTGGCAAGCTAAGTCCACGGTTTATCGGACCTTTTCGTGTAATTCAACGAGTAGGAGCAATAGCTTACAGACTCGAGCTTCCTGATGAATTACGAGGAATCCATAATGTGTTTTATATATCACATATCCGTAAGACTTTACATGACGAGTCTGCACGAGTTTCTTTGGCGGAAGTACAACTAGATAAGAAGTTACAATATCAAGAACAACCGGAGAAAATTCTAGATAGAAAAATCAAGAAGTTGCGGAATAAAGAGATCGGGATTGTGAAAGTGCAATGGAGACATCATCAAGGCACAAATGTTACATGGGAACCCGAGGGAGAGATGCGATCTAAATACCCTCATCTATTTCAAGAGATTCAGAGGACGAAATCTTTTGAAGGGGTAGATAACTTGTAACGCCATGATACTTTCGGTAAGTAAAATTGATTTAATATAGTATATATAAGATTTGTTAAGTTGTTAAATGAGTTAGGATAGTTAGAAGTCCATTTGGGAAGAGTTCAAACCTTTAAAAATGTCAAAAGAGGTCACACGGGTCGTGTTGGAGTTACACGGGTCATGTAGGAGACCATTGTGATTGTTTTGAGCATACCGTGAGTTACACGGGTCGTGTCTTTTTGACACGGGTCGTGCTGTGCATACAAACCCATGTCTAAAGTTATCCGTGACTTACACGGGTCATGTAAGTATAACAGGGTCGTGTAAGCCTGCAGACTAAAACCCAAATGCATACCGTAAGTTACACGGGCCGTGTTACGTGCATAATTACTTTTTAAAAGCTGATTTTCCATTCATTTGGGATAAAACCCATTTCAAGCCAAACCCTCTCCAAACCCTAAAAATAGATTCTAAGCCATTTAAGTCGAGATTTAAGCCTAATATTCACGAATTGAAGCTAGGGATTTATACTTGGAGCTTAAAAGGTAATCCTCCTTGAACTTGGTTTCATTTCAATGGTTAAATGCTTTGATTTGGAGTGATTCCATGTGGTCTCGATGACCCATCTGTGAATCGATGATGTTAGAGTCAAATTATTAGATTAGCAAGTCTATAAGAGTTTAATTTTAGGCTTGAGTTAGTGATATGCTTATTGATTGTGTTTATGAACTTGAATGGGTCAAAGTGGTGAAGTGGGGAGCTATAACTAGAGTGTTATTGTTATTGTTTGATTATGACTTCACTATATGATGCTAATTTCTGAATTATTACCGATATAATTGTGAATGAGATTATTATGAGACTTGAGTATTGAAATTTAGCTGTTGTGTTACAGCTAAGGCTAGACAGGATCAGGCACGAGATTCTGGAGTTCCACGTACTGAGTCAAACTCAGATGAGTATTTATCACTAGATGAATTATATATTGATGAATTGTTTGATTGCAGATCAAAAATAATTTAAGTTGGAAAGGTTGAGTAAAACCAAGTTTGGGTGTCTAAATCAAAGAGTAATAGAGTATGTGATATACTAATGACTGAGATAGTCATTTGAGATCTGTTTGAATGGGGTGTTGGATGATATAATCAAATTATTACTTAATTACTCACTGAGTTATTGAAGCTCATAAATTGTTTGTTTAAATGATTTTGTTAGGTTCTGGAAATGTTGATCGTGGGAAACGCATCACGGAGGGATAACTGAATTGAATATGGACTTTGGACTTTGGACCTGGATTGTCTTTGTTGTTCAAACTATATAGTTGTCCCGTTTTTTATGTAATAGCTGTAAACACTTATTGTAAATAGTTTATGACTTAAACTATACTTTTGGTATAACTTTGTAAACTTGTTACTCATCTTGGGATTTACACCACTAATGATAATTGTGTTTGATTATATGTTGGTGTATCCCTGAATTGAGAAACCGGGTGTTACAAATAGTGAGGGAGAGATCGATAATAGAGAATCTTATGTACCAGTCAATTTGTTAATCAATTGAGTGCATTGAAGATTCAAAACGTGTTCTTGATTCGTATTTTTAACTGTTTCGGATTCGTCACTTGATTAAGTTTCTGCATTAATCGAGTGATCTGATTGATACCGTGTTAGATCTAGAATTTAGGACTTACAATAACTATTTATTTATTTATTTAGTTGGTAAATAATAAAATCAGATTTCATTAATATATTATTTATTTCATACCATTCTAATACTATTTTTATGTGACCTTATAGGTTAATGTGAGTATAATAAATTTCTTATTTGTTACACATTACATCATACAATTATCACTAATCTTTCAATTTTAGTCCAAACCCAAAAAAACTAATTAGAATAAGCACAACTTAAAGAGTCATATGCTTTTTCAAAAGTAACTTTTTAAGACCATAAGCTTTTTCTTCTTTCTTTTTTTATATATAACAATCACCCCATCACTATAAAAGGGCCACTAAGAATGTAAAGGCTTTTAACTAAGGCCAATTATTTCTCACTATTGAATGTATATATTGTTCTTACAAATCATTGGCTAAATTTGCAAACATGGAGGATAATAAAAATCAAAAATGCTTTTGGATTGTTTATTTATTCATATTCAAGTTCCAATTTATATAGAACTAGCTGATGTATCTCTGCGTGTTGCTGCATTGTTGTTTTTTAGAACATTTATGTATGCACAATTAACAAAAGATAATTTACAATGGAACTTCAAAAAGATAGATAAATCTTAAAAATTGCCAAGGATAAAAACAAATATGTAAAAAAGGGCTAAAATTCAAGCATAAAAAGATATTAAACATTTATAAAAAGGTAATTATGTACAAAAGCTAATTTTTAATAGTGATTTAGTAAAAAAAATATGTAAAAGTTTTATAAAAATATGAAATTTTTTTAGGAAACATTAAAAATAAAGCTGGAATTTTTTTAAATGTTTGGACGATTTCGTAAATGTAAAAAAAGAAGATGTAACTTGTAAAAAACTTAAAAAAAAAGTAAATAAAGAAGGGTTGTGCTATATGTACCCCTCAGCGCACACATTCATGGGAGGTACACATAGTAACTTTGTGTGTGTAAGTTGCTTTTCTTTAAAATGTATAGACCAAATTCATAAAAAATATTAATATTAAGCAAAAACTATAATAATGGATTTTTAAAAAAAAAAATGTGTGGACTATTTAGTAAAAGATAATGTATAAAAAACATAAAAAAATTAATTAATTAATTAATAAAGTTATAGCATTTATAAAATGAAGTAAAGTTAAAAAAAGTCAATTTTAAAAATATATAGACCAAATTCATAAAAATAGTTTAATATTGATATAAAATAAATTTACTAAATTAATAAAATCGCACAAAAGGTTTAAATCTGTAAAAAAGGTTATTATTATGTAAATTTTTTGTTAATATAAAGAAAGAGATAAAAATGTTCAACAATGTGTAATACAATTTAAAAAAAGGCTATATTATGTAAAAAAGTGTGTTAAAATTCAAAAAGAAAAAATGTTTAATATATGCATATGAGGTCGAGAAGAATATAGGGGTGGTGGGAGTAGAACCGCTGACCTCCTAGGTAATAAAAAGCTAGCCTAAGCATCGAGTCAACCTCTAATTTGGATTAAATATTAGACTATACAGTATGAGGACGATCTTCTCAGCGGCATCCGAGGTGGCAGCCGATGCCGCCGGCATGCACCACCCCGGGATAGCGGCATCGGCATAGACAATGTCTCTATTGGCAATATCACGTAGCTCCTCTTCTATTTTTTGTCTCTCTTCTTTTGCCGGCTGCACCACCCCTCATTCTCTATATTCTCTCCCATGGCATCTCTCTCTATCTTCTCTCCTATATGGCTTTTAGGTGGACAATGGCGGAGCTAATAGGGGGACAACCATAGGTGTTGAGCCCCCTCTAACCTTTTTCAATATTATACAAACCTAACTAATCCTAATTACCCAACTCATAACCCAACGTCCTGCATATTTTGTATCATCATAATTGATTGTAAGTATCCATAAAATATATACGAATAGCCTTTTACCAATCCCCATTATTAAAATCGGCAAACATTTTTTTGTAGCTAAATACTACAGTGGTACTCTCCATTCACTACTATATAACCTTTAGTTCTTATTATTATACATTTAATATTTTTTTGTAATTTGTAAATAATGAATTTATTATGATCGGTAAATTGGTTTCTTATAATCAATTGATCATAGGATAAATCATGGATAAATAAATACATTGATACTTTTTTCAAACAAGTATAAGATGCTCATGATCCACAATTGCATCTCGCAAGAAATAATTAATGTTAGGCAAGATATTCAAAATACATGTCAACAACCTCAAAGGAATAATAATATCGAAAAGCTAGTTGAAAACTTTTGAAGATTGCTCTTGCAAAAATTATTTAAACAAGTTTATATTTGTCAATTCCTCTTTCAAATTCTATGCTCTATTACGTGTTACTTTCGGATACAAATATATATATATATATATATATATATATATATATATATATATATATATATATATATATATATATATATATATATATATATATATATTAGTTTAAAACTCGTATATTACACGGTTTGATTAAAAAAATTAATAGAAATGTTTACATCTTATGTTCTTACCTTTTTATGGAATACCAATAAAATTCATTTTCAACAAAGATCTCTAGCAATCCCCAACCACAGTTAGATCCACAAACATAAGATCAAGAAATAAAAAAAAAACAAAAAAATGATAAAATGTTTCAAGTAACATCCACAATAGGTTTGTTTCTCTTGACACATATCAAACTCCATGGCCATATATAATACAGACCAACTCGTAAAATAAACACCACCCCAACTTTCAATGTCAACCCTTCCATCTCTCACTTCCCACCACATCACTGCAAAAAAAAAAAAAATACAAATCCAGGTCAAACTTTGACCACCACAAACATTAAAAGTTACAATAAATTAATATTTTGTCCCCTAATTCAGTTTCATTAAGAATCGATAAAGCTTGCTCCGCAATGCTCTAAAACATGAAGCACAATACATTCTTTAGCATATGCATCGCTTTACTAAATCTTTATTTATATTTTTTTAAATTCTCAATACATGGAATTACCAAAACACATTCCTTTAATCGGAAGAATGAACTCTAAATCTGATGTCATATATAAATTAATTTCAACAAATGTTCGAATCTCCTTAGACAAAATGATGACATTATATTAAAGAAAAAATTATTACCTTGACACAAGGACAATATTCAGGTACGATTTCAAATATCATTTACACTTTAAGAAGGGTAAAATGTAAAAAATATCATACTATTATTAATTTGTTCATGATTGTACCATATTCATATTTCTTTATATTATAATATTATATATTTTTTAAAATATATTGTATTGTAACTGTGTCATTCAAATTCAAAGTTAATATCTTGGGATAATTTGCAAAAGCAATGTCCTAATAGAAAATTAAAAATACAGTTTTATAATTTGGAAATTTTTTCAAAATACAATACTTGAATAATAAATTTTTGTAAAGTAAAAAAACAAAGAGTTATAAGATAAAAAAATAGAAAACGTGTTATTATTTTTTATAATTGACCCGTTGATTTTGTTGGATTAGGTGTCTAAGCCATGACTAATAATTTGTATTTACCTAATTAATAGAAGCAAAGTCCATTTGAGTTGCCCTCATAACTAGAGGTTTGGCAGAACTTCCAGAAGAGAGAAAGATTGATTTATTATATGATTAATAAATCAATAGAAATAAAATAAAATAGTTTATTAATACATTAAAGTGATAATATATTAATTAGAAACTATATTAATTAATTAGAAATTAATCTGGAATTAATTGGATTTAATTTGGTGATTAATTTAATTAATTAAAGGTGTAGGGACTGAATTGTAATTATTCAATAGTTGAGTAAGTGACAATTATGGTAGTTTAAGTGGCCAACAAAATTATGGAGGGATTATCCATAATTTCGATTATTATATGTTAAGATAAATATATTTGAATTGATAGATAAATGTTTATCTTATTTGAATTCAAAAAGGTTTATCTCTAAAGGCTTATCTGCTGGCCAAATAGAAACTATAAATAGGGGTCCTGGGGAACCCTTTTCTGCGCCTCATTCTACTTATTTTCTCTCTAGAATTTCGTGACCTATCCCTCTGGCTCCCTGGGTGTGATCTCATTTGAGGCAGGACACTTGTGCTATTTAGCTTTCAAGAAAACCTAAAGGTTAGTTTTTCTGATTTATTTCTTTAGTAATTTTTCTGTTGGCCTTTAGGAATTATTTATATGTTCAAAGTTAGAAAACATAGATCCAATTTAGGTTGCATGTGATCCTCGGCATCCCAGTCACAAACAGTAGAGCATATCCGAGATTAAATATGCCATGGAACAGTTCAATGAATCTCATAGATCTAGGAATTTCATAAGATTGAAATTGATAAATGTATATCTACCTTAATGACCACTGTGTTGTGATTACGACATCCCTCTTCACACCATAGTTGGGGTATTTTGGATCCTAGCCTTGTTAAATAATATATTGGGTAATTGTTTAAGAAGGATTAAAATTAAACTAATAAATTCAAATTTTATAAATGTCTGAAGATAGTGTTAGTTCTCCTTCTCCTCCTTCACCCATTTTTGAGAGTTTCAGAAAGCACCTGTTACATTCGGTAAGGCTGACTGGCCTGAACTATGTGGTATGGCTTCACAAATAGAGAATGGTTCTTAGTTTTGTTGTACAATATTTGATTAAGTGTCCGCTCCTTGTTCTACCAAAGCATGGCATCACACAGTAGCTTGTGATGAGCATGACCCCTTGACTATTGATCATTGACCCCGAGTTCCGCAGGGATTTAGAATTCCTGGAGTCAGATGAGTTAGTACAGCTGGTTGAGGAAAGGTTCTGAGAACCGGTTGAAAAGGAACGAACTAGGATCTTCAAAGAATTTGAAGTATGCAAGCTAGAAGGAAGTAGCACCCCTTTGCATGTTCTCGAGATTGAGGGATACATAGGCAATCTGTATAAAATTGGTCACCCTTTTGATCGGGAGTTAAACATTAGCTCGACTCGCTGATCTATTCATCCAGATGTACAGAAAGGGAAACCAGGGTAAGACTATCATGGGAATGCATTCAATGTTGACTCTGTATGAGTCGTTCATGGAGAAGCATAGTTCCATTGATTCGACTGCTTCAGGATTGAGTCCAGCAATAAGACACATCAAGAAATGATCCAGATCGTCTGGACCGGTTCTCCGATGTCTCAAACTAGGAATCCACAAGGTGGAACACAGTCACGGAAAGATTGGAAAAATGCTCTGAAGCCGAACGGTTTGGCAACTCAGGAATATCTTAAAACTCAGAACTCCTGATCCTAAATTCCTTGATACAGGATGTGTTTCTCACATTTGCTTTGTATGCGTGGACTCTATAGGATGCAGGATGTTGTTGCATAGGAGCGTATTCGGATTGGATCTGAAGCTCATGCAGTTTTGAAGTTTAGTTAGATATTATGATCTTGTTATTAGCTTATTAGATGCGTGCGACATTGTCTGTCATATAGTACATTGTTTAAGGATATTTTGTTTTTATAAAATTTTGATTTCCTTTTGTTTAAATTATCCTTGAAATGTTGTATGAGTATGTTGATTGGATGAATAGCAATAACTTGAATGTTGATACATCCAAAGTGCTTGGATTCATGAATTGTGCCCTCTATGATTGTTAAAGTAAATTTTATAAGGATCAATTCAACAAAAGGTCCAGTTGGACATGACTTTGGAATCATTTGACTTAGAGTCACATGATGAATTGAGTTCTTAATAAAATCATTTGTGGCAAGAAATGAATCACCCAAAGATCTAATGGATAGGATTTTGGAATCAGTTGACTTGGAGTCAGATGATGATTGCATATCTTGAACAAAATTGACGAAGTCATAGAGATGTAAAAGACATTAAGATTATGAGCAACGGACACATCAGTTACTGTGTATTGCTCGAATCTTCGAAAAAAACACAATTAGTTATACTTCACGATATTTGTCAATTAGTATGACGAATATGGCTTAGCTTATCAGAATAAGCGATTGAATTGAAACCTTGAAGAGTTCAAGAACTTCAAAGGATGTATAAGACCAACAAGAATTTGAGTGACAACATAAACTGAGAAAAATGTTTCACAGTATATCCTCTTCCAAGAACATTAATGGTGATAATGTGTCTTAGGGAAGATGATGGAGCATTGGTCGAAATAGTTTGATCCTCGATGTATGAGATACGTTTTCAATTAGTTTCAGATAAATTGAATATTCAACCAGTCAGACCATAGAAACCATATTCTGACCATATCTTAGAATAAGTAGGTTATGCAGACACTGTCTGAAATGTAAAGCTGGGATCGTCCCACTTGTACATAGAAAGTCCAGGGTCATGTAGCGTTCGTCCGAACCTCATGACTAGCCTGAACCTGATCAGCAATGTCGTTTCATTGGCTATCCCGTTGTACCTGTGAAAGAAGAGCTCTTTTAGAAAGGACTCTGATGGGTACAAAGTTCTACATGTTTATGACTTGGTGGCATTAGGAAGGCCCGCTTATGTTTATAGGCTTGTTTATTGGGATCATTAGTTGGCTAGCTATATATAGTGATTTTATTATTATTTTATAGCTAATGATCTAGAGGGAGTCTAGTGATTTCATAGATAGAGAGTGAAACACACATAGTAAAACCCCATTGTAAAACTTTGATCAATACAAGCATTCGGCTTATTGGATTCTCGATTGGTGTCGTTCTTATTCCGCATTTATTGTCAAATCGTGATTCAACATTGGTATCAGAGCCTAACCTTGAAGATTTAACAGATTATTTCAAAGGATCAGTTCTTGATTTGACAACCCACTAAATCATCAATCAAAATTCAAATTTTCAGATCTGGATCTTCTGTTTTTGTGAGTTTTTCTGATATTCAATCAATATTTTGCAGTTCTTCATCTTTGATTTTTGTTGTGATCACCAATATTGATTCAGATTCATTATATCTCAGTAGAAATTGATTTAGATCAGGTTTTTATCATCAAAATTCGTTCAGATCTACCAGATCTACCTTCTCTCTCTAAAACCCCACTTCAAATCCATTTTCTCTCTCTAGTTTTATTCCAGATCTATGATTATTTGTTGTTTAGAACGAAAATGGAAGCAAGAAACTCGAAAATATGGACTGTTATTGTTGATAATCTCAAATATAAAGTCAACTTTGAACAATTTATGGGATTTGTGTTAAGAGATCTGAAAATTACAAATGATACACTTGTTTCTGGTGCTATTAAAGATGCATATGGAAGATTCGTTTTTCATCATTTGAAACATGAAATAAACAAAGATTTGTTCTCGGAAATGATGATTGTTCTTAAAGGTATTGATAAGAAAAAAGGACTAGAAAATTGAAAATCTATAAGAAAATATGTTTCTCTAGTCGAAGATGCAAGTGTTCTTCGTGCTCTTCAAGATTTTGAAGATGATGTTCTTCATCTTCATGTTTCTGAAAATTTTGATGAACACTTCGGATCTTTACTTGTTCCCCAACCTGAAAAGAAAGATGCAGAGGTTAAGGGGGAGTTGGATTTGAAAGAAAAATGTATAGTGAAAGTATTGTTTGTTGCTGAAAGCTCAAAAAGACCAAAATCCAAATATAATGGTTCTTCAGCTTCAAGTGATATATTTGAAGGTATGAAACCATATAGAAAACCCATTTTAGTTGAAAATCAAAGTTATCAAATCCGAAGGGTTTACAATCCGAAGTTTTCTGATCTGTTTCACAAAGATGAACAAAGTCCTTATTTCAGTTCTTGTGTTCATAAGTTTAAAAAGAAGAAAAAGAAGAAGAAAATGTCAAAACCAAAGTTAATGTGGGTTCCCAAAAAGACATGTTCAGATGTTCTTGTTCCAAAATCAGATGAGAAATTTGTTGGAAATTCTTTTGTGGTTAAAAGAAAATTTTCAGAAAGCTATGTTCAAAGAAAGGATCTTTTAAGAAATTCGGGATGGTATAATGTGTTGTTTGAAGATTTTCTTGTTCCAACAAAAAGAACCCGAAGATCAGAAGCTTGTTCATCATCACTTTTGAACGGGTCTGTTGAGAAATTTGCTTCAAAATGTTTAAAAATAATTTGGGTTGCCAAAAATTCAAGAAATCAGATGGTTTGTTGACGGCTTCGGAATATGACATCATACCCTTCGGAATATGACATCATACTCTTCGGAATATGCATCTCAAGTCTCCACTTCGGAACCTAAGTTTGTCTTGATTTCATCTTCTCCTGAACAAGAAAAGAAAAAACAATTGTTATCTTGAATATTAGAAGAACACTAGTTTTGAACATATTTGTTGGAAATCATGGTTCATGTAATTAGTTTCAAAAACAAGAGTTTGCAACGGAAGCATAAAATCATGAACACAAATTCCATTTTCAAGAGGATCATGCTACATGCATGTAGAGATAAGATGAAGAACAAACATAGATTAGGTTCAAGATCATAACCTTTGTTCTTGGATTTGGTTTGGATGATTTTGATAGCTAGGAATCAAATTAGAATCCCTCTATAGTTGATCCACCACAAGCTTGAACACCCTTGAATGCTAGTTCCACAACTTGCAAGATTGAACTCCTTTTCTTGTGAAACAAAAATCTAATTTTTGCTAACTATCAAGAGGGCTTTTAGAGAGTTTCTTTGGCTGATTTTTGAAGTAAGAAATGATCATACAAACCCCCTAAAACTCGGCCACTATATCACCCCACAAAAGAAAGGAACAATGGTCATGTGCTTAAAGAAAAAGCACACATATCATCCATGGTCACACCTAGAAGACATGAAGAATATTGCTTTACTTTTAAGTCATCCAACCATGCATTGTCCCCTCTATAATGGCTGAATTTGTGCAAGCCAAAAAGAATTATATTTGGGTTTTTATTATTTATAAAGCTTATACAATAAAAGCTTATAAATAATACATCTTCATTTTCTTTAATGGGATAACATTTAACCCATGAGTTAGTATAAATAAACCATCTAAATATACAATCTTAATTGTATAATTATATATATATACACATATATATTTATATATATAATAATATATATATTTTATTTAATTTACCAATTAAATTAAATAAAAGGCTTACTTATAAATCAATTAAATCGTTTAACAATTTAAACAATTTAATTGTTACACTTAATTAATTCATCACATATGAATTACTAATCAACCTTTAATTTTGTAGTTATTATTATTTACTTCAAATAATAATAACCTACAAGATTAAATTGCAAGTTTAGTATCATTTGATGTTAAATCAAATTTAACGTTCTAAATGATCAATTGGTGTCAAACTTGTTGTTGGTGTGACCCTATAGGATCATGTATTATTAGTAATATCATTTTATGATCATCCTTGGGCATATAGAACTAACAATATTATCTACTGGATAAATAAAGGAGATATCGGTTATTATCATACCTTGACCTTCATCAAAATTTTCTGAAATGGTATAATTTTTATGAACTAGCTCCTTGGTTTCTCTGGACTCTGGTTGTATATTTCAAGCATACAAAAGGTTATTATGGAGAGTATTTTCATTTGTGACCAACAAAAACCAAAAGTCACGATTTTTGAAAATGGTCGTACCTCTCTCTCTCTCTCTCTCTCTCTCTCTCTCTCGATAAAATGACTACAAGCTGCAAAATCCAACGAGTCTTGTAATTTTTCAATTGCAAGTAAGTACAACTTGTCATTCCTCCCGTTATGTGACTACAACCCGGTATGCAAGCTGTTTTTTTACTGCAACACGTCTATATTGGAAAGAGTCAAAAGCTACTGCCACATGAAAAGTTGGTGTTACTCTCACGGTCCTTTGAGGACACTCTTTTATCCGCCACGTCGAAAGGAGAAATGAAATGTCCAGTCGCTATCTCTTTCAAACGGTACAATGAGGGCTAAAGAAATAAAAAAAGGACACATGCGAAGCAACATACTGTGGAGACTGCAACAATACTCTCTCGCCGTCAAAAGAAAGCATGTTGATGTTATCACTGCCACGTCTCTCAAGCATTAAATGCTCCAAGCTATTAAGGCTGCAGGAAGTAATGGTGGCCAAGGGGGTCGCCAAGCCCCTTGGCGAGCCAACCTCCATTGCCAAAGCTACTCCGCCATCCCTCTCCATCGTTCTTGCCAAGCCAGCACGCCAAGCCGTTGGCAAGATGCCAACGGCCATTTTCTTCTTTTTTTAATTCAAAAATAATTAATTTCTTACCTATATAAACCAACATATTCACATTTATTTCACACAATATCTCTCCTTAGCCATCGTTGGCCATTGGCCACCACTGCCTACAAAATGGCCAACGCCTGCCAACCATAGTCTGGCCCACAAAAACCCCTTGGCCATCCGTTGGCCATTGGCCACCACTCCGTGTAGCCTAACTGGTCATTGCTTTATCTCTCTTTTTATTTTTAACTGCTACATCACATGGGAGTGTACTACATAACTGTTGCTTTTCTTGCTACACTGTTCATCCATGCGAAAGGAAACTGCCGGCATTTGAATTAATTGAAAAGAATTGTTGTATGGTAATTAAAGCTTCATTGGACACGTCAAAAGAAAAGGTTATGCATTAAATGTTGGAATACGATAGCATAAAAACAACGCAGCGGAAACATAAATCAAAATCGTATTCAACCATGATCACAGAATCATGCACACTTTTGTAACTGTAAAATCAAGAGGGTTCAAGACATACCTTTTAAATCTCAAATCTGATTTTGTTAAGATGACGAGAGCCCAAAGTAGAACTCCTCTAATGTAATCGCACCCAAGACAACGATCCAGCACCCGTTGATGTAGTATATACCTTTGCTTGAAGTTTTAGCACATAATACTTAGGGTTTTGAAAGAAATCGGCCGTATACCGAGGGGTGGGAGGAGAGTGACGAAAATTAGGGTTTTGGCAGCCACTACAACTCATATCTAGTGTTGTATTTATAGTGCTCCTCATCCTTATCTCCTCCCTTGTGGATATTTCACTTTAGTCCTTTATCCTTATTAAGTTTCTAATTAATATACCTTTACTTTGGTATATTAATAAACTTAACTATTAAGTTTCTAATTAATATACCTTTACTTTGGTATATTAATAAACTTAACCCCTCAAGTTTATTTTCGATCTCTTTTAGCTAAATCGTCTCTTGCGTGTAACCCAAAAGGACCCTACTATTTATAGTAATATTACCAACTTGTTATAACGATGGGCATATAACCAACAGTCTCCCACTTGCACTTGTTATAACAACTGTATGGTCTAATATTCCCTAACTTAGTAAGGTGTATGTCATCCTAGACAAGTGCCGTGTTCATCTAATGAAACAGCCCTTAGGCAAGTGATCAAAATATTCCTTTGTTCTACAAGATATCCTTATGAACGTCTGACATGGAATTATGTCAGTCTCAAACATTCAAAATTATGTTTCCCGATAGAGATTTGTGATAACCACAACAGACTGCACTATTGATTCTATATCAATTCACTCTCGGTACGGCCGTACACTAGCTGTCAGCACCAAATCATCGAGGGGCCCATGGATATCGCTTCTCCTGTTAGGGCAGAAGGAACAAATAAACTTTGACTACACGGATCTCGCCTACTCATCATGTCATACCTGGACATTCCTGTATGGCTGCCAGTTACGGACAACGTTGGAGAAAACCAAGGCACAACAGACTGCAGGACAAAGAATCAATGCATCTCCGCTTGAAGAATATAATATATTACCATCTTAGAATTACTCGTGACAGATTCCATGAAGTAATCTCTAAGCGCAGGTTACTCCAATACTTAATCCCTATTAAGTACACATGAGAATTAGTGCATCTCCATGCTATGTCCATCTCTATGGACAATCTACCAATTCCTCATGTCAGTCTTGAATCAATACTTACTCCCAAAAGTATGACCGACTGTGGACAGTTTGAATAATAATTAAATTATTCAGGAAGTCAATAAAACACGCAAAATCGGAACACAATGATAAACTAATGAAATGACTGCCTTTATGCATATATTATGTTCTCCACATGATAATCTTCATATCAGATAGAGTTTTTCATTGCTTAAGTTCCCAATACAAATCAAACTATACTAACCTCACTCAAAGTCAATTCATTTGCAAATTTAATGCATATGGACTTAGCATGAACGATCTTGCTTAGTCCGAGACATTGACTTAGTGATCAGATCAGCTATCTTGCCTCATCCGATATAGCTCTATTAACTGAGATGTCTCTTTTGGTAAGAACTCGGATCCTGACTGCGTACAAGAACCGTTTCTATTAGTTTTGGAAGCTAGTATCAGTGTGTTTCTTTACACTGAGTTCTCCCATACTATAATGGATCAAGAATATCTTAAACATTTAAGATACTTCGTGACTTCCATCCATTTGACTTTTGCCAGGATTAGCCTAATGTCAAATCATCATGCTCAAGGCATATGATACATTAGGTCTCGTACATTATGCGATTGATCCATATGCAAGTGCATACGGGACTCAACTTATCTCATCCAGGATCTTAATGGAACTAGGACTCTGAGTTTCACTCAGTCCTAAACCCTGATACAGAAACTTGAATCCCTTATAGGAGTCATGTATCTCTAGATCCGACTGCTCATGTACTCTGGCTTATCCTTATGAAGCACTTAGTTCTCTCTCCATAGATCATGATGCTTCATATGCAATAGGTCACTCCTATGTCATTTGTAGCATAGCAATTCTCATTCATTTATGATTTCTCGATATAGGGACGTTTACATGAGAACTTTGCTATCTGCATACAACATAGGTTGGACTTCAGTGCTCCCACTAGCACTGACATTTACATAGTTCACTTTTGTTTCCAAAATCCCTATGAAGCACTTAATTCTATCTCCATAGATCAAAATGCTTCATGCGCATTAAGTCTCTCCTGTGTCACTTATAGCATAGCAATTCTCATTTATTTCATATTTCTCGAGATAGGGACATTTTCATGAGAACTTTGCTATCTGTGTACGACATAGGGTAGACTTCAATGCTCCCACTAGCTCTGACATATACACATGACTCATCTTTACTTCTCGAAAATCCAAACTCTTTGATTTTCTCATCGAAGCAGAGATTCCAGCTACGCGATGCTTGTTTGAGTCCATAAATCGACTCCATAAGTTTACACACTCTATTAGGATATTTGGACTGTACAAAACCCTCTGGTTGTGTCATATACACATCCTCTGAAAGTTTTCCGTTAAGGAAAGCGGTTTTTACATCCATTTGCCATATTTCGTAGTCATAAAATGCTGCGATGACAAACTATATCCTAATAGATTTAATCATCACCACTGGTGAAAAAGTTTCCTCATAATCAATCCCTTGGGTTTGAATATAACTCTTTGCCACCAGTCTGGCTTTGTTTGTGTGTACCTTTCCATCCACGTATGTCTTCTTCTTGAAGACCCATTTACACCAACTGTTTTAAGGTTAGGTGTTTGATCAACCAGGTTCCAAACTTGGTTATCATACATGGATTTCATCTCGCTCTCCATCATCTCTTTCCTTAAGGCAGCCCAAGGGGCCTGCCACGACTTCCGATAATTGGTAGGGTCACAATGATCCACCAGACATTCATCACCTTCGTCAACATGTAATTCATGAAAACCAGGTGTATGACGTCCTTTATCAGTTTCTCGAACAGGAGATGGAGTTATGTCAGATTCCTCAGCAAACTCTTACTGAGTCTCAACAGGTTTTACTACCTCTGGTTGAGTGCTAGTGCCAACAGCAGGCTCTTTGATCCTTTGAGTCTCATCAAGATCAGTCAGGCTCCAACTGATTTCTTGAATACCAGCTTCCTATCATAGAAGACTGCCATTTATACAACAACATATTGTTGTCAAAATGCTTATTATATCCAAGTACTCTAATGGAATAACACTTCTGTTAATCGGCGTCCTCTGAGCTACACGGTAAACCGTAAGTCTCAAGACCCCAAATTTCTAAATATGCTAGTGAAGAAACATCTACACTCCATATTTATCAGAAAGTGTTTATAGAACCTTTTGTGGTTGTGCAAGGGTTAGGACTCTATTGTCTCTAAGGTTTAACCTCAGACATAGATTGGAAGCATAATACAATCCATCATAAGTCGAACCTTTATGTTCGATTATAACTCAGACACACCATACGATGCTCGTAGCGGTCTAAGTGGATTTGACTGTTGAAACAATTTTCACAGTCCATTAGATGATTGTATAATCTTTGACTAAGAAACTCTTTATCCGCACTTGGATTTAGAATTCTCATCCTTTGCTCATTTGATTCAATACTCTGTTCTTGAAGTACTGATCACCATATAGGTTTCAAACTCAATAGAGTATTTTAAACGGTTTAGTGGAAAACTGAACGGTCCAAATACATTAGATGTACAAGGTCCAACAGATTCTCAACCTTTGCCCACAATAACTTGTGAGCAGTGCATAGTTATCTCTCTATGTAGACAAGAATAGCAGTTATCATAAGACTTTCAGTCAAATGATCTCCAGAATCCTATCCATCTGGAGTTCTGGTAGCTTCTTTCAAGTTTACAAAACTAGACAATTCCACTCATACCATTAATCCAAACATTTGGATTCTCTTGAATCAATCTTTTCGAACTATTGTTGTGAACCAGTTCTCATAGATGTAATGACCATAACTTTGTTTCAAAATAACTTTTAAAATAACTTTTATTTAAAACAACCTTTATTTAAACCAAGTCAAAACCATCTGATGAAACAATGTTCACATCAATAATCTTCAAATTGCAAAACCATAAACTAAAACATTATAGAGAAGTTGGTTCCTAATCCTATGGATGAAAGCAAGCTGCTTGTAGTCCATGATTCGATCCAGCTCTCCATGGTTTGTACCTCTGTTTTATTCCAGTCTCTGCCCATTAAAATGGCAATACTGGTCATAAGCAAAGCACTTATGGAATTACAAATATACCTGAAGTGCCATACTCTTTGGCTTGCAACTACTTCTATTGCGTCAGATATCTTGAGCATTTATGCCTTCCATGTCCCACATCCTTTCAGTGGAAACAAAAATCTTCCTCAGGATTTCAGTATTAAGGTTTCTTTAGAAAAATCATTCCCTTGGTAGGGTTTGTCATTTTCCTTTTGACACCTCCTTTAGGAACTGTGGTGTTGGATTCCCTAGCCATGTAAAGTTCTACTTTCCTCAACATGCTATGTAATCACTCGAAGGGTCCTTTTAAGTTCTATATAATGAAGTCCAGAATGAACTAATCATAAGAACTAGTCAGCGAGTTAAGGACAATGTCCGTGACTAACTCCTGACTTGTTGGAAATCCCAACCTCCACATTTGGTCAACGTACCCTCTTATGCTAAACATATGGGTATTGACTCTCCATCCTAGTAACAGCCTACATCCAAATAATGCTTTCATGACTTCGAATCGTTCCCATTTAACCTGCTCTTGGATCATGTCCTTAAGCCGGTTAATCATGTCAAAGCACCAAGACCCCACAATCTTCTTTGAAGCTCGGGAATCATAGTGTCTAACATGAAACGAGCAACCTTATTCGAATCATTTAGACGTCTAAGATGATTGACCGTCTATTTCAGCACTAGTGGATCTGGCTGGATAATCCATAGGAACTTGTTCCTTAATCATATAAAAATTTCCCTCGACATTGAGTACTCTTCTCAAGTTCTGGAACCAACATGCATAATCTATGCCGTTGAACTTACTTTGTTCGAGGAAGCCACGCAGTAAAAAAAACTTGTAACTTTCAAACATTCTTTAGTTGACATCTAAAATAGAGTTTTGTTTAGTTTGATTATCCCTTAATAAATTAATTACCCATAAAATTATTTTACTTAAGGCTAGAATCCATATTTCGCTTTTGGTGGTGAAGAGGTATGTCGTAGTCACCCCCAGAAGTTATTTAGGTAGGCAATACTCTTTTGCCAACTTCAATCTCTATGAAGCTTCTAGATCTCTCGAGATTCATTGAATCTAATCAATGGCATGTTTAATCCCATCATGCTCATCCTCTCTCTCGTGACGGGTATGCCGCGGATCACGAGTTTGGATGGTAAATCGACCACGAAGACCCACGTGACACCCGACCCATGATTCATGAGTTATCGCGAGTATCACATCATTTTGGCCAAGTCCAATCCAACGCATTGGCTATAGCACTTCCCACGCCGGAAGGGCCCGGTTAAATGTGTGGTTCTTTGTGGGTAGCATGAGATTTACATTTTCATAAAACGAGATTTTGTTTTGTTTTTGTTAAAACATTTTAACATTTTAATTGGCATAAGGGTCAATTTAAACATTTAAAACCGGTTTGAAATTGCCAATTTGACTTTTGAAAATTCTATTAACTTTTAACAAATTTTTCTTACTTCTGTATTTTCAGTAATACTTTTATCTTGAAACATTGTCCTATCAAACCCTTTCGGTAACTCCACTCAATAAAATGCGGCAGGCGGTGAGGGTGGTAAGCAATGAATGCTATTTAAAAACCGACCTCATTAGGAATCGAAGAGACCTCCTTAAACCTTCTCAACACATTTAGAGTGAGTGAGCCTAGTCATGGTCTGACCAATGTTTTATTTTAAGTTATACATATAGATACAATTATAATATATATATCATTTAAAATTTTAAGTATTCTTTGAAAATTATGTTTAACTATTAATTCTATTAAACACGCAACGATGCAGTGTTAATAATTAATTATAACAATCATCCATTAAATTTTGAAGCATTTTAAACTTTGTGTTTAGCTATTAATCCTATTGAGCATGCAAGCATTCAATATCAATTATTAATCTAAACAATCATATAAAACTAAAATCACCATTTTATAACAAGAAATCTGATTTCAGAAAAACTTCACGACCATCGCGACGCAGAACACTAGAAAACGCGACGCGGCAATCAACAGAACACGATCATGACAGGAACGACGCGCGGCGCGGCACACTAGGATTCGCGATGCGGCAAAACCCTAACGATCGTAACTTTAGAAAAACCCGCGACGCGATAATTCAAGTACCGCGGCGCGGACGTCGATCAGATTCGATAAATCAGGAAAAAAAACGACTTTTAACAATTTTAATCGAATCAAAACAGTACAAAATCATGATAAAGTGGCTCTGATACCACTGTTGGAATACGATAGCATAAAAACAACGCAGCGGAAACAGAAATCAAAATCGTATTCAACCAGGATCACAGAATCATGCAGACTTTTGTAACTGTAAAATCAAGAGGGTTCAAGACATACCTTTTAAATCTCAGATCTGATTTTGTTAAGATGACGAGAGCCCAAAGTAGAACTCCTCTAATGTAATCGCACCCAAGACAACGATCCAGCACCCGTTGATGTAGTATATACCTTTGCTTGAAGTTTTAGCACATAATACTTAGGGTTTTGAAAGAAATCGGCCGTATACCGAGGGGTGGGAGGAGAGTGACGAAAATTAGGGTTTTGGCAGCCACTACATCTCAGATCTAGGTTTGTATTTATAGTGCTCCTCATCCTTATCTCCTCCCTTGTGGATATTTCACTTTAGTCCTTTATCCTTATTAAGTTTCTAATTAATATACCTTTACTTTGGTATATTAATAAACTTACCTATTAAGTTTCTAATTAATATACCTTTACTTTGGTATATTAATAAACTTAACCCCTCAAGTTTATTTTCGATCTCTTTTAGCTAAATCGTCTCTTGCGTGTAACCCAAAAGGACCCTACTATTTATAGTAATATTACCAACTTGTTATAACGATGGGCATATAACCAACATTAAATGCATTGTGAAAATGGCAACATTCAACTTGCTTTGTCTATCTCTCAATTCGTTACATCCAAATTGAAAATGGATTAATATGGATGCATTAAATGCATTAAATGCTCAATACAAAGTAACTTTTTTTTTTGGTTTACAATCAACTCTCACGAGCTCCACCATCACGAGTCAATTCGGATTCAAAGGAGTTAAATGAAAGTATCACTTCGGACTTGGAGATAAAATAATTCCAATTCTAATTTTTTTCTGGAATTTATTTTGCGGCTTGGGCCACCAGAAATGGACTTTAATCTCACATTAAAGTTGGGCTTACATTTTCGGAACCCTTAAATAATATTGGGCTGCTGTTGTTAAATTGGAGTAAGAATTGTGACTTGGGCTGAATACAACTTCTTGGGCTTATCATTTTTTGTGATTTGGGCTAAATGGAATGACCCGATTCTCACAAATAAATGGACCACCATTTGGATCTTGAAGCATTTTTCGAGAGGGAGTATTTGATTGGTTGAACGCGCTCTCATGATCAAACGGTTTTATGATCTCGTTGATCATAAAAAGGGGGAGATTGTTAGATATTTACTGGTCGTTCGAGAAGATTGTCAAAGATTATTATTTATGCGTTTCTTGATCCGTTTCCTATGTCACGTCATCCATTCTGATCTTTGAGAGGGAGATTGTTGGGTGCAAAGTTCTACATGTTTATGACTTGGTGGCATTAGGAAGGCCCGCTTATGTTTATAAGCTTGTTTATTGGGCTCATTAGTTGGCTAGCTATATATAGTGATTTTATTATTATTTTATAGCTAATGATCTAGTGGGAGTCTAGTGATTTCATAGATAGAGAGAGAAACACATATAGTAAAACCCCATTGTAAAACTTTGATCAATACAAGCATTCGGCTTATTGGATTCTCGATTGGTGTCGTTCTTATTCCGCATTTATTGTCAAATCGTGATTCAACAGACTCATGTTCTAAGGAAACAGTGGGAGTTAGGACAGTCCTGAATGAGTTCAGGATTAGCCAAGTGAAAGAACCTTTAGTCATCACTAGGCTTTGAGCAAGAACCAGATTTATGTTAAACCTGACATACTCTTCTCTTAACCAATAGTATTGGTCACCGTCATAAGGTGTTATGATCTGGGTGACATACCGATTAGTGGTAAAACACTAAAGTTGGTACGGATTAGCAATCCGACTACTTGGGAGCATTGGTGAGCCCGATTGCTGCCAAATAAGAGAACCTTAGGGCGAGACACAGTCTATGTGGAAATTTGATTGATTTTACACTTGATCTAAAAACCAGTGGGAGTAATTGAATCATCAAAAGAAAACGACATAGATAGAAATGTACTGACAGACCATCTGGTTGAGTGAGACGATACTCAGAGTCAAGCAATTGATTCCGAGAGAAGCACTCTCAATAGAAGATGAAATCCGAGAGGATACTGCGTGGCACATTGTGAGTCGTTAGTGGAGCGCGTGTGGATTACCGGCACACTAATAGGGACTCACAAAGAGCATGCCAATACAGAAGGTACGTGGCCCCGGGATTCATCCCACAGGCACCTCGCAATAAAGGATATTCGGATTCTCAAAATGTGCCAAAAAGTTTGGATTTTGTGAATAGCCTGAAATATTCCCATAATTATGTCAGAAAGGTTTCGGATTCTCAAAATGTACCAAAAGGTTTAGATTTTGTGAATAGTCTAAAAGAGTCAAAGCCAGTGGGAGTATCGTTGTTATCTGCATATGATTGTATGTTGGTTACATATTGTTTCTTGGAAACATCTCTTATCATTATAAAGTGTAATGATTTGACATTAAGAGATGATTCATTATGAAAGACTTAATAGAGATACATCATACTCAAGTGGTTGTGAACATCTATGAGATAGATCAAAAACTCTGCCAATATGATCTTGATAAGATTCAAGATGCATAGCCGTAGTAAGGAGTTTCCTATCATTACAAAGTGTGATGACTTGGCATGAGAGATATAAAGTAGGTGCAACATACTCACGTAGTTTACAGACGTCTATCAGATATATGAAATCATCAGTATAGACCTACCCATTGTAAGCATGATCTTGATAAGATTCAAGATGCATGAGAAAGAGTCTCCGAAAGGAAATAGTTTTCTCGAAAGTCGTGACACAGGTAATCTCTAGATTCTGAAAGGGTTTGGAATAAGATTACATCGGATTCCACAAGCTTCTTGGATCGATCAGAAGTGTCATGAACATGTCCTGATGACTTAATGCTTAGAGCATAGTAAGTTGGATTCAGGATATAATCTGGTTGAGAGAATTGGATGGATTATTTGAACACACGTGAGAAATCAGTGAGAAATGATTGGGGTAAATGTTAGTAACAATTTGAAAGGAGTTTCAAATCGGTAATTGTTTACACCAGGACGTGGTGATGTAGGACTTCATGGTTAAAAAGTTTCGTTGGTATTGTGATGGAGCGCGTGTGGTTCACCGGCACATCATAACACCTCGAAATAGTCTTAGGGTGCAGTCATGTAGACTAAAGACCCCGAAAACCATAGGAAGTCACAGTACACATCAACAGAATGGAGTTAGGAGAGAGAAAAGGACATAATAACATATTGAGATGTCATCGGAAGAGCATCCGATTGGATCATCTGCAATGTAATGTATCAGTGTAAGACATTTTTGAATACATAGAAAGAGTGAAATGTTCATGTAGACATAGATATAAAACTTGAATTGAAAGTTTAAAAGAAATCAAGAAACCGATAATAGTTTTATGACAAGATCCGACTTGGTGATTACCTCGTGGAGACTTGGTAATAAGCAGGAGTAGCTGCCAGTCAGATTTTATGTTTCACTTTCGCATGTTTTACTTCCCGAATAATTTAATTATTCAAAAGGTCCACAGTCGCTCATACTTTGGGAAGTAAGTATTGAATCAAGACTGTCATGAATTGGTTTGTAGACTGTCTAAGGAGTTAGACATAGCAATATGATTGCTACAACGTTCATGAGTACTTAGAAATAGAGATTTGAGTATTGGATAAACCCACGCTCAAAGAATTGCTTCATGGATTATATCACGAGCAATTTTGAGACGATAATATCTTATGGTCTTGAAGCAGAGACATATGAGTTGAAATTTGCAAGTCGGTCGTGCATTGATAGTGCGTAAAAGCATCGGTAACTCGATGTTATAAAACGTATTGTTGTGCGCGATTTTGATGAGTAAAAGACACAATCATATGAGTCGAAGCTTATTCGTTCCTTGACCCTGATGGGAAACATATATCTGTAGGCCTCTCGATGATTTTGAAGTTGACTAAAGTGCTGGCCAGCCAGGACTGAATTGATGTGTTCAATTGGAAGTCCTATGTCATATGCAAATCAAAAATCAGGAAACAGAGTATCGGATAAAGATTGATCACAATCCATGTCTCGTGTCCGGAAATATCTTGTTGGACCGAGGATCATATGATCACTTATCTATGGATAGAACTGACTGGGTCAGAGTTCGGCAGCAGTTTCTAGGAAGCTACAGTTTGCTAAATAATTAGAGGTTACATTAGTAATTATAGTCATAGACTTATCCAAGTGGGAGACTGTTGGATTAGGTGTCTAAGCCATGACTAATAATTTGTATTTACCTAATTAATAGAAGCAAAGTCCATTTGGGTTGCCCTCATAGCTAGAGGTTTGGCAGAACTTCCAGAAGAGAGAAAGATTGATTTATTATATGATTAATAAATCAATAGAAATAAAATAAAATAGTTTATTAATATATTAATTAGAAACTATATTAATTAACTAGAAATTAATCTGGAATTAATTGGATTTAATTTGGTGATTAATTTAATTAATTAAAGGTGCAAGGGTTGAATTGTAATTATTCAATAGTTGAGTAAGTGACAATTATGGTAGTTTAAGTGGCCAACGAAATTATGGAGGGATTATCCATAATTTCGATTATTATATGCTAGGATAAATATATTTGAATTGATAGATAAAGGTTTATCTTATTTGAATTCAAAAAGGTTTATCTCTAAAGGCTTATCTGCTGGCCAAATGGAAACTATAAATAGGGGTCATGGGGAACCCTTTTCTGCGCCTCATTCTACTCATTTTCTCTCTAGAATTTCGTGACCTATCCCTCTAGCTCCCTGGGTGTGATCTCATTTGAGGCAGGACACTTGTGCTGCTTAGCTTTCAAGAAAACCTAAAGGTTAGTTTTTCTGATTTATTTCTTTAGTAATTTTTCTGCTGGCCTTTAGGAATTATTTATATGTTCAAAGTTAGAAAACATAGATCCAATTTAGGTTGCATGTGAACTTAGGGTTTTAGTTAATAGATTTGTAGAAAACCTTTCAGATTTATATATGAAATTAGTTGTATATATATTATATATTTTGATTTGGGCTTGTCAATTACTGATGTTTATAAGAATCCTAATACATAACATGTTTTGGATCAAGTTAATATTGAATATTATAGTTTGATTAATTGACGATGAGCCAAGAGTTATATGAAAAAATATTGTTATACGTTGATTGAGTCAAAGGATAGTATACCTATTTTGTATGGGTTTTTTGAATTTAGATTGTGATATCCGAAAATCATAAACCTCATTTATTGTGATTTATTTTGAATTTAAATTGAATTAAACTTAGAGAGTGTGTGTATATATATATATATATATATATATATATATATATATATATATATATATATATATATATATATATATATATATATATATTCCTCTATAATAAAACAAAGCTAATAGGCCACTTGGCACCTTTCTAATGTGCCATTTTTACAGGTGTCATCATATAATGCAACACTGAGGTTTTTTCCCGCCTAAAGATGATTCCCATCGGTTATGTAAATTGGCGAGATTTTAGTTGAGCAGTAAAACAAATCATATCCTATCCATATTTGAATTTGAAATCAATTCCTAACTTACAATCAAAATTGAATAAAAAACCCCCTAAAATTCTGCATATATTCCATTATTAAAGCAGGAAAACATGGTATCGACAATACGTTCACTTCTTGCTTATGATTTCTGGAACTTATTTCTGCATCCGTCCTCTTTTTCATCTCCATGATCTCTGCCTTTCGTTGAAAATCCAGCTGTTAAAATTTTGAAGATCGCTCTAAAAAAAATTGAAAATCCTCGCTCAGCAGATTTGAAGATTACTATATATAATTGTCATATTACGCCTCTCCTTTTCTCTCTATTAACCTCCAATTACCACCACCACTGAACCGACAGCATGCTACTTCCCTGACCACTGCCTGTGCGTCAAGTTGCCGCCCTCTATCGCACCACCAAAAATGGAATTAGTCGTTCTCACTTATGTGTGTAGGCTTGTATATAGGTGTGGTCTCCTGTCCAGGAGGGCATGAGAGATCACATACATGGTTTTTGGTCATTTTTTCTAACAGAGATGCCCCGAAGATAATAGAATTAGTTATATGGAAGTAAAAAACTCAAAGTTTGGGACATGATGGCTTTCTGATGAATATATTTCTGTTCTTAGTATTGTTCGGTAGATTAACTGCATCATACATGATGACTCTATTTATTTTGTAGATTGTGAGGGTTTTGTTTTGAATCGTCTATTGAGCAACTTCGGGTATGTTTTTTTTGCCATTAAAGTTTCATGTTGTGTCTCTGGGTCAAAAGCTACTATCCCTTATTATCTTTTTGTGTCAATTAAGATTGTTATATATATAAAGAATGTTGCAGATCTAAAATCTTGGAAAATCAATAGGAGATAAACCTCAAATGTAGATTCGAAATATATGAAAAGCTTTGCTGATAAAAGGTCTTGATATTTTATGATTGTTTTATTTTTTATGATTTTGTTTGTTTTGATATTTGTAGGTTTGAAAAACATTGCATTAGAGGACTTTGGATCCACCTACCTTTATGGGATGTTGCAAGCATGATCGATGAGTTCTGCAGGTATTTTATTGTTCTATCTCTCATCACCTGTTTTAAATATGACTGTATTACCTTTATACCCTCTATTGGCATGATTTACAACGAACAATTAGCCATATTTTTACTCCTTGATGTTTTAGGTACAAAAAGGGATGCAATTTGCGAGAATTTATAGGTTATCCAATAACACAAACAATTGGCTACATCTTTACATTTGATCACGCAATTACAATCTCTACTTATTCTCTTTCAAGAGTTTAGTGCTCTAGAAGAGAAAGCTTATGAATTTAGGGGTTTGTGTTCAAGATCCTTATGATTTACGAATAACCAAAAGGAGTTTGGAACTTAATTGTTCAAGGAAAGATCCATACCTTCAATTTAAATATGTGTTGGAGTTTGAAAATATGGAAAAAACAAATCAACTTTTTTCTTTTCCTATGAAATATCTCATAATGGTCATTGTCAATTATTTGACTTTACAGAGCTCTTTTTATTTCTGCTTGTGCATCTCTAAAATCTGGAAAATTTGACTTGAACTGATGCAGAACAAAAATATACCATTTAATTTGATCGGCATTAATGAATCAGTTTTCTCGGTTAAATTGGTTTTAGATCAGTGAGTTCTTGTGAGTCGGTTAATCAAGTCACTCATGAACCCGTATATACTGTTAACAAGGATTATTGATGAATAGGGATGAACCAAAGATGTAGAAATGACTTATGGATTATGATCGAGAAACATATGAACAAAATTGAAACTGTAAATGGCTATGGAGGAGGACTAACCAAGAAAAAATGGATCGGAAGGATGGGGTCCATTCCTAACTTGGAATGGATCATGTACAGCAAATCGGGGTTGAGTTGAGGAATTCTTTGGGGGGACGAAAATGATTAATTTTGTTGTGTTTTAGTTGAATGGTTTGGTGCAAAATTTGTAAACCACTTGCGTATGGTTGAAGATCCTTCTATGCCTCTCATTATTTTATAACTAGGCGTATCCCCGTGCGTTGCGCAGGAATAAAAATATTTGGTAAAAAATATTTGCATATCATATAAGAATCGGAAAACATTAGATCTAATATAAATATGTAGGTTTAATTATAAATATGTCATCACAATATATATCATGTATCAATTATAAAATTTTCATCACAAAACTTAAACACAATATCATAATCATATATTTAATATAATTATAATGTTATTAACATATTAATTTAAACAACATCAATGAAACATCCAATAATAATTTTGTATTATATATGGATAGTGTAATTAAAACATAAGAAAATGTCTTAACATGAATTAGCTCAACATCTAAAATAAAATAGAAATAAACATAATAATAATATTACAAATGTTACCATTGAGAAACAATTATATTATTATGACAATTTTTCGTTATGAGTTTCATCAAAGGTAATTAATAACAACTTTTGCAGATTTTATTATTTAGTTACATTCGAATCAGTACATTTCATTGTTTACCCTATCTATTATAAAAACTAACAATATACATTGACTTGTAAATAATTTCACAAAATCAAACTTAAAGACTCTCTTTAAACATAACTAACTCTAATTGATAATTAAAGAAAAAAGAATCACTTTTTTTCTCTTGAATAGTATCGTAGTATGAATTTTTATGAATTTGATCTACATATAACATCATGCAAAAAAAAGTTCTCTATATTTCTCTTTTTCATCCGATGAACACATAAATACCGATGTAACATCCCAAAATTTTAGGGGTCAACTCACACATTCTATGACTATTCAGTCCATATTGTATACAAGGAACATGCAATAAGGTCAACTCACACATTCTATGACTATTCAGTCCATATTGTATACAACTTAGTGGAAATCTCTAAGCAACCTATCGGCACTAGCATACAGTTCTATTAGCAAATAGCAGATAATAATACAACAATGTGTGATCTCTACCAGGCATTTCAGCTAACATATACCATATGTTTTTTTTAACATCCACAATATTAAATACTTAACCCATTTCTCATACTGGCGTCGGCTGGCGGTACACACTGTGTCTTCAGTTCACCCTTCATAAAACATATTTCTTTCGTAAAAATGTTTTAAGAAAACTCTTAAGCCTCAACTTGAGTCCAGAACTCACTAAGTGAGCCTGATTCTCTCAAGCTGTGCTCTGATACCAACTTGTAACATCCCAAAATTTTAGGGTAAAATTAAAAAAAATTAAACGGACACTTCAATATAAGAAAAGACACTTAATTAATTTTGACAAAATTCCATAACTTATAAGTTTAATGAAAACATCCCAGGATTAACAAAAGTTAATGAAATCACAACATAGCAGAACTTTCATTCAAAAACAGTCCTCCAATGAAGCAGCATAGTGTATACACGTCACGCCTTGCCATCCATGGTACCTGATGTACCTGAAACAGTAGTTTATATAGGGAAAGGGTAAGCACGGAGCTTAGTGAGTTCCTCAAAATACCATACGATCCATCACATAACATACAACACACAATAACCATTCATATGTCCGTGAGACTCGCGGGCTATCCCTGTTCCGCCTGAAGACTCACGGGCAGTTCCCGTTCCGTCTTATCGCTCGCAGGCTTTTCCCGTTCCGTCTAATGACTCACAGGCTATTCCCGTTCCGCCTATTGGCTCGCGGGCTATCCCGTTCTGTCCATAAACAATCATTATCATAGCAATAATTCATACAATTATCATAACATGTAAGATCACCTTAGTCTAACATATCTTCCTTCCTACGCATGCAATATCACCTATAGTATAGTGAGAAGACTCACCTGATTATAGTTGACTATATCATTTATCTTTCTCGGCTTTGTATTTCCTTCAACTTTAACTGTTAACATAATAAGAAATCTATCATTTCTTAATCCTTAAGTATATTATAGTCGCATCATTAAACCCTTCAATAATTCCAATATGATACTCCATGATTTATCAAGTAAAGAACGGCCAGGTAGAAGATTAGATGGGGTGGCAGGATCCTTTCAGCATTTTAGCCTTTCGGAAAATCCAACAACCAGATCCTAAGTAATCGGCCTAGTCACCGTCCTCGTAAGTAAATCAATCGGTATTATTTTCGGAAATTACGAATTGTTATAATAACGACATTTTAAGGTTTTTGTTTACTATTGTTAGAAATTAGTATAATATAACATATGTTATACTTATTAAATATTCTACTTCTTAACAAAAACTATTTTACAATACCTAATTAAGCTATAGAAAGGTTTGTAGTTACCTTATGACCAATCGTCGAGATCTATAACTCATTCGTTAGACTTTTGAGCTTCCTTCCGCTCACTTGCTTACACTCTAGTGCTTAGAAACCTCTATATATTGGATTAAGATTTAGTTGTGTGGTCTATGAGATGTTTTGAGGGGTATTTATACTTGAATTCTTGAATAAAAAATGGCATGACACTTTTGACAAAAGATTTTAATAATATAACTTTGTTGAAATTAATACCTTCTAGAATCAGTCTGTTCAAGGCTGGTTTAGCCAACTTTAAACCCATGAAATTCACGTTTTTATTTGATATTCCAGAAATTTATTTCAATACCTTTCCAGTGATGTATTTTACGTATTTATACGATTTTTCTATGATTTATTATGAATTTTTGAAAACAGACTATCTAATCTGTCAATTCCGAACTAATCAGTAAAGATTGCATTTTTACCATAGATAATATCATTTTCAAGCTTACTATTATTTTTGGTAATTGTACTAGACTCAATTTGTAAACTTTGTGCACTGGTTTGAGGTCCAAACGATTTTTCTAGAATTAATTATGATTTTTCTAAAAACGACACAAAATGCTGATTTTCATATGAAATTGTAACTAAAGTTTTTCTTAGCTTTATAACTACCAATGATCATATAATTCCTAACACTCTTATTTTAAGTATATGTTATAATCAGGATACGGGTCTTACAAGTCTCCCCCACTTATTTGGATTTCGTCCCGAAATCCGCATTCTCGAACGCCTCTAAGTATTTCCCATCGAGTCATTGTGTCCTTCAAAAATCCTCCTCGTCTTATTGCCGAAACTTTACAAGATTTAATTATCTTTCCCTTTCAACATTCACATACCTCTGTAATAATGCTTAAGGTCATATTATTCTCATTCACTCCATACTTCTTTTCTTCTAATTACTCTAGATGTATAATTTTTTTTAACTGTTTCTCACATTCCCACACATCGACTTGACCGGCTACTATCTATAGTACACATTTAGTATTTTCTAATCTATATGTATACATAGTTAACCTAGTTAACTTGCAACACCTAATTTTTAACACTATTTCGTATTTATATGAATTCGTCATATTTCAACACACATTTGCCTCAATTCAACATTTCTTTTAAATACTTTTTGGCTAAATAAATCTATTTTGTAAAATCTCCAATTTTTTTTTGTTTCACAGAAAAATATAAAATTTATATCATATTTCCTAAGTTTTTTTTTTGAAGTACTGAACACTCTTTAAACTATTTCCATTATATGGAGACATAAAAATTTGTTTTATTTCAAAAGTCTCTTTATTATCTTGTTCTCACCAGAGTCAAGCAGGGAATTTTGAAAAAATGTCACTTGGGGTAGTGAAAAGTCTCATCTACTGTAGTTAGTTTGAATTTCGGTAATTAAAACGTGAGGTGTCCTTTCAGTTCCATGTGCCCTTTCGGTTCCAGCTGTAAGATACTATATATACATGTATGTAATATCATTCATTTCCACATTCATTTTCAGTCTCGTCCTCTCTTATCACTAGTTTGTTTGTAAACGAACTCATATTTAAAGTCGAGTCATGGAAAACAGATCTTCAATGGGCGATCTGTCGAACCCTGGACCTGGTTTTCCGCAAGGAGAGGGTACTTCAAACCAGGAATTCTTAATAGAGTTCGGTGACTTAACATTCTAGACATCTATCATCCATATTTTGTTTATATTTCTAATGTTTTGTTTGATTCTGAATTATGTTATAGTCTTCCAGATATACTACCAATAGAGCAACTCTACGGTGAGCCGGAAATTTTTCCCGAGCTGAACATTAACTCAGAAGATCCGGTGCATGCATCTTTAGACTTTGTACTTGATCAGACTCCATACCTTCTACCAGGTTAAATTCTTTTAAATGATTTCTTCTATGAGTATTCAATTTCATTTTATCATCTGACAATTGATATTTGTAGACCCATTTGTGGATGGTCTACCCGATTACAATTCATTCAACGACGTACCCGCAACGAATAGTGAGATCATCCCCATGAATCAAGGATTCATGACTGACATTCAGAATGAAAGTCAATTACAAACAACTCATAACATCAATATTGAAATGAATCCTGAGCTTGGGGTTAGTTTTCAATATCAAAATCACCTTTAGTTGATTCAAAGAAATCTAGAAGGATTTTAGAATCCTGGGTCCATGATTGAAAACCTACAATTACCACCGATAGAAGTTACTGATTTTAATGAATCAATGTCCATCTTTTGTTCAGAAAATCAGGATCATGTTCAAATGATCCCGAATAATAATAGTACATTTGAACTCAATCCTTCGATTCCGATAACCACAGTAGCTGGCAATAGAAGAGGTTTCAGACATTCATTAAGTAGGGAAATAATAGCTGAACACTTTAACAAACCAATTGAGAAAGCTGCGAAGGAACTCAACATTGGATCGACACAGTTAAAAAAACGCTGTAGAGATTTAGGTATCGAACATTGGCCCCAACGACAACTTAAGAGTCTGCAAACTCTTATTGATCGTGTTGAGGTAAGGAATTACATTTTTTTTGTTTTATATCATAAAGTTGTAATTAATAAAGTTATTTATGTCATAGGAATTTGGTAACGAGTTTAATGGAGCAGCATGATTATCGAAAGATTTAATACCCAACCTAAAAAGGGAGAAAGAAGCAATAATTGAAGGGTCACAATTGGGTCTAACAGATGGTACAAAGAAACTAATACAAGCTGCTCATAAGGTTGAATATAAGAAAAGAAAATTTCTGGAAAAGGGGGAAACTTCATCAAGAACTCATACACAACAGCAATCTCTGCCATCTAACTCTGGTATGAGTAGTATTAATCCTGGTTTACTCGAGCCTGCGAGTGAGGATAATTTTGGTGGCTTTGTAGGTGACCTAGCCTGGTTTCCTCCTTCTTATAGCTATCCCCAACTGGTTCCGAATTGGAACCCTTCCTCATCACTTCCCTACTTACACACTCCCCAAACGAGTCGATTTTTAGCCCATAATCATGGGGTTACGGGTTCCAACCCTATTGAGACCCCATACCTTGGAGCTCCTCCTCCAATAACCGGAAGCATACCCCTTGCAAATCCTCAAGAAGGTACAAGTCAACGTAATGATGACAAAGAGTGGAGTGTAGAAGATCTTTTCTCACATCTTTCTGATTCTCCAGTTTAGGTTAGTAGTTCTGTAAACTTTTCTTAATGTATTAATATAAAGTTATAGTAATGAATTAAATATATCGACGTGTTACTATAATTTTAATGATTTCATCGATTCTATACAATATTCATGTTGTTCCCTTAATTTTGTATTCCTCCCCCACTTGGACTAAAGTCTAAGTCTGTTTCTTCGATTTATAATTTTTTTACGAGTCCTTACTCTCGAACAAAAACCAAGCCCACTCTGCTCAGCCAACAACTTGCATCAGGGGCAAACACCATCTCAATAAACATGTTTCGATAATGTAAAGACGTTTACATCAACCACCATATGTTACTCATCCGCTTGCGACCCTAGTCAACACCTCTATCGTCAGTTACCTCAATCACGAGCGAGTGATCCATACTCTCAACCCACACGACCTGCTATCATCTCAGGCGCCGCTTGCACCTCTTTGACCGTGAGTTGGAAAACTCACCCTTGCATCGTCTAGTCCCTGTCTGACTTGTGCGCCCATTAGTTGCATGAAAAATAGCTACCACAATAGTACTTTGACATTCCCCCTTTCAACAGTCTTTAAGCTCAGTAATCAACTTAAGCATGATCGGTCCAACCAAACTGGTATGATCACATCTTAATTGTTCCTACTGAACCTCACAATCAACATTCAACAATCGAATGGATAAAGGTTTACCACATTACACTAGCATTTAAGTCAACTATGCTAGACACTCACATACTCAGCTCCTTGGATGATTCGTGACGAACTCCCGAATCGAACGCAGATCCTGTGCTTTCGATAGTAGGAGCTCTACTACTACCTTCCACACCTATCCATGTTCGTTCCAAGACCCGTCTCGAAATATCCAATTCGCTTCTCACCGATAATTTTAACACATATGCCCTTACAATGCATATGTCAACCCTTCTAGGAATACTTGGAATCCCACCCCCACCCTGCTATTCTAGCTAAGACGAAACTTCCTCCAGTGATGACAGATTATTTCGCGAACGTAGTTGTATACAATATCAAACTAAACAGTCTTTCAAATAAGAGAATCTTCCCTAAGGCAACAACCAAACAAGGAACATGCAATAAGGTCAACTCACACATTCTATGACTATTCAGTCCATATTGTATACAACTTAGTGGAAATCTCTAAGCAACCTATCGGCACTAGCATACAGTTCTATTAGCAAATAGCAGATAATAATACAACAATGTGTGATCTCTA
The DNA here is from genome assembly GCA_023525715.1 of Cichorium intybus. Lineage (NCBI taxonomy): Eukaryota > Viridiplantae > Streptophyta > Magnoliopsida > Asterales > Asteraceae > Cichorium > Cichorium intybus. The sequence continues at coordinate 58,250,970 of CM042016.1, read as the reverse complement.
CCAGGCATTTCAGCTAACATATACCATATGTTTTTTTTAACATCCACAATATTAAATACTTAACCCATTTCTCATACTGGCGTCGGCTGGCGGTACACACTATGTCTTCAGTTCACCCTTCATAAAACATATTTCTTTCGTAAAAATGTTTTAAGAAAACTCTTAAGCCTCAACTTGAGTCCAGAACTCACTAAGTGAGCCTGATTCTCTCAAGCTGTGCTCTGATACCAACTTGTAACATCCCAAAATTTTAGGGTAAAATTAAAAAAAATTAAACGGACACTTCAATATAAGAAAAGCCACTTAATTAATTTTGACAAAATTCCATAACTTATAAGTTTAATGAAAACATCCCAGGATTAACAAAAGTTAATGAAATCACAACATAGCGGAACTTTCATTCAAAAACAGTCCTCCAATGAAGCAGCACAGTGTATACACGTCACGCCTTGCCATCCATGGTACCTGATGTACCTGAAACAATAGTTTATATAGGGAAAGGGTAAGCACGGAGCTTAGTGAGTTCCTCAAAATACCATACGATCCATCACATAACATACAACACACAATAACCATTCATATGTCTGTGAGACTCGCGGGCTATCCCTGTTCCGCCTGAAGACTCACGGGCAGTTCCCGTTCCGTCTTATCGCTCGCAGGCTTTTCCCGTTCCGTCTAATGACTCGCAGGCTATTTCCGTTCCGCCTATTGGCTCGCGGGCTATCCCGTTCCGTCCACAAACAATCATTATCATAGCAATAATTCATACAATTATCATAACATGTAAGATCACCTTAGTCTAACATATCTTCTTTCCTACGCATGCAATATCACCTATAGTATAGTGAGAAGACTCACCTGATTTTAGTTGACTATATCGTTTATCTTTCTCGGCTTTGTATTTCCTTCAACTTTAACTGTTAACATAATAAGAAATCTATCATTTCTTAATCCTTAAGTATATTATAGTCGCATCATTAAACCCTTCAATAATTCCAATATGATACTCCATGATTTATCAAGTAAAGAACGGCCAGGTAGAAGATTAGATGGGGTGGCAGGATCCTTTCAGCATTTTAGCCTTTCGGAAAATCCAACAACCAGATCCCAAGTAATCGTAAGTAAATCAATCGGTATTATTTTCGGAAATTACGAATTATTATAATAACGACATTTTAAGGTTTTTGTTTACTATTGTTAGAAATTAGTATAATATAACATATGTTATACTTATTAAATATTCTACTTCTTAACAAAAACTATTTTACAATACCTAATTAAGCTATAGAAAGGTTTGTAGTTACCTTATGACCAATCGTCGAGATCTATAACTCCTTCGTTAGGCTTTTGAGCTTCCTTCCGCTCACTTGCTTACACTCTAGTGCTTAGAAACCTCTATATATTGGATTGAGATTTAGTTGTGTGGTGTATGAGATGTTTTGAGGGGTATTTATACTTGAATTCTTGAATAAAAAATGGCATGACACTTTTGACAAAAGATTTTAATAATATAACTTTGTTGAAATTAATACCTTCTAGAATCAGTCTGTTCAAGGCTGGTTTAGCCAACTTTAAACCCATGAAATTCACGTTTTTATTTGATATTACAGAAATTTATCTCAATACCTTTCCAGGGATGTATTTTATCTATTTATACGATTTTTCTATGATTTATTATGAATTTTTGAAAACAGACTATCTAATCTGTCAATTCCGAACTAATCAGTAAAGATTGCATTTTTTACCATAGATAATATCATTTTCAAGCTTACTGTTATTTTTGGTAATTGTACTAGACTCAATTTGTAAACTTTGTGCACTGGTTTGAGGTCCAAACGATTTTTTTAGAATTAATTATGATTTTTCTAAAAACGACACAAAATGCTGATTTTCATATGAAATTGTAACTAAAGTTTTTCTTAGCTTTATAACTACCAATGATCATATAATTCCTAACACTCTTATTTTAAGTATATGTTATAATCAGGATACGGGTATTACAACCGAGAAAAGAAAAAATAAATATTGAGGTAAGTTAGTAAATAATGAAACTAAAGCTCGAAATCTCAATGGATGTTAGCAAAATATATAAATGTGTTTCAAGTCTTATTTTCCGTCATCTCATTCGTTAAGCCAAGCAAATTAATTAATCTCAATAAACTATATATACCACTATGTTAACCATAATCACCGATTAAATATCATAAGTTAGAAAAACTCTTAAGTTGTAGTAATTAATTAGTTGAGAATTGAAAGGTTTTTATTTATGATTAACCAATATACATTACTAACCAATTAATTACATTAAGTTGAAGAGTTTCGTAGTTTAAAAAGAACATGGTTAAAGATAGATGACATATCTTGAACCACATTGAATTGGAAGATATTTATTATAATAATTATAAAGATTATAAAGATAAATATAAAAATAAAGAAAGATAAATATTTAATCAATTATAATTAATTTAATTAAATAAAAGTTTCGAAATTAATATATAAGAGATAATTATTTTTATCAAACCATATGCTTTTATTTCTATATACTACTTAAAAGCAAGGTTGTAAAAATCGTTTGACGGTAGCTTGGCGGTCGGGTGGGGTTAAAAGATTAATTGGACTAATCGGGGATTAGTCGGGGATTAATCGGAGACCCTAAATTATAAATGAATTTATTTAAAAATATATAAATATAAAAAATAGCAAAGTTTCATTCATTTTTATTTCGAGATGCATATCAAAGATTATTTATTTGTTTGTTTTTATTCTTTAATATTGATTTTTTTCAGTATTCTTGAGTTATTAGAGAGTGTTTGTGCAATCATTTAAAAATAAAAAAATAAAAAATAAATTAAAAAGTTCAAAAAAATTAGAAAATGACCGCCAAGACCGATTAATCGGCCGCCAAGACCGATTTATCGGCCGCCAAGGCCGATTTTTGTAGCAAACCGCCAAGCTGACCGATTAGGCCTAATCGTAATCGGATGAAGACCGCCAAGCGATTAATCGGCCGCCAAGGCCGATTTCTGCAACACTGCTTAAAAGTCAAAAAGTTTAATCAATATAATATATTAATTAAACAAAAATTTCAAATTAATATATAAGAACTTATTATTTATATTGAAACACATGATTTTTTTTCATTATGCTTATTTTAAGTGTTCGTGAGTTTTAAGATTATATACTTAATCTCCATTGTTAATTCAGTATAAACTCATTGTAAAATTAGTTTCATACACACATGTTTTTGTCGTCGGTAATGGTAGTATGATCATTTTTAATCTATTAAGCATAATGAAAAATACTAAGTTATCTAACAATATATAAAAATATACAAATTAAAAGTTTTAATTCCGTAACTTACCTTGGAACATGGCCCAAAAAAATATTTAACCAACACAAAAGTTGTTAAGTCTTTTTGTTGATGCCTTATATTTGTTTTGTTTCTAAATTTTTCATATTATTCATATTATGTGTTTACTTAAATCATTGACCTTTATCTATTAATAGAAATAGTATAATTAATTAATATGTAAGCTTTTCGTTAAGTTCTTAATCAACTAATTTAAATAAGTTAAAACATATTCAATTAAAATCATTTGATACTCATAAATTAATTAAAATGTAAGCTGTTTATTAAGTTCTTAATCTACTAATTTAAATGAGTTAAAACATATTCAATTAAAATCATTTCATTAAGTGCTTAATTGATTAATTTAAAAAACTTAAAACCTATTCAACTAACGTCATTTGATACCCATAAATTATAACATCTTTAATAGACTACTTAATGCAAGCCAAAAACTCTTGAATGATTGTAATTAATTAGTGGAAAGTTGAAGTGTTTTGGAAGTTTCAAATGAATATGGTGGAAGTATGATTCATATCTTCAACCATATACATTTGAATATCTCTATTTTCAAATTTGAGTGAGAAATTAACAAAGTGGGACAAACACATTGAATGTTAAGAATAATTAACTAATCAATTAACTTTTAATACAAAACATCACCGTAGTTTACACCAAACGTATAATTGTGTCATTTAAATGTTTGATAGAACTGAAGATCGTATCGCATTACGTATTTCATGATAATTTTTTCTCTTACACATCATATATGACTATAAACTCCAACATTGTGACCCACTCTACATAAAAATTATATAGATATAGATTTGGAAACATAAGAAAAACAATTGATACTAACTAACCATGGAAAATAAGATTCTTATTCATGTTTAAAATACTCAAATTCTCTAAGCATACTAACTTGCTTTCTTTCATCAACGCAGATTCTTCAAAAGTGGCAGTGGGACATTCGTAGAGGCGCATCACCATGTTTAAAACCATTGGAAAAGTTAAAACATTCAAATCTTTGATATACCCAAAGAAGATCATCATTGAACTTTTTGTTTTAGAAATAAGACGACTACAACCTTGTACTAAACTTCCACGCATTCTACAAAAATAAATTGGAAAGAGGAAAAAGAATCAAGAGAAACCAAGCATGAGAAATGATGTTCTTAAGAGTAACCAAGCATGGAAAATGATGTTCTTATATAGCCAAAACATCAAAGACATTAAATAGTATAAGTTGAAAAGTCTTGGGGGTTTCAAATCAATATGGTGGAACTATTTGAGTTATCTTGATCCACATTCATGAATGACCTCTATTATAAGAGTTATATAGATTTACTTGATTTATGGAATTTTCAAAATAGTATCTCGACTTTAACTATGATCATTTATAGCTTAAAATGTGTAAGGAATTCAAAAAGTTTTGAACATGTATGAATTGCATCATTAGTTGTAATTGGATTGACCAATAGAATTACTTAATTGGTATGTTTTAGATTATGTATTAGACCATATTTAATAAAAATAAAAATAATATATATTTTCATTTTAAAGAAAAATTATAACCTTTAGACTATCATTTTGACATGGCGGAACCATGTGTATAAATGGATAGCGTTAAAAATTTCTTCGACCAATTCAAATTATATATTTTCGGTCTTATAAGTGATCAAATAAGTAAATTTGGGATTGGTCAAATGGTGTGAAAACTCAATCAGATATAAAATGTAATAAGATCTTTACTAAAATTGTTCAAGAAAAGTTTAGTTTTCTAAATAATAAATTGTATAAGGTAACAATTTTTCTATATGTAAAACAAGGTAAAAATTACAAAATAGATCAACGTTATTTTAGTCTTTTTGCAGAATTTATGTTTCAATAAATTTGACATTTAAAAATTTGGAAAACAAAACGAAATTTGAGTCAATTCCACATCATCGAAAAACATAATAAATTCTAATTCCATAAGATTCGAATGTATTAACATTCAAGTTTATTTTACGGATTTCAGTCATTCTAAAAACACTCGGCAAACCAACATGTGTGCACATTTTCATTGCTATTGATTTACAATTACGGACAAAGACAATCCAATAATCTTATGTATATAAACAGTGATTCATATCAGCTTCTTTTACTACTTATTACTTTTTAAGAAAACTAAAAAGTAGGTTCTCAAGTATTGGAGTTTATCATTACAGGTTTAAAAATCAAAATCAGAAAGACATAAACAATACTATTTTGGCAACCAGTTTGGAAATATGTATTATGTATTTGTTTAAAATTCCTGCTTGAAATAACAATGTACTTTTGTAATACCCTTATCGTAGCATCTTATTTTCTTTTGCTTCTTAATTATGATAATATAATATGGTTTAGCTTCCATTCATTTCAAAATAAGCCACTAATAGCTCAAATTCAAGAGTCATTATTATAAAAATTATTTTTTTTCAAATTCTATCTCTTTTGATGTAGGTTTCTATTATAACATTAAACTTATTTTATGTATATTAAGTTGTCAATCCATGTATCACACGGGTTTATAACCTATTATTTATATATATATATATATATATATATATAAATAATAGGTTATAAGCGACTTAATGCATTAAGTCACAATTTTGAAAAAAAAAATTATAGTCTAGGAGTTCTCAAGATCTCATGAATATATGAGTTCTCAAAAGAACCTAACTATATATATATATATATATATATATATATATATATATATATATATATATATATATATATATATATATATATATATATATATATATATATATATATATATATATATATATATATAGGGTCAGGATCAAATGAGAACCAATATTTTCATGAGAACCAGAGAACTCTTTCTGATTGGTTGAATCATAAAAGGGCATGATAGTCATTTAACAAATCTCATTTAATGCTGAATTTTTTTATTTTTGGCAACCACAATAACCATCTCCTAAAATTAAGCCTATAAAAGATTTAATATTCAAATTTCAAAAAAAAAAAATCAAATTTTGGTTTTTATAAATCAGATTTTCTGATTTTGAAAAAACTTAATTTTTTTAATTAGATTTTCCAATTTAAAAGACACATAAATTTATTTATTTGCAGGTGTATATATACATATTCGCAGGTGTATATATGCATATTTTCGAAATTCATATATACATATTCTTGTCTTTAATTATGAATGCAAACAACAAAAAATCGATTTATTAAAATCAATGATATACAACTGTTTTGAACGATACAAAAAATTTATTAAAAATAATGAACAATACATACAAAAAATATAAAAAACAACAAAATTTCATGCTATCTTCATTTTTTTAGTTTGTCACTTTTCAATTCTTCAATTTGATTGATAAATTCTTCAAAATCTGCAAAACATTAATAAAAAATAATATAAATGTATATTCAAAAACATTAAAATAAATACATACATGCATATACACATATGAACCAATGCACATCTATTTATGCATATATACAAATACACACACGTGTGTATATGAACAAATTGATATACATATGCATATGTGCACATACGTTTGAACAGACATATGCACATATGTGCACATATACACATGCATATACACATATGCACATACATGTATGTATGTGCACATATACACATGCACATATATGTATGCATATATGCAAATACGCCCACATGTATACAAACAAATAGAAAATCCATAATTACAATGCTATAACTCACACATATGCACATATATGTATGCATATTGGCATGTATACATATATACAAATATACACATATGCAAATACACGTATGTGAATATGTGCACATATGCACTTATGCACATGTACACGTATGCACATATGCAAATACACATATGTGAATATGTGTACATATGCACATATGTGCATGTGCACATATGCACATATGCAAATACACATATGTGAGTATATGCACATATGCACATTTAACTGTCGGAATGCACCACACTCACAACACTAACCTGCATCAATGAAGAACATAACTCATTTTCCTCAAGAATATAACAGATTCATAGTTAGAATATAATAGATTCATAGCAAGAACATATGATTCCTCCTGGAGCGGAATCACAGCCACAAAGAAATCAGAATCGTTATCACAAACGAATTACAGAAAAATAAAAGCCACAAAGAAATCAGACAACCCTAGCGTTAGCAGAAAAATCAAAACCAGAAAAGGTTGAACATTTGCACAAAAATCAGAACAAGAAAATGAATATTTACAATTTACCTCCGACGATGGTTGGTCGGGATGGCTTGGTCGGCGGGCAGAGGCAGAGGCGAGGTCAGCGTCATGTGCGGGGGCGGTGCCGGAGGTCTGTGAAGTCGCTGATGGTGCTATTCGTTCCGATGAGAAGAGAAAACGGGATGTTAGGGCAAACAAGGAATTAGCGCCTCTTTTTTTACTTTTTAATTTAGTGCAAAAAAGCCTTAAATCGCACGCTGGAATCGAACCCTTGAATCACACCTTGAATTGGGGAGAAGATGAGTTCAACTGAATCACACAGGAGAGAAGCACCTTACGTTATTAGTGATTAGTGGGGACAGCCACTGTGGAATGATTTCAGGCGAACAGAGCGACGGCGACTGTGTGTAAGCCGACTAACGGCGACGAGGAGAAGAAAAGGCGGTGGAGTCTGTTGCAGTAGAAGAGAATGAGATGGGAAGTTGGAGAAGGAACCACGATGAGGCATGAGAGGCGGAGACCAAGAAGTAACAAGAAATTGAAACAAAGATCGATAGACAAGAGGCACATACCGTCGCTGTCTCTGGAAAAGGAGGAGTACTGTCAGTTTAGCCGGAAATTCGAGAATCAGCGGATGCTGTCGCTGCCTGTGGTCGTCGCTGGTCGACGGTGGTGTGGGCAGTATTGGAGAAGACGAGAAGAGGAGGAAGGCTGAATCGCTGAAGAGAAGAAACCCGATGGAATGGGTGTGTCTACAATTTTTTAGATTTATTGAATTTAGGTTAAAAGGAGAGAGAATGTGATATTTACCAACTTTAGGGACGTAATTTTAGTTTCCAGCTGTTTGGACTCAAATGTGATACCTATTATACCCCTGATCCATATTAAAATGGACAAAAAAACCTTTCTATTTCTATTTAATTACAAAATTGCCATAACTCATCTTGGCCCTTAATTTTTCTGATCTAATGGACCATATTTGGTTCTCCAGTTCTCATGATTTTTTTGGTTCTCATTAGATCTTTACTCTATATATATAGGGTCAGGATCAAATGAGAACCAATATTTTCATGAGAACCAGAGAACTCTTTCTGATTGGTTGAATCATAAAAGGGCATGATAGTCATTTAACAAATCTCATTTAATGCTGAATTTTTTTATTTTTGGCAACCACAATAACCATCTCCTAAAATTAAGCCTATAAAAGATTTAATATTCAAATTTCAAAAAAAAAAAATCAAATTTTGGTTTTTATAAATCAGATTTTCTGATTTTGAAAAAACTTAATTTTTTTAATTAGATTTTTCCAATTTAAAAGACACATAAATTTATTTATTTGCAGGTGTATATATACATATTCGCAGGTGTATATATGCATATTTTCGAAATTCATATATACATATTCTTGTCTTTAATTATGAATGCAAACAACAAAAAATCGATTTATTAAAAACAATGATATACAACTGTTTTGAACGATACAAAAAAATTTATTAAAAATAATGAACAATACATACAAAAAATATAAAAAACAACAAAATGTCATGCTATCTTCATTTTTTTAGTTTGTCACTTTTCAATTCTTCAATTTGATTGATAAATTCTTCAAAATCTGCAAAACATTAATAAAAAATAATATAAATGTATATTCAAAAACATTAAAATAAATACATACATGCATATACACATATGAACCAATGCACATCTATTTATGCATATATACAAATACGCACACGTGTGTATATGAACAAATTGATATACATATGCATATGTGCACATACGTTTGAACAGACATATGCACATATGTGCACATATACACATGCATATACACATATGCACATACATGTATGTATGTGCACATATACACATGCCCATATATGTATGCATATATGCAAATACGCCCACATGTATACAAACAAATAGAAAATCCATAATTACAATGCTATAACTCACACATATGCACATATATGTATGCATATTGGCATGTATACATATATACAAATATACACATATGCAAATACACGTATGTGAATATGTGCACATATGCACTTATGCACATGTACACGTATGCACATATGCAAATACACATATGTGAATATGTGTACATATGCACATATGTGCATGTGCACATATGCACATATGCAAATACACATATGTGAGTATGTGCACATATGCACATTTAACTGTCGGAATGCACCACACTCACAACACTAACCTGCATCAATGAAGAACATAACTCATTTTCCTCAAGAATATAACATATTCATAGTTAGAATATAATAGATTCATAGCAAGAACATATGATTCCTCCTGGAGCGGAATCACAGCCACAAAGAAATCAGAATCGCTATCACAAACGAATTACAGAAAAATAAAAGCCACAAAGAAATCAGACAACCCTAGCCTTAGCAGAAAAATCAAAACCAGAAAAGGTTGAACATTTGCACAAAAATCAGAACAAGAAAATGAATATTTACAATTTACCTCCGACGATGGTTGGTCGGGATGGCTTGGTCGGCGGGCAGAGGCAGAGGCGAGGTCAGCGTCATGTGCGGGGGCGGTGCCGGAGGTCTGTGAAGTCGCTGATGGTGCTATTCGTTCCGATGAGAAGAGAAAACGGGATGTTAGGGCAAACAAGGAATTAGCGCCTCTTTTTTCACTTTTTAATTTAGTGCAAAAAAGCCTTAAATCGCACGCTGGAATCGAACCCTTGAATCACACCTTGAATTGGGGAGAAGATGAGTTCAACTGAATCGCACAGGGGAGAAGCACCTTACGTTATTAGTGATTAGTGGGGACAGCCACTGTGGAATGATTTCTGGCGAATAGAGCGACGGCGACTGTGTGTAAGCCGACTAACGGCGGCGAGGAGAAGAGAAGGCGGTGGAGTCTGTTGCAGTAGAAGAGAATGAGATGGGAAGTTGGAGAAGGAACCACGATGAGGCATGAGAGGCGGAGACCAAGAAGTAACAAGAAATTGAAACAAAGATCGATAGACAAGAGGCACATACCGTCGCTGTCTCTGGAAAAGGAGGAGTACTGTCAGTTTAGCCGGAAATTCGAGAATCAGCGGATGCTGTCGCTGCCTGTGGTCGTCGCTGGTCGACGGTGGTGTGGGCAGTATTGGAGAAGACGAGAAGAGGAGGAAGGCTGAATCGCTGAAGAGAAGAAACCCGATGGAATGGGTGTGTCTACAATTTTTTAGATTTATTGAATTTTGGTTAAAAGGAGAGAGAATGTGATATTTACCAACTTTAGGGACGTAATTTTAGTTTCCAGCTGTTTGGACTCAAATGTGATACCTATTATACCCCTGATCCATATTAAAATGGACAAAAAAACCTTTCTATTTTTATTTAATTACAAAATTGCCATAACTCATCTTGGCCCTTAATTTTTCTGATCTAATGGACCATATTTGGTTCTCCAGTTCTCATGATTTTTTTGGTTCTCATTAGTTCTTTACTCTATATATATATATATATATATATATATATATATATATATATATATATATATATATATATATATATATATATATATATATATATATATATATATATATATATATATATATATATATATATATATATCCCCCCTTAATCTAAGATTCTAACTCCGCCTCTGTAGGTGGAGCGGTGCGAACGGCAACCACTTCGTTTAGCCTTGTCTATTTATTATAATTATAATAATAAAAGAAACCTCTGTATGCCACATGTCTTTTTTTAGAGCCTATTTTCGCCACATGTCTCCCTCATATTGACTGCGTTTTTACTTTCCCGCCCAAATCATCTATCGACTTCTTTTGATCTCTTCTCCTCTTTCTATCACACCCAAGTAATCAGCAACAAATTCCATAAAATCAGCAATATTCAGGAACAATATTTGGCAATTTGTGAATATTGATAATGACGATCCCCAAATATGAGGAACGAAATCTTCTCCAAAACCGTTCCTCAATTGCAGTAGCTTTTATGGGATTTTATCTCTCCCGTTTTCTTTATGAGTCATCGCTATCATCTACTCTCCTTCCATCAAAAATGGTGATGCCTCCTTCTTTCCACTGCAGTCCCCACAATGGTAAAAACATTTGTAAAAAATATAGATTTACTTCGTTAGTTTTTTTTTTTGGATTAACTTTGTAAGGGGCCATTTCGATTTACTTAGCTTCCGATTTCATAAAAAGAAAATCATTTTTTTGCTCAAATTGGTTGTCCGATTTGAAAATTGTGTCTCCGAGGAAGCTTTTTTGCTCAACGTTGGCCCTCTAATTCAAACAACTCAAACATTGGTAGACATACCAAATCATCCGGACAACAAAGAAGTGGATTTTTCAAAGATGTTGGTCGACTTTACTTTTTGAATGCATTGTTAATCTTGAAAATCATATTTGTTATCTCACTTAATCTTCCTTTTCCTTATGTTATATAATTTTTTTCATGATATAGAAGGAGAAGTTGAGAATGATCCTAATAGATGAAGTTTACATGAATATGGCCCCTTATTTATTTCATTTCTCTAATGATAATGTCTTATGAACCGACAATCTCTTTTGGGTTGATTTTATTATGGACTGTTCTTTTGGGATGCAGGTTACCCATTTTTCCTCTTCTTTTATGGTTTATTGTTAATCTAACATCTAACTTTCATTTTATTGTTTATATAGCATCCAACTTTCATTTGTTTGTTTATTATAACATCCAACTTTATGCAAATATGTGCCAGTGTTGTGAGGCTCACAGGAAGATCAATTTTTTTTTTTGACATTTTTGTCCGTAATAAATAGAAAAATCATCACTTTTACCAATCTTCTTTGGATAAAAAATGACATTTGTCCAAACATACTTTCTGTCTCTTGTAAGGGCTTTTTAGTCAATTTCTCTTATGTAAGGTTTTTTCAGTCAATTTAAGGGCTTTGCAGTCCGTTTCTGTAATGTATGAGGTTTTTGGTCCATTTGTGTAATGTTTGGAATTTTCAGTCCATTTCTCTAATGTTTGGTCTTTTTTAAAAACATACAAATTGATTAAGTTTATTGGTAATTAGCAGATAATGGTTGCTAAAATTAACAATAAATAAGAAACTACGATGCTAAAGCATGGAATTTTGTTAGTTCCGACATAAAAGGAGGGGAGTTCCAGGAAAAATACATGAATACTTACGCATATTGGTTGCTCAAAAAGCCCTCCAATAATACATTTTTCTAGAAAAAATATCGATTTTTACATTGAAATTTGCAAAAAATGTTCATTAATAGCATTGTACTTTTAAAATAAAATAATATTTTTGGTATATAAGTTTTTGTATTTGTCAACCGTATAACACATGAGTTTGTAACCTAGTTAGACAATATATGTAAAGTAAAGTTGGATGGTTGTAAATTATAAACTTATACAATTCTAGTTTTCGTAATTATCATTTTAAATTAGAATAGGATTTTTCTTTTCATTATTGTGATAATGCGTTTAATAACACCGCCGTCGAAGAGCCAAAAATAAATATGCCTCAATTCATGACGATGAACTTTTTATAATTGGTGTGCTATACACAATAAAATTTTAGTCACGCAAGTTGGACTTGAATTTATGAACATATTAGATCAAATTTTGAGATATGTTAAAATCGATTGATTTGCATGGTAATATTAGACATAATAACTATTTAGAATTTTTCAAGATGTTGGTGTTGAGTATTCATGTGTGGATTACGACGTACAACCTTAATAAAATTCAACATGTATTAGAATTTGCGATAGGACAAAAAACAGCTTTATGGGCATTTCACAATCGCCGCCTGGCATAACATAATCGGGTTGTGCACAATTCTTTATCGGATTACAATTATGTGACATGCTTGGATCTTGCCAAAAAAACAACTAATATATTATCGGATGTTTATTCTCGTATAAGTTATTTAGTTCTTAATCAAGTTGTTTTAGTGACAACAAACTAGACAAATAAAATGTGAAGTATCCTATTTTCCAAACGATAAAACCAATGAAAAATAGATTATTTAAAAATATAAAATATTCTAATTTTTTTTTTGTTTTACTTGCGTTACCCAACTTTTAATGATGACGTGTGCAACCATCAAACAAAAGTATATCCCAACTATAATGATGGCGGTGTATAATATTATTTCGGGTATGTGTAGTTGGACCCTTTTAGATTCTAGATTAATATCTTCATGATTACATAAGAATATTTCTATAAATAAACATAATCATTATGCAATATTTAGATAATGATGCTACTAAAAATACACCCTAGATACATTTTTAATAAAAGTCAAAGCATTTTCAACCAATCATATCTAATTTTTCCAGAAAACAATGCAATATCAACAAATAAAAAACCATTGACTTTGAATAGGATTGTATTTTTAGTGAAATAGGGGTGTATTTTTGGCAATTCCCTTAGATAATTGATACTGATATATATATATATATATATATATATATATATATATATATATATATATATATATATATATATATATATATATATATATATATATATATATATATATATATATATATATATATATATATATATATATAGGAAGGTTCAATGCAGAACCAAAAATATATTACCTAACTGCAGAACCATCCTTAAAACCCTTGGATCATTATATCAACGTCTTAGATTAAAAAGGATGCACCAAAAAATTTATACACCTTATACAGGAGATTATTCCCATTTAAGGGCATATTGGGTTTTTTAACCCATCATCAAATCTACCCTAATATCAATTTTATTCCAATCGATCACCATCTTCTGTTCATCTCCACCTTCCACGCAATTCTTTCTCTCTCCCACACTCTGTCTCTCCATCATCTTATACGCAATTACGTTTACAAGGAAATAACGTATTTGAGAGGGGGAAAACACACATAAGTCGATTGTGAGTGTGTTCATGATTTTTGCTCGCGAAAACGAAATCGAGAGACGGAAGCGACGAGGATTATGAGAAACCACGAGATCGAGCTTAGGAAAGTCTGTTATTATGTTACAAACGAAATCGAGAGACAGAAGCGACGAGGATTATGAGAAACCACGAGATCGAACTAAGGAAAGTCTGCTATTATGTTACATGAATTTCATCTGTAAAACATTATGTTCACTAATAAACATGATGTTCATCAATGAATGAGATCGAGCTTAGGAAAGTCTGCTATTATGTTACGTGAATTTCATCTGTAAAACATTATGTTCACTAATGAACATGATGTTCATTGATGAACATGATGTTCATTGATGAACATGATGTTCATTGATGAACATGATGTTCATTGATGAACATCATGTTCATCAATGAACATTATCTGATTCGGAAAATTGGAGATTCGATTCGTTTCAATTTTGGTTTGATTATGTTTTGATTTTGTTAAATTGTTGGTTTAATTAACATAATGTTCAATTTTGATTTGATTATGTTTTGAATCGGAATTTGATGTCGATAATACAAAATTGAGCTATTATGTTACGTGATCGTATTTCATCTGTAAAACATTATGTTCATCAATGAACATTATGTTCATCAAAATTCGAAAAATCTGAGATTCGATCCGTTTCAATTTTGATTTCATTATGTTTTGATTTTGTTAAATTGTTGGTTTAATTAACGATTTATATATGTGGATTTGGATCGTATTTGTTGGGATTAAACAAGAAGACATACGAACAAGCTAGAATCGATACACTGGAGAAATGGAGAAATTGAAAACACATGTTCATCAATGAACATGTGTTCATCAATGAACATATGTTCATCAATGAACATATTACGACGCAGTGGTTTATTTCTTCTTTTTCGTACGTAATCGATTCAATTGAAATTGAGAATTCGATCGGTTTTTGCTCCTTATTGTCGACAAAATTCAATTTTATATTAGCATACTTACCTTTAATTCGGTATCTTCTATTATGGAAATGTGGATTAATTGGACCATCATACCCTTTATCATCAAAACTAGATCAACGGTGAAAAATATGGTTCTGCAGTTAGGTAATATATTTTGGTTCTGCATTGAACCCATCCATATATATATATATATATATATATATATATATATTAATTGTTAGGTAATCATTTTAAAATCATATTTTTTTCTTTCTATAAATTTAATTATAATTAATAATAATTCGATAATCATTAAATATCTTATTTGTATTATTTATATGTAATTTTAAGGTAATTATAAAGCATTATAAATTATTTATAAATATCTTTTGCATGAATTTATACAATGACAAATGTGATATGTTTTTATTGTTGCAATTACCCTATCATACGATGATATTAAAAGGTTGTTTTGATGTTGTTGAAAATCTATTTAAAAGAAGATGAGATATATCCAAAGGAAAACAAAAACTGAAGGGTTACAAAACACCAAACGAAATAGCAATGTATTGCGTAACTAATTATATAAGTGGAGTCGTAAATTACAAAAATATACATGGAGTTATAATTATTTTTATTGGATACACCCAAATGCTCAAACTAAATTTCTCACTCTCGACAAAAGTGCCTTTTTATTGATTTAACGATTTCAAGTTTCCAACAAGAGGTACATGTTTGTTGGGTACTAAATAGACAAATATTGTCATCAAAAGGCAAAGACAAAGATTCAACGACCGTAAGCATAGGGTGTCCAATTGTCTTTTTCTTAAATGTTGAGATTATTATGTCGAGATTTGCATACGTGATGACATTTTTTTATTTCTATTTTTTGTTAAAAAAAATTCAGAGTTTTGAAAAAATATTATTTTATTTGTTAAAAGAATTACACTCTTTACAATGTAAATTACACAATTTACAATGAAGTGATAACTTTTATTATTTTTAAGTTTGACACGACATTTATTAGAAAAGTCATCATTAAGGGTCAAATAAGTGAAAATGAGGTCTAGATAGAAGGACCTTATTATGATCGAAGAAAACCCCTACCTTGTCGTAAACCAAGATAATAAATTAGTATTTTTGCAAAATTATTTCACATTTATTAAACCATATATGATTCAAACAATGGTATAAATACATGACCTTACGAGCATCGCAATCGCATGGAATTATCTAGTTGACAATATTATTAGTGAATTAGGAAATTATATTAGATCTAATTTTTAGTTTATGTCTCTATTAATGAAAGAGGGCAAATTCATATATTTTTGTCCGGTTGAAAGAAAAAAGTCATAATTTTTTATTTCAGCTGTCATGACCAATGATTTACTAACTATCCAAACTTCCATAATAACTTTATGATTCAAGTATTTCGGTTGGTAGCAATGTAATAGCTTTACGGTACAAATGCACCCCCGATTGGTGAAAGTATGTGTTTGTTTAAATATTTGGAAAGCACAAAGTAGATACAAAACATCATTTTGCTTGAATACAAAATTATGATCATATCAAATTATAAATATACTGAAACTAAAAAAAATACTTGGGAGAACGCCCCAATCAATGAGATGGATGGACACGACAATGAAGGCAATGAAGAAGACCTCTAACTAAACAAAACGAAGAATATTATAACAATATTTTTATTCATAAAATAGCCCGTTTTTTAGATCCATTTTTAAAAAGGGTTACAACCCAGTTATATCGGTTCTTACATTTTATAAAAGGTTTTGGTCAAACTTCCTTCAGTATTTTCGTTTTTGTAGGCCTTGATTTAAGGCTTTTTCTTTTTCTTTGTCTGGCTCTCTTTGTTTATTATTCTCCCTTGATTGTAATTTCCATTAATAAAGAATTCAACAGTTGAACTAAAACTCTCTGATTACCAAATTCTTTATGGTATCAAAGCATGTCATACCCAAAATCTTGCGCGAGTATTCGATAATCAAAAATGAATCCGATTGAAGATGATGGTGGAACATTCAATAAAGAGATCGACAACATGATGGGAGATCAGGATGAAGCATGCAAGCAATCTATGAGCTCCTGATTCATCCCAAACCGAAATACAAGAAAAGCTCCAAATCAACTACAAGCAGATTTCATGGATTCAAGATTCATTCCAAACTTAAATTCAAAAGAAACCCTAAATCAGTCACGACCACAAGCCTTATACCAAGACTGTCTGGAAAACAATATCAACAGTTCTTGAGCCTCTTTGTAGATGTGAAATCACACAATGATGTCCCACCAACCACCAACATAGCATAAATATTGTCAACTGCAAATGCAACAATGAAAACCAATCGTAGTGACAGCTGGGTTGTGGACTCAGGCGCCACAGAGCACATAACCTACAAGAGTTCAGTTATTGAAAACAATACCAAGACTGTGACACGCCTAGGTCGTCGTGCGGTCAAAAATAAAGAAAAACCTAACACACACTAGTACAGTGGTAGTCAGGGTCGATCCGCAGGAGCTTCGTGGTTAGAGTAAATGACAGATTACCAACTAGTAGTGTCATGCTACAGTCGGAGGATCTAGTTTCTACCTTCCCAATCACTAATACCATAAAGCAATGATCAAATAGATTCAATCCAAGCTAAGCTAAGCTCAAATGAACCTAGTCACTTTCTGAAATCAGAAGTACATCTCTGAATCAGAAGCAATCAAAGGCATCCAAACTAAGCAAAACCAAGCAAAGCATAAACTAGCCATTAACTAAAGTTCTACTGAATAGTTACTAGCCAAGGTTTAATGCCTAAAAACTAACCTAATTAGCTACTGATTTCAGCAAGGGAAAACAGTTCCAACAAGGTCAAACAATATCCAAACACAATTCAAACATTCAAAACCTAACACAAGCATAGAAACACCGAAATACCAATAATACTTGTAACCAAATGCTTCTCATTCATCAAACTCAGATCCAAACATCAAAACAGTAATCAAAGTATACTAAAACAGAAACCTAAGCTTGGTATCAATGGTTGTCACTCCCAAGGATACAAACCAAAGCTTACAACTATCTAACTAATTGAAAATAAAATCAAAAACATAAAATTACCAATTGAGAACTTGCTGGAACGAAATCTTGGAGTCAAAGAGCTTCAAGGTCAATTTTACACCCGGTCTTTGCTAGGGTTTTCGGCTGGAAATGCCTCTATTTGTAGTTGCAATTTTCCTGCAGCCGCGCCGCGCAGATGAAGAATCCGCGGCGCGCGTACTTATCTTTTCCCGTTTCTTCGGTATTTGAATATGTTCCACCGCCTTAAGCCCGCGTCGCGCGTAGTTAATTCCCGCGGCATGCGTACGAGTTTCCTTGATTTTTCATTCTTTTCCAAACTTCTTCCTTTTGCACGCTTTTAATCGCTGTTTCCATTCTTTTTCTCCAAACAAGTCCTGGCACGAAAAGTGAGAATACCCAGGCATATCTGATATAATTTTATCAAGAACAGGGCTCAACAACGCCTAAAATACTTGATATCACTAGGCGTTGTCAAACACCCCACACTTGTGCCTTGCTTGTCCCCAAGCAAGAGAGTTTTTTACAAATTATAATAAAGAATCAAACAATTTTTTACTGTGTTTAGTTTCAAAGTTTATTGCTCTTTGAGTTATAGTGGAATAGTTCGCGAAAACATAATTGAATTGCTCTTTGGAATTCATGGCTTTCTAGAGAACCCTTGATTACAAACTTTCTGTCCACAATGAAGTGTACGTACTCATTCAGATTCTAAAGACCATTAAGGAATTGTCCATGACTTTCGATGTTGTCCGTGTAGCGAGCTTTCAGAAATACCATCCCAGACCAGACGATCTTAGGTGGTAAGGTGAATAAGTCCCACCCATTTTAGACCTACTGGCTCGAACAACAAAGACCACAGATTGACTTTTCCTTCCTAAATTCCAATCCTAAAACAGCTCAATCTTCTAAACTCGTAAAACTCAACTTATTTGACTAACTAATAGCATGATCACAAATAAACAGTATTTATTGAAAAATACTGGTGCTATCACAATCACAACCATTCATTTCAAAATTGAAATTTATTAAAAATTTTGAAAAATATTGCTACAAATTGAAAGATTGATAATTTCTGCAAAAATTTCAAAAATTTTCTCTTTCGACCGTCCACACCCCACACTTAAAACCGTACAACGTCCCTGTTGTACAAAATTATTTCAAAACAAGGGAGAAATAGTTACCCCTTTTTGGACAGTAGATTGCTTGGTGCTCAATATCACAGGTATAATTGCGAACAAACGGATCCTCGATTTCGTATTCTGGAGTTGTAGCGCTACAGTGAACACGCCGGTGGTCGAGACAAGTGGAGGGGGCACGGTGACCCCACACTTGTCTGAGACAACTCCTTCTCAATTTGGTATACCATGCATAACTCAACAAACAAATTAAAACAAACATGACAAATAAAATATAAACAAAATATACAAATAGAGGTGTCATAAGTTTGTACATATATCCCAAAAAAATATAAAAAGAAAGAAATAAAAAGTACATCAATCACTACCAGGTGGCCTGGAGGGTCCGGCCTCATGATCGTGGGCCCTGGCTGGGAATGGTCGGGGGCATCGGCCTTGCTGCGTGGCCAAATCCAAGAGTACCTCCCCGATCCATGCCAACTGGTCCTCAATCCTGGCAACCCTGGCTGCCAGGTCCTCCTGCTGTGACTGTGGCTCTGCCGGGGCTGCTGGTGCTGGCTCTGGCCTCCGACGTCTCCTGCCTGGCTGGGCGTACGCGGGCTGGGGTGCCTGAGGAGGCTCGGTCGGTGCCCGGATGAACTGGCCCGGGCGCTGCTGCTCAATGAGCCGCATCCTCTCCAAAGTGCGTGCTGTCGTGCGGGATGGAGGCAGAGCGGTCAAGGATGCAACCACGGGGGCAGTGAGAATACCATATGAGCGGGCCAGGCGGGTGATGAAATACCCCCTGGCTAGTGGGCTGCTGGAGGAGGCGACAGTCGAGTGGGTGGAGAGGGCAACCGCGAGGGCGAAGGGGAGGTGGAGGAATCTGGATGGGTCGAGGAGGACCCATAGGTATGTCATGTCGTCGCCCGACACCTTCTCGCCCCCTCCCGATGCATGATGGAGGTGGAGACGATACGGTGCATGAGGCGGTGGAGTGGGTCCCGAAGCTGACTCTCCCTGGAGGTCCCCGCCTCATATATGACGTTGGACAGTGGTGCCCAAACCTCCATGTTGGGAGCCCTGTCCGGCTCCCCCTGAATGCAGGACCCGAAGAACCGGGTGAAATAGCGATGCTGGAGGTCTGCTGGATTGTATAGGCCGACTCTCCTCCCGAACTCCCGGAGGTTGCACTCCCTGTGCTCATCTCCCAAACGAAAGCGTACCATCCTGGAACGCGGGTCTCCCGCCCGAGGTGCGAACTGGATGGTGGATATGAACTCCAGCAGCAGCTCCGTGTAGACCACGTCCTCGTCCATGGTCATGATCCTGTCCCAGCCACGACATGTGAATGATGCCTCCTCGTGGGTCCAGGTGCGATGTAAGAATCGCTCAATCGCACCCCAGAGCCCAGCATCCCTTAGAATGTCTCTATCAATAACTGTCGCCTCGAGGACCCAGCGACGAGTCAATGCGTCCCTCCGCGAGATGTACTCTGTCGAACTAGCAAGCTCCGCGGGGAACTGGAGGAAAGGGTGGTCTAACCTGAACATCATCTGCAAAACGAACACATGGCTACAAAACGAAAAAAATGTTGCATAATTAGTCCTTTTCTTCTCCACCGCACCGCGGCGCGGCCCAAGAGCAAGGGCGCGGCGCGGCGCGTGTCTGTTTCAAAACCTCGATCCCAACTCGCGATTTAACCTGCTAAAACTCGATCCAATCATACCACAAGGTAGCCTAAGTGCCGACTAACTCATCTAGGGTCTCTATTTGGCAAAACAAACACCCTATGAGTTAGCATTGGCGATTCTAAGTTTTGAACTTTTCTGGACAAATCACTAAAATTAACTACCTAATCTCTAGTTTTAACAACTAATAGATAGTTAGAATAGCGTACCTTGGTAGTAGAAACAAAATGAGCAAGAAAAATTGGAAGAGAAATTCGTTGATCAGAGCTCCGAGTCGTGTGTGGGTTGTGTGAGCCGCGGGTTACCTTTATATACGAGAAAACTGACCGATCGTTTCCCGCGACGCGCATTTTCTCATTCCGCGGCGCGCGTGTCACCAAATCAACCCCTGCGCATCGGGTTGGTTTCCGACCCCGCGTCGCGCAATTCAAAAAGGCGCGGCGCGGTTTTCAAAAACTTCTCACATGACCCCACACTTATTTTAGACCACTAATACCTGCAAAAAAGATTGATGTATTTTCATACTAAATTCAAAGAAATATAAATCCTAACTTATGACACGATGGGTTGCCTCCCAACAAGCGCTAAGTTTAATGTCTTCAGCCAGACGTGGTACTCCTCTACAGCTACGGTGGATCGTATACTTTCTTCCTTCGTTGCTTTTCAGTCACCACCGTCCCTTTGTTGACCCACTGCTCCTCAAACTTTCCTGGGTCGAATGGCTTGCTGGTTCTTCTGCTGCTGCCCGGTTGCCGTCTCCCGATGATTTTCCGCGAGTGCTTGGAAGTGGCTTTGAACCTCCAAGCTCGGTCCTTCCTTCTATATCTCTTCAAGATCACAGGTTTGATGTGGAGTGCGCCCAAAGCTTCTCCCAACAGTTGTTTTGCGCCTCGTTTGTTGCTCACATATTGTATATTGTCTTCAGTTTGCAATTTTGGTTTGCGGTACCAATAAAAGTTTTCCAATCGAATGGGATCGGAAGGCAACCTATCGGGATGCTTCCATATCTCCTCATCGATGGTATTGATCACATCTAATTTGCCATTGATGAATGGATCATGAGTGGTGATAAAATCATGTTTATTGTTTTCAAATATCAATTCGTCAGCATCAACTTCTTGATCATCGTCCAACAGGTGGATCGGTTCCAAGAGTGAGCGACTGGTTTGATCTGATGGTGGTACAAAGTCGCCCATCACCAGATCCTTACTTTCAAATTTCTCAAAATTTTTAAAAATTATAGGTTCGGGGGTAATATTGTCATCTACACCCCTTTCCCCAATAGTATCAAAAACTTCAACAATTTCGGGAGTCGTTGGGCTTGGGTCTGTACTGTCACTTACAACCCCCTCCACAACATCCTCATCAACCAAATTGTCTGGTGATGGTATGGATTCACCCAACACCAGAATTCAAAGAACTAAAATCAAACATCCAAAATCAGAAGCTAAGTCCTACAAATCACCTAATCTAAGCGCACAGCTCCTCGACAACTGCGCCAAAATTTGACACGCCTAGGTCGTCGTGCGGTCAAAAATAAAGAAAAACCTAACACACACTAGTACAGTGGTAGTCAGGGTCGATCCGCAGGAGCTTCGTGGTTAGACTAAATGACAGATTACCAACTAGTAGTGTCACGCTACAGTCGGAGGATCTAGTTTCTACCTTCCCAATCACTAATACCATAAAGCAATGATCAAACAGATTCAAGCCAAGCTAAGCTAAGCTCAAATGAACCTAGTTACTTTCTGAAATCAGAAGTACATCTCTGAATTTGAAGCAATCAAAGGCATCCAAACTAAGCAAAACCAAGCAAAGCATAAACTAGCCATTAACTAAAGTTCTACTGAACAGTTACTAGCCAAGGTTTAATGCCTAAAAACTAACCTAATTAGCTACTGATTTCAGCAAGGGAAAACAGTTCCAACAAGGTCAAACAATATCCAAACACAATTCAAACATTCAAAACCCAACACAAGCATAGAAACACCGAAATACCAATAATACTTGTAACCAAATGCTTCTCATTCATCAAACTCAGATCCAAACATTAAAACAGTAACCAAAGTATACTAAAACAGAAACCTAAGCTTGGTATCAATGGTTGTCACTCCCAAGGATACAAACCAAAGCTTACAACTATCTAACTAATTGAAAATAAAATCAAAAACATAAAAATACCAATTGAGAACTTGCTGGAACGAAATCTTGGAGTCAAAGAGCTTCAAGGTCGATTTTACACCCGGTCTTTGCTAGGGTTTTCGGCTGGAAATGCCTCTATTTATAGTTGCAATTTTCCCGCATCCGCGCCGCGCAGATGAAGAATCCGCGGCGCGCGTACTTATCTTTTTTTGTTTCTTCGGTATTTGAATGTGTTCCACCGCCTTAAGCCCGCGTCGCGCGTAGTTAATTCCCGCGGCGCGCGTACGAGTTTCCTTGATTTTTCATTCTTTTCCAAACTTCTTCCTTTTGCACGCTTTTAATCCATGTTTCCATTTTTTTCTCCAAACAAGTCCTGGCACGAAAAGTGAGAATACCCAGGCATATATGATATAATTTTATCAAGAACAGGGCTCAACAACGCCTAAAATACTTGATATCACTAGGCGTTGTCAGACTGATCATGAGCTTCTTGTTATCATACCAAATGGAGAAGAATCACAGTTGATGGAAGAGGAGACCACACTTTACCAAACGGAACAGAAATCAAAGGTGTATTGCATGTTCCCGATTTACCTGCAATTTATTATTCGTTAGTAAATTGTCAAGGGAACTCCAATGTGTAGTAATTTTCTTCTCGAATTTCTTTGTTATGCAAGACCTATGTTCCAGGAAGTTGATTGGAGCGGGTAAGTGTAAGGACGGTCTTTATCAAATGAAGATGACGAGAGATAAAAGATAGGAAATGATGACAACGATGGATACTTGGCACAAACTTTTAGGTCACGCTTCTGACTCTAAGCTTAATCATATTGCCTTCATTGAGGATTTGTCAATAAAAGATAAGTATGCCTTCTGTGATTCTTGCATGAAGGAAAAACATACTAGATTACCATTTCCCATTAGTATAACCAAGACACATGGTTGTTTTGAGCTCACACATTGTGATGTTTGGGGTCCATATCGCACACTATCCCTCTCATATGCAAGTTATTTTTTTGATAATTGTGGATGATTATAACAAAGGAGTTTGGGTTTTTCTTCTAAGAAACAAAAGGGAAGCAAGCACTCGTTTAAATAGAATTTCATAAGATGGTGAAGACATAGTTTGATAAAATTATCAAGAAGATAAGGTGTGATAATAGTGGAGAGTTTATTTCCAACAAAATGATCGAGTTTTATGCTAACTAAGGAATAATTATAGAAACGACTTGTCCACATACCCCTCAACAAAATGGGGTATTTGAACGCAAACACAGACATCTACTCGAAACATCACGAGCACTAAGGTTCGAGGCTAATTTACCAACAAAGTTTTGGGGGGAATGTATTTTTACTGCTGCGTAATTCAACCACCTTCCATCAGAAGTTATTAAAAATAAGACGCCTCATGAGATGTTATACAATCAGAAACCTGATTATAATCTCATGAAGGTGTTCGGTTGCTTAGCATACTATAGGAGCACAGAAACAAAAGGAGATAAGTTCGAAACGATACGGGAGACCAGGTATTTTCTTGGGCTACCAGAGGGGAACCAAAGGTTATAAAATTTATGACTTGAACCATCACAAATTAGTGATTTCAAGGGATGTTAGATTTGTGGAAAGTGTTTTCCCTCATTTGCTAAAGTGATTGATCAAGATGACCAAGAAGAAGTTTTCAATTTTCCTAGCAGTTGGGATAAGGAAGATGAGGTGATGCTTGTAGGCCAAGGCCAAAGTTCGACGACAGTGCATCAAGGCCCAAACACAAAGGTCCCTAACCTGGACGACACCACAAGTCAATCTAACAAGTCTAATATTCTGGATAACATTAATCAAGAAGGACCACAAGAGGTTAAAAACATCATCAAGAATGAGACAAAGGGTGATATTGAACATAACAAAATTGTCAATGAAACGGTGGATGAAACCTCAGTTGAAAATCTCGAGCCGATTAGAGAGAAAAGGAACAGGATTCAACCGAAATACCTTGGCAACTACAAAGTAAAGCTTCCCCTATCTCTAGACCACGCACACCCGACAACAGTCAGAAGTCCTCAACGGTACACCATATAACTAATTTGTCACCTATGAAAATTTTTCTGACTCACATAAAGCCTTCTTAACGGCCATTGGATCAAGCAATGAGCCAAGACACTTTTCCCAGGCTATGCAATATAACAAATGGGTGGAGTCCATGAAAAGGGAGGTCCATGCCTTTGAAGAAAATGGTACGTGGACTCTTGAAGAATTGCCAAAAGGCAAACGTGCCATAGACTCGAAATGGGTTTACAAAATCAAGTATAAACCCAATGGAGAAATCGAAAGATATAAGGCGAGACTATTGGAAAAGAATTTACTTTAGTGGAGGGAGTTGATTACCATAAAACTTTTGCTCCTGTTGCAAAATTAGTCAATGTCCAAACCTTACTTGCTGTTGCAGTTAAGAAAGAATGGGTCATTCATCAGTTGGATGTTAACAATGCTTTCCTACATGGGGATTTGAATGAAGAAATCTACATGAAAATCCCTTAAGGTTTTTGTGGAAATGAAGATACAAGAGTTAGCAAACTAAAAAAGTCTATATATGGCTTGAAGCAAGCTTCGCAGAACTGGTACAAAAAGTTCACCATTACCCTTATCGAACTTGGATTCAAACAAGCAAAGGCTGATCATTCACTTTTCATTTTTAGGGATGGTGAGAAATATGTGACAGCCTTGATATATATGGACGATGTGATATTGGCTGGAAACGATATGGGCAAAATTTAGCAAATTAAAGACTTTCTTGATAAAAGATTTAGCATCAAAGATTTGGGGGTACTGGAATATTTCTTGTAAATTGAAGTGGCACGAACAAAAGAAGGTCTCGTTCTTAGTAAAAGAAAATACACTCTAGACATCCTAGCATACTGTGGAATGACAGGTTGTCGACCGAGCAGTCTCGTTATGGAATCAGGTTTAAAACTTGAGAAGGATGATAGGAGACCTCGAATAGATGCTAGTTAGTATCGAAGATTGGTAGGTCATCTTCTGTATGTCCAAGCCACTGATGTCATTCTCTGTTAACGTTTTAAGCCAATTCATGGCTGATCCTAAACAAATTCACCTCGAGGCAGCAAACCGAGTATTGTGCTACCTTAAAAGCACGCGAGGTCAAGGATTTTTTACAAAAGAAGGGGGAATGAATCTAGTCACTTATTGCGACTCAGATTGGTTAGGTTTCCCTTTTTCTAGAAGATCACAGACAGGTTATCTGTTACTTCCTGGAGGGGCACCAGTTTCTTGGAAGTCTAAGAAACAATCGGTTGTATCCAAGTCATCGGTTGAGGCAGAGTATCGGGCTATGACATCTACACTCAGTGAAGTATTGTGGATGAGATGGTTGCTAAAGGAACTAGACATTAATGAAGAAGGGCCTACGACATTATTTTGTGACAATCAAGCTGCGCGGCAGATAGCTAATAATCCCGTGTTTCATGAAAGAACGAAACACGTAGAAATGGACTGTTACTTCGTCTGACAACGAGTAGAGTCCGAAGAAATTCTACCAATGAACATTGATACAAAAGCACAAATTGCCGATTTATTCACTAAGGCTTTGGGTGGACAGCAACTTCATACTTTACTTGGCAAGTTGGGCGTGCGTAACTTATACGCTCCAACTTGAGGGGGAGTAAAAGGTTTTGGTCAAAGTTCCTTTATTATTTCCTTTTTTGTAGGCCTTGATTTAAGGTTTTTTTTCCTGGCTCTCTTTATTTATTATTCTCCCTTGATTGTAATTTCTATTAATGAAGAATTCAACAGTGGAACTAAAAGCTCTCTGAATTAATCACAAAATTGTTTTAGAATTGAAAGAGCATGGGAGAAACTGGTTTTGAAACATAGCCTAGAAAACCAAACTAGTTAAAAATCGTTTCGAAACGGTTTCAAAATTGACTTTGTGCACCTCTCTACCCTTTTCTCTAAATTTTCAAACCGTTACTTTAATATGTGCGTCTTGGGTTCATTATAATTTAGTGAAACAATATGGTTGGAATTGTGAGAGCTACTTGTAAAAGGTTATGCATAACTTTTATTGCTATAAGATACTCGTGAATAAGACAAATAAGGCAAACTGAAAAACGATTTTATGATATGAGTGTAGGCGAAGTGGTTTCTGGGTGGATGGGGGTTCGGCCGCGGAGACGTCGACACCGGCCAGAAAACGATCCCACAGCTTGCGGGTTGTAGCTAGATAGCTCATGGCTGGGATGGTGAAACCGATCACTGACAACGCCTATCAATATCAAGTATTTTAGTCGTTGTTAGGCCCTATTCTTGGTGAATTTATATCATATATGTATTGGTATTTCTTACTTTTTGTGCTAGTGCTTGGATGCAAAAAAATGTTATAAACAGGGACCAAATGCGGACAAATGGAAGAAGTTTTGAGGATAAGGCCAAATCAGTCGAAATTATACGCGCGCCGCGGGAAAGGATACATGCGCGTCGCGCCACGTCAACAATGAGGTGGTGAAGAGAAATTCAAATAGCGAAAAACGGGGATAAGGCAACAAGCGCGACGCGCTTGAGGCTTTGCGCGCCGCGGATTCTTAATTTTCACAAGTATAAATAGAGGTCATTAGGTCGAAATCAGAAGGCAAGGAACGTCCCCTAAGGTGGACTTAAGGCTTATTTGACTCAAGGAATCGGATTTCAGCAACATCTTTTGGTATTTCTTATGTTTTCACTTTAAATTCATTATTAGTTTAGTTTAATTAGCTTTTAGCTTAGTGTTTCTGGATTGTTTCAACCAGTAGCAGTAGGTTAAAGTTGTTATTTTTGGATTTTAGTACATTGGATCTTCTGATTTTCGTTTTAATAC
Source organism: Cichorium intybus (assembly GCA_023525715.1). Lineage (NCBI taxonomy): Eukaryota > Viridiplantae > Streptophyta > Magnoliopsida > Asterales > Asteraceae > Cichorium > Cichorium intybus. Next base: position 58,222,668 of record CM042016.1, on the reverse strand, counting down.
AAGTTGTTGTCGCCAAATATTCTAAGTAAGATGCAGAAAAAGTAAGATTGCGGAAAGTAGAGTTTCGAAACTGGAAAGTTTCGGAATTGGACAAGTCCGAAGACTTGAGTTGATTTGCGGAATATAAAGATTACTTAGAAATGATCGATAGCTCAACAATAAATAAGGTGCATAAACAGTTGATAATAGGAAATATAAAGAAGTGAAGATTATGATGCTAGAAGTGTAAAGACAAGAGAAAATGCAGATAAGAGCAGGGGAATTGATGGAATGAGAGAATATATTGATATTTGTTAAAGTGTTACAACTTGTCTCTCAAACTCATGAGGACTGAAGAAGGATAAGGTCTTCCTTTTATAGACTAAGGAATGACCATCGGATAAAAACCTATGGACTGAAGAGTAGACAACACGTCTCTCTTCAGTCGGACAACATGGATAATTCTATTATAATAATACAATGTCAGACTAGGGTGGCTATAGTTACAATAAAATAATACATTAAGTACAACCGACATGCTTCTAAAAGGCCACGCCTGATCTAGTCTAATCATATCCTATAAGTTGAAGTGCTTATCCTTTGCCTTACCTTCAAGATAGTCTTCAGTTCTACAGTCTTCTACTTTGAATGTTTAAGAAGGAAGTTCCTAGAACTTGTTTATATTGTTTATCCGAGATCCTGAGTGGATTTCGGAGTCCTGGCATTTCTGAATCAGAGTAATTTAGGAACTTGGTCTCTTTAACTTTGAGTGATCTTCTGAGTTAGTTCGGAACTTGGTCTTCCGAACTGTGTCTTCCGAGCATTGTATCTTCTGAACTTGGTTTGCTGGATTGGTGTTGACTTAGTCGGAGTTCCGAAATACAAGACTGGATTTTGGACATATATGAAATGATCATTTAGAAAAGTCATCCAGAACCATAAGTATATTCATAACATACATTCGGAACATACGATTAAGACATTCAAAACATAATAATTGTTTAATACTTAAAACATTCATACAAACTACTTGTTTATCATTCCATCAAAACAAAGAGTTAAGAACTACTAGCAAACACATCAAACAACGAGTTGGTCAACAATCTGGTTTCAGCACTAACACAAGTAATCATTCGGTTTATGGTTTTATTGCACTTTTTAGTATTTATTGTGTTTGAATGCTTGTTGAATGCAATTGGTTTGTGTGTTTCTTTCTGGATTTTGAGATTTGTTTATGATTTCAGTAAGTAATCTTAGGTTAGAACTTAGTTTGGTTTAGCTTAGTTTATGTTTGATTTGGATTGTGGTACTTGTTTTGGAATTGTCTTTTTAGTGTGTTTTTGGAGAAGTAGAGTTAGTCCCTCTGGCTATAGCGTGACAATACAGTTGGTAAGCTATCGTCTTTTCTTGAACACCAAACTCCCGTGGATCGACCCTTGCTACCGCTATACTAGTGTGTGTGAGGTTTATTTTCTTATTTTTGACCGCATAACGACCTAGGCTTGTCAATCACATTATTAAAAAAAGACTTTGATACCAAAAATTATTATTCTTCCCCACCCTATAAATACCCCATCTACCTCTTAGAAATCACACATTCATTTTTCACTATTTCTCTTAACTTTTCTACAAACGCTTTTCTAAAATTTTTAAAAGCCTTCTTTTTTCGAATGGATTCTAGCCAGGGAAAATAAAAAAATGTGGTTCGTCGAAAACAAATAACCGTCCGGATGAAGGCGGATCGAATGTTCCTCCAACCCCATCGCTTTATTATCAACAATATCACCGGTATCCCATTACCAAAAAATCCCGCTCCAACAAAACTTCACCCAGTTTGCCAAAGAGTACGAACAATTTCCACAATTTCAACAAAGTCTCAGCCAATTGAACCCCTCTCAATGTTTTCGATGATGAATAACGTGAAAACCATCAATGCCATGAGTCAAGGAAATGGGTATGAATCCCCCACCCTCCAAACGTAACAAGACATTGGAGGCCAACAACTACACGACCTCCAATCCTGATACACATTATTCAACTCACAATGTCGATGCTAATGACATCAATGAAGAGGTACCAAAACCATCAACACAATCCTGACAAAGAAGGTGGTTGGATCATCATCAGGGCAGGAGGAAATAAGGACCATCATGGAAAAAATATCTATTCTCGCCAAGAATAATCAGATGAAAGTGCAATCGAAGCGGGATTACCGTGCTTGGAAGCAAGGAATGCTAGAGGAGGAGTTGAAGAAGAAAGCAATGGTCCTTGAGCATGAGATAAAAGAGATCAAATCGAGACGTTATGAAAAGGATCTTAACTTCTTTATTCTCCCCATGATAATTTGAGCAGGGATCACTCGATGCAATTCTTGATCGCAAGCGGGAACTAGCCCAATTTTATGGTTGGGAGATGTAGTTTTTTTAGAACTGGCAATACGTGTCTGCGTGTCGTGTATACGTGTTAGACACGAACTTACACGACATGAATTTTAAAACGTGTTTTGGATATCAAACACAGACACGACACATAATTAACTTACATGACACGTGAAACGACATGAATAGACACATTTTTAACCGTGTTACATGAAGACAAGAATTTGCACGAATTTAAACACAAATTTGACCCGTATTGTCTAATACCATTTTTTAACATTGGAAAATATACGTGTTTATGCGTGTTTATGCATGTTTATATGTGTTTATAACTTTTCGCATATATACGTGTCGCGTGTCACAGGAACTTAATTCGTGTCTTTTAGATGTCAAAATAGGTAAATTCGTGTTTGACACGTCTAAGACGTGAAACACGAATTTGAAATTCATGTTTGACATGAATACACATGAAATATGAATTTCTAAAACCCATACACGGAAAACTCGTGTTGTATTCGTGTCGTGTATCAAATTGCCAAGTCTAGTTTTTTTTTATCATTTTAGGGTTTTAATTTTTTGTAGGGAATTAATTTTTGTTTTTAGGATTTTATGTTTTCTTTGTACGTGTATGCATTTGAATTTAATTTAAAATAATGTTATTTTCATTTTCATTTTTTAATGTTATTTTATAATTTTGGTTTTAATTAATTATTTTTAATGTAGAAATTCTGATGTAACATTAATGATTGGGAAGGTTGGAAAAGATCGACTTAACTAGTGAAAGATGGAAGTGAAAGGAGAGAGAATACTAATGTGACGTGTGAGTTAGGAAAATGTATTATGTTAAAGAGAGTCCTTCGCGTAAATTGCTTTGAATGGGTAAATCAATCATTTGCCCTTAAGGATCCGACATTAATCCTCTCATACCTACTAATTGATATACCTGAGATGCATTTCTTGTGGGCTTTTTATAGTTTGGTTGGATCAGCATATTTTCTATTTGTATAAATTTTTATATATCCTTTTCCCAATGTTTTATGAAGGAAGAAATGTAACCAATGATTATTGGAAAAAGCAACCCCAAAGATTTGGGACCAAAAGTGATTGAATTTCTGCATTAGAAGTCAACAAGATTCTTTACTTCATTTGTTTTTTCAAGATAGGACTGCCCCACCCCCTAATTCTTTTCATGATAATATTTAGTCAATAATAAAATTTGAGCTAATGTCGTAGAAATTATTAAATGCTTGTTTTCTCACATATAGTTCTCAAAAAGTGATTTGTACGCTAACGATTTCATGATGTGAATCTTCAGAAATGATTTTTGGAGTAACTGTGAATGTTAACTCATCCTAACACAACGCGTCATCGCTAAAGTGAATCCAAAATTGGTGTTATCGTCAAGTAAGCTTTACTTTGATTTATGTCTTTTCCTAATTGGGCTAGATATAACCAATGATAGATATATAAACAATAAAAGAATTTGGCTAACACCTCCGATTACCAGACGCTAGGGGGTAAGGGAAAATCGGACTTCATGATTCCGATCCTTTTGGTTCACTTGGTTCGTCTGTGGGTTCGACAATTATTGATTTGTTAATTCAGGATCGCCGCACAGGCGGTGCTACCTTATCACCTAGGGTGTCCCTTGACTAGAGATAAACTCAGATACAGAACCGGACCGACCCGAGAAAGAGCCGAACTGAAAAAGCCTTTGATTTAAGAACTGAAACCAAACCATGCAATACTACCTCGGTTTTGGAAACCACACCTTATTATGTATTATTGCATATTAGGAGGTCCAAGTCGGTCTGAGAAACTGAAACTGAGGAACCGAAGAACGGAAAGTGCCCAAATAAGGAACCGAGAATGACACCTTATTACGAATTAGGAGGCACGGGTCGATGCGGGTCCCAGTTTGGGCCTTAGTTTGGTTTGGTTCTAAGGTCCAAGAGCTCATCCCTACTACTGACACCCCTTGTATTCCTTTTTTTTTACATATTAGATAAGGTAACAACAAAAGAAATATAATAGTTTTCATTATTTTGACCTTAAAATATTGTGAGAAACGAAATATAATGGTTTTCATTATTTTGACCTTAGAATATTTTGGTAACTTTATTTTGATAAAAAAAAGAGTTCAAAATAAAAAATACAATATTATTAAACTGTGAATTAGTGGTTCTCACGGTAATGTGGAACTCATTTAAACTCTTCCCTCTGTGTGTGTGTGTGTGTGTGTGTGTGTGTATATATATATATATATATATATATATATATATATATATATATATATATATATATATATATATATATATATATATATAGAGAGAGAGAGAGAAAGAGATCCGGTAATAAACCAACTATTTCAACTAACGGCCGAGATTACTTCTTACCTTACGATCAAAAATATATTTCTTATATATATATATATATATATATATATATATATATATATATATATATATATAGTGTGTGTGTGTGTGTGTGTGAGAGAGAGAGAGAGAGAGAGAGAGAAAGAGAGAGAGAGATAGGTTCATTATAGAACCAAAAAACACTACATAACCATAGAACTAACTTATTAACCATTGGATCATTCTATAAAGGGATACAAATAAAAGTCTAATATTTTTTTAAAAAAGTCGGAATATATCACTAATAACTTGGCTTAGGGAGTAATATGGGTTTTTGTCGTTTTCGCGTATTCCCCGTGTTTGTATTGAAAATCAAATTTCCCTCGTTTCTCCCAAAATCAAGGAATGAAACTCGGCATTCAAAAAATCTCGCCCTCATCATCGATCGATTGCTACTGCCATCGTTACCGGGCGTATGATTGATTGGTGCTGCTTCCATTTAGGGTTTATCTTCGATCGTTCGCCGAGGTTTAACCATCGATCGATTTTCATTCGCCGAGGTTTAATCATCGATCGATTTTCATTGTGGAGTGTTTATAATCGATCGATTGGAGGGTTGATAATTGACAGTTGTTGCTTGGTTTTAGCTATTGTTTACCGTTGATTGTCGTGATTGTTCAACATTTTATTATCCTCCCGTTATAATTGATCGGTTGTTGTTGCTTCCATCTAGGTATTATAATCAAGTATGTAATTGATTTCAGTTTATATTCAATTTGAATTGCAAATTTCCCTTGATGACATATTGTTGATTTGAGGTCGTTTTCCAATCGATTGAACATGAAGAGTTTAATAACATTGAACTCTGATTTGAATGTGTTTGAGTCCGATTTCTGGTTGTTTTCAATCATTCACGTTCAATTGAGTGTATTCCTGCATCGTTTGTAATCGTGTGTTCATATATGTTCATTAGTGAGCATACATTCAATTAAGTAAGTGGTTTCCGGCTTCGTTGGTCTTTGTGTGTTCATATATGTTCATTAGTGAACATGTAAAGGGTGAAGTCAACCTCAACAATCTTACAAACAGATTTTCCCAATTTTTATTAATTATTCACTTGTTCAATTAATTACAAACATGTTTTCCTAGTTGTTTTCAAGTATTCAATTGTTCAATTCATGCTTGGTTGTTTGTAATATCGTTCATAACATTTGTTGGTGATGTATGTTCATAAATGCACAGATGTTCATAAATGAACAAATGTTCGTTAGTGAACATATAAAGGATGAAGTCAACCTCAAAAATCTTACAAACAAGTTTTCTTTTATTAATTGAGTTTGTAACTATTCTTAGATCAATATGAACTTGATAAAACTATTTTTTTGGCATTAGAGCCTATTGGACTCACACATGATATAATATAGCTCATCCATGAACATATACATTACTTGTTTCTTGTGTCTGATAAACAAAAAATAGATGGATAATTGAAATTTTGAAATATTGTTTGTTTGCATGTTACATACAGTTATTTAAAGAATGAAGACAAAGAATCAACTGAGCAAAAATGACAATTGGACAAGTTACGACATCAATATGCAACAAAAATATTGATGTCTGATGTGAACCTTTTGAAGGCGAAGGTGCTTGAGGAATCTGAAGAGTTTATGAAGTTGCCTAACGAAATAATTAAGAAAATCAATGCAAATGTGAAGAAAATTAGATATGAAAGAGTTGATAAAGAACATCATTGACTTTTATGTTTAAGTTTTTGAAAATACACGTTATCGGTTTGGTTGTATCTATTATGTTTAGACGTCATACTTTCCTAGTCCTATTATGTTTAGACAATCTACTTTTGTATATTATCGTTTTCTATCTAATTTCTTTTCTCCATTGTTGTTTGATACATGAACATATATTCATACATGATTCTGTAGTTGTGTTCTTTTTAGACATTGTACATTTAAAAAGTGTATTTTCATATTCTGCACAGTTGTATACACAATGTTCATATATGCTCATAAATGAATATATGTTCATGGATGCATATGTTCATATATGAACACAGAGGACTAACCTGATAATACGGTTATTATATCTACATTAAGTTCATGGATGCGATACATGAGAATAGTTTTATGTTCATGGATGAACATATTCAGGGATGAAAATACAGAACATCAAATAAATGTGATACATAATATGAGAATAGATTGATGAAAAAATGTTTATGGATGAAAATACGATCAAAATAAACTGTAACATTGTAACAGCACTACGAAAAATCAATTTTGAATGTAAATCCATCAAAATAATGGTATTTCAATGTATACGTAATCTTAGATGCCTTTAATTTAATATTTTATGTTATGAAAATGTGGATATGGATGTTAATTTGGACCATCATACCCTTTATCATCAAAACTTGATCCAACAGTGAAGAGTATGGTTCTATAGTTAGGTAATATAATTTGATATTGCATTGAACCCATCGAGATATATATATATATATATATATATATATATATATATATATATATATATATATATATATATATATATATATATATATATATATATATATATATATATATATATATATATATATATATATATATATATATATAACTCCAGATAAACTTTTGCTATTATGTGAATGTACGACAAAACATGGATGGGTTCAATGCAGAACCAAATTATAATAAACTTCACTCATCGATTAATTAGATAATCAAATTTAAAAGCCTATAAATAAAAAAAATTAAACAATTATCATCAATTTAAAATCCATTTATTTAGGTAATAGAAAATTAACTCTCTAGAGTTTCGTGGAATCCTCAGGTGGCGTTGGTTATGTGTATGCAGATAAAGTTGATTTTGTCTATGGTTAGTTTGTTACTGGATTTTAATCGTGTTATATTTTGCTACGAAGTTATTTCTCTTTGACTCCAGTTTGTGATATTTACAGATGAATTTAGTATTGAGGTACGCTCTCAAATACGGTTCTCTATTTTACAATTTTGATTTTGTCTATACTTTGATGAAAACCAGACATTGAATTATATAGGGGCTAATGAGAAGATTGACCATCCGAGACAAGTACTTATTTTTTTAAAATGTTCACATTTTAAAAGACTAGTAATCATATATCGATTAAGCTAATTGCATAAATTTTAATGTCACGTAGCTCTGAAGCTTCTAATAACCAACTAGTGCCTTATAACACAAATGTCTCCAATATGGTAAAATTGTCAAACAAAAGGATCTCCCTTAACAATTTTTTCTCCTCAAATTTCAATAGCCAGAACTATCCATTTTCTTTTGAGCAGAATCTCAACGAGCTTGATGATGACTACAGCGGCTGGAGCCAAGTTTTTGTTAATACGACACATAATTATCATCAAGGTCTCTAAGTTTAACACATCTACATATTTTTAATTTTCATAGAAGTTTCCTGATGATTAGTTTGTGCTATTAGTTGATCTATAAAGCATCACCATATCTGAGAATGTGGATTCGTACCGATCTGAAGGAGGTTCCTTTTATCATTTTGAAAGGTAGGTTACTTAAATTGCATTTTCAACTAAGCAATAAACTATAGAATAATCGTGATTTACTCATATATATATATATATATATATATATATATATATATATATATATATATATATATATATATACTTGGGGCACTATTTAATAGGTTTGACACAGAGGACGAAGAAGAGCAACGACATTTACTTACAGAGGTTATTTCTCCCATTCATGAAGTCAATGGTATTCCACTTGATAGGAAGAGGAAGACTATTGTGATGCACACTCTAAAATTAGCACTCAATCCAAAATTTAGCCACCAAAATAACATTTTTAAAGGAAGAGGAAAACTGTTGTGATGCACACTCTGAAACCAGACCTTGACTTACCTGAATGAACTTCTTCCCTTGAGTCGTCAAAGGTCAATGGGTCGCACCAACACCAATGGGTCGTCAAAGGTCAATACCGACATCTCGATTTTCGACTACGTACAGAGCACTTCTGCAACCACTCCTTTCCCACCACCAATGGGTCGTCGAAGGTCTAAGGTCCGGATTTAAATCAATGACCTTTGTTTCTGAATTTAAATCAAGTTCTTGTTGTTGGATCTAAAGCTGAAATCGATTTCAGATTTTGAATATGATGTTGAATCCGATTTCAGATTTCGATTTCGATTTTGAATATGATAGAAATTCGGAAATTAAGCGGACTGGAATGATCCCTTCTATGTGGGCTTCTCAGTTCTCAGTAGACCCACAAGAAAATTCTTCCCAAGCCTGCGGTTGTGGGTGAAGAGGCGATAGATGGTAAAGCGATGGTGGGAGGTCGAGGGATGGCTGTCGGCAACAGTTTGTTTTTGTATTTCAGGTCAAAAAGAGAAAATGGGGAGATAAGGGGAGGTAGGCGAAGAGGTGGGTGTGGTTTGATATTAATTTTCTTTTAGTTATTATTATTTTGGAATGAAAAAAATAAGAATATGGATATTAAAAAAATGATAAAAGAAATTAAAATGGTAGTTTAGTCTTATCAAGTCAGTCAGGGACCAAATCCACGGAAAGTTTCTCATTTTGGACTTCCCATGCAAGTCGAAAACTTTTTGGACCGAAACCACAATTTTGACAAACCACAGGGACCAATTTTGCAGTTTTGTCTTTGGTTGGAATGGAATGAATCATTAATCCATGTTGTTTGGTAGTAAAAAACAACAAATGAATGGAATGAATTTAACTAATAATGGCATTCATACCCTCAAATGCAAAATACATTTAATTAATGTTTTTACGACATTCGATATTTATATAGTAACAATAGATATTGGGTACAAATATAAATTGTTATATTAATATAATAACTTATATAAATACAAATATCTATATAATAAGTGCATCATTCAACATAAACAAAAAAAAAATCTTGTGCATAAAAATTTAATTGTTTGCTTAAGCTTCTATCGTAACTCTACTATATGGATTTTATATTTGGTTGAAATTTGTATGTGCTATGATTGTGAAGATTGAGGGTCATATCAGTAGAAATCATTCCGTGGAGGAAAGGAATGAAAAAAAAAAACAAGGGTTGTCTGTGGAATGAAAAACGCGCATTTTAAAGGAATGTGATTCCTTCATGAATAACTCTTTCTTTTCCGTTCACCAACCAAACATATGTTCTTTCCTTCCATCTTAATAACCCATTTCATTCATTTGGTGATTCCCACGTACCAAACATGGGCTAAGTATATATAGTGAAGTAGAATTGCAAATGTTTAATGTTACCAACGATGTGGGATGCTCAAAGCAAAATTGTAAAATATAACATACAAAATTACGCAAAATTATAAAGCATCCCGCAAACAATATTCGAATTCAAGACCTCATATTCAGGTAGTAGCGCCTTATCCACCTGATCTACTTAGTACTTGTGCAAGAAATATGCAAAACCTATATATATATATATATATATATATATATATATATATATATATATATATATATATATATATATATATGTATATATATATATATATATATATATATGTATATATATATATATATATATATATATATATATATATATATATATATATAGAAAATACAAATCATAAAATCGAGAATACTACTATCTCAATATCAAAAAAAAATTTTGAAAAAAAAATTTGCATCATTGCAAAACGTAATGATGCAATTTTTCTGTTTTTATTTTGGATCATTATTTCATTATAAAAAAATAATGATCCAAAAATTTTTTTTGAATCTTTTTTTTCTCCGATATAGTACTATGATCCATTTTATTATATATATATATATATATATATATATATATATATATATATATATATATATATATATATATATATATATATATATATATTTCAATTTTTTTAAAGTGTCCTCGCAAGTCCTCACTTTAAGAAGAGTCCTCGCCCGATCCTGATTATATATATATATATATATATATATATATATATATATATATATATATATATATATATATATATATATATATATATATATATATATATATATATATATATATATATATATTGTTACAAGTAATTGGTGAATGACAACATTATATCATCACTTTGCATTTACCAATTAAACAACTATATTTGAATAGTAGACTTGGTAGTATAAATAGACCATCAATGTAAGGAAGAAAATGCATCTCATATCAACTCTTTCACAAGTGATATAAACTCTCTCTACTCTCTCCAAGCTCTCAAGCTTTCTTTCTTTCTTCATCTATATTCTAGTTTTTAGTTTGTTCATAATTGTCGTGGTAACGCTGAATTTATAACAAGTTATCAGCACGAGGCTCTAACGAAGGCGATTAAAAGACACATCGATCTAATCAAGGTATGTAATTTCATCAAAACTAGAATGTTAATTAATAATAATAATAATAACAACGATAACGAAAAAAAACAACATTTTATTCTCAAAGTTATGACTACTAACAAATTTCTTTTCTTATTTATCCTTGACGTTATGACTACTAACAAATTTCTTTTCTTATTTATCCTTAACGTTATGACTACTAACGAAGTTCATTTCTTATTCTAAATTTACTTACGCTTTATTAACATTTATTATTGCAAACTAACTTTTGTTATCGCATACTAATTTTTATTTATGCAACTAACATTTATTTATGTATACTAACATTTATTTATGCAAACTAACGTTTATTTACGGCAACTAACGTTTATTTATGCAAACTAACGTTTATTTACGGCAACTAACATTTATTTATGCAAACTAACATTTATTTACACATACTAACATTTATTTATGTATACTAATGCTTATTTATATAAACTAATGTTTATTTACGCACACTAACATTTATTTATGTATACAAACTCTTATTCATGCTCTGACATCTATTTATATATACTAACGTTTATTTATGCGCAACCGATTAAAAATAAAATTTTAAAATTTAAAATAAAAGGAATTTGGGAAGATTCATCTATTTAATTATGTTTGTAACTATAATAAAAATAGTAAAACCCATCCCCACCTTTAAACGACAAATTCAATGAGTTTTATTTTTCTTAGGAACTACAATATGTCAAACATTGCAAAGCTTGAATTTACCGCTCTTGAAGTCAGCGGAAAGAACTACATGCCTTGGACTATAGATGTTACGATGCATCTTGAGTCCATGGATTTATCTGAAACTATAAAAGAAAAAAATAAGTGCACGTCGCAAGATAAAGCACGTGCAATAATTTTTCTTCGCAAACATATCGATGAAATGTTGAGGTATGAATACCTCAATACCACTGATCCTAGAACTCTTTGGAAAAGCTTAAAAGAAAGATTTGACCACCAAAAGGAAGTTATACTTCCAAGTGCTAGGGCTGAATGGTTATCGTTGAGGTTTCAAGACTTCAAAAAGGTACATGACTATAATTCCGCATTATTTCGGATATGTTCACAACTAAAATTTTGTGGGGAAGATGTTTCTGATGCTTCAATGTTGGAGAAAACTCTCTCCACATTCTATGCATCGAATATGACATTGCAACAACAATATCGTATTCAAAAGCTCAAAAAAATATTCTGAGCTTAATACACTTCTCCTTGTTGCTGAACAAAATAATGAACTATTAATAAATAACCACCAGTCCCGTCCAACAGGTTCAGTAGCACTTCCTGAAGCAAATGCTACTATCACTTATGAACCAAGAAATAATTCATATGGACGAGGACGTGGTCGTGGTCGTGGACGAGGCCGTGGTCGCGGTCGAGACCATTTTAACCAAAACCAAAATTTTGGGCGCGGTTATACTCAGGGTCGTGGACGCGGTCATCCTTATAACCGTGGGCGTGGTCAAAGAAACAATAATTAACACACTCCACAAGGAAATAATGTCCAACCACAAGAAAAAAGAAATAATGCCGGAACATCACAGAACCCCGGAGGTTCTTGTTATAGATGTGGTAGCACAGGTCATTGGTCAAGGACCTGTCGTACAGATCCCCATCTTTGTAAACTTTACCAAGATTCCATTAAAGGAAAGGGGAAAGAAGTCAACCTCATCGATGGTGTTGATTTAGGAAACATTGAACTAAACACTCTAGACTTTTGCAATGATTTAGACATCCTAGAAAACTAGTTTCCTTTTTGTAACATGTTTTTAATATGGATAAAGCCAAACCTTTAAGCTCTCCAATGATTGTTAGATCACTAAATATTGACAAAGATCCATATCGCCCTTGTGAGGAAAATCAAGAAATTCTTGGTCCAGAAGTACCATATCTTAATGCAATTGGAGCTCTTATGTATCTTACTAATTGTACTAGACCTGACAATTCTTTTGCAGTAAATCTATTAGCAAGATTTAGTTCATCTCCAACAAAGAGACACTGGAATGGAATCAAGCACATATTACGATACCTTCGCGGAACTACTGATTTAGGTTTATTTTTTCCTAATAGTTCAAAACAAGGCTTGATTGGTTATGCAGATGCAGGTTACTTGTCTGATCCTCATAAAGCTAGATATCAAACTGGATATGTATTCATGAATGGAGGTACTGCAATATCTTGGCGTTCTAAAAGCAAACACTCGTCGCCACATCTTCAAATCATGCAGAAGTAATTGCTCTAAATGAAGCTAGTAGAGAATGTACATGGTTAAGATCGATGACACAACTTATCCTGACTTCTTGTGGAATTGATAAAGATAAATCTCCAACCTTAATCTATGAAGATAATGCAGCATGTGTCGCTCAAATGAAAGAAGGGTACATCAAAAGCGACAGGACAAAACATATTCCTCCAAAGTTTTTTGAATACACTCAAGAGCGTATAAAGAATCAACAGATTGAACTAAAATATGTTCAATCTAGCAACAATGCAGCAGATCTTTTCACAAAGGCACTTCCTACCAAGATCTTTAGAAAACATGTTCATGGTATTGGAATGAGACATCTACACAATACATAATGGTCATTCGATATCTAAATGAGGGGGAGTCAACTAGACACTGCACTCTTTTTCCCTTCGCTAAAGTTTTTTCCCACTGGGTTTTCTTTAGCAAGGTTTTTAATGAGGCAGTACTTCAAAGTTGAACTCTGATGTAGAATGATGTCATTCAAGGGGGAGTGTTACAAGTAATTGGTGAATGACAACATTATGTCATCACTTTGTCATCACTTTGCATTTACCAATTAAACAACTATATTTGAATAGTAGACTTGGTAGTATAAATAGACCATCAATGTAAGGAGGAAAATGCATCTCATATCAACTCTTTTACAAGTGATATAAACTCTATCTACTCTCTCCAAGCTCTCAAGCTTTCTTTCTTTCTTCATCTATATTCTAGTTTTTAGTTTGTTCATAATTGTCGTGGTAACGCTGAATTTATAACATATATATATATATATATATATATATATATATATATATATATATATATATATATATATATATATATATATGGTTAGGTTATATTAAGGACCACAATTATTGTGTGGTCGTAAGACCAAATCTGAACCGTAGGATTTGAAATATCAATTGTCTAGATTAGAATGACATAATTGTAATTATCCATTATGTTATTAAATGGTTTTTAGAAAAACGGTTACAAAAGTGTAAAGTAGACATTTTATTTTGAGGAAAAAAAGGAAAGTAACGGATTTTTAGGATCAAATCAATTTAATAATAAAATTATTAACGAAATTATTATTTTCATCTTCAGAATTTTGGATATTCTTCACAGAATCATCATGTTATTATTCCAAAAATTAGTCATTCTTGACTGAATCATTTTTTTCTTTAAAAAATCATTTTACAGAATTTAATATATAAAAAACATCTTATGAACTAAAATACATCAAACAAATAGAACTCTTACAGAATAATATTACGAAATATCTCATCTGGCAGAATGACATCAAAAAATTATTATTTTTGGCAGAATGTCAATAAACATTTTATGAACTACTTCTTCGAACTAAAATACATCAAAATAACAACTTTCTTTGAACTAATATATATATATATATATATATATATATATATATATATATATATATATATATATATATATATATATATATATATAAAGTTATTGTTGTTATACATTCTGAATTATCCATTCTGACATAATGTTATCAAAGAAAGCATTATTCTTGTCATAATATCATAGAAAAAGATCTTATGAACAAAAATATATCAATTAAATAACATTATTTGAACTAGAATATATCAGAATAAATAAAATTTCTAAATAATTACATTATGAAATATTCATTCTAGTAGAATGACATCCAAAAACATTCTTTTTTAAAGTGTATGTTGATCAAATCTTTTGTATAGTGTGTATTTTATAGACAGAAAGAAGAAAATCGTAACATTGAAATCTGAATTTCAAGTTTGATCAAGATGTGTGTCACTACTTTCCCATATACTCCTCTTTCTCTATCATGGAAATGGTTGCTTGAAGATGAAGTGTGTCACTACATTCCGGTATACTCCTCTTTCTCGTATACTTATCTTTCTACCCATCACATCCAGAATCACTGATTCATGGACAGTTAGCTAGACTTAAAAAAACAAATTCTGGCAGAATGTTATAGTCTTATGCCAATTATTCTGTAAGAATACATAAAAAACAAATTTTGGCAGAATGATATAATCAAGAATAAAAAATATCAAGAAAACAAAAGAATTATTATATTACCCAAATATTTAATATAATAAGATCCACAAAAATGTTTTAGAAGAAGTCTGTTTCGGTGTAAAAATGATACATTCACTCACGTCAACATTCACGGCCTAGGGTTTTAACAAGTATGCTTCAGATATGGAAATGTACTTATAAACAAATCCTCCTTAAACCCTACATTGTCAACCTGCAAAAACCCAACAAAATTAAACTAGAAGAAAACAACACAAACAATATCATTGAAAAACATAGATAAAATTATCAAACAACACAAACAAACGAGTTTTTTGGTCAACGAATTGAAGTGGAGCATGAAACCAACTTTGCCACTACATATTTTGGTCAACGATTTGAAGAATCAAGATGAAGGAAACGATATTTCTGGATGTGATGGCATTGGCGATGGTATGTTCTCTGCGTGCACATATGAATGAAGAAGGCAGGGATTAATATGGATGTAAACTAAATTGGGAAAATCATGGAACACTTCCATAATTATAGGAATCGGATTTGGAAATGTAAATACAATATTACTAAACTATCATTGGCTCATATTGGTTTTTGATTGGTCCTTACGACCACACAATAACTATAAGTCTTATTATATCCTAACTCTCTCTCTCTCTCTATATATATATATATATATATATATATATATATATATATATATATATATATATATATATATATATATATATATGTGTGTGTGTGTGTGTGTGTATAATATATATATATATATATATATATATATATATATATATATATATATATATATATATATATACTAGGAACGTTTTAAGGGCCGTGATAATCACCGCCCATGAAGGATACATGTCAAACAAATGTGTTATAAAAATTCATTTAGCTATCGATATCTTGGGACCTTGAAGTGTACATTGTGCAATTCCAAAGACACCAAATATTACATTATCAAAATTTGACCTCAAACCAGTACTCTTGGAATCTCAAATAAAAGCTTTTTAGTCTTAAGTTCTAAAATTGCCCTCATTCATTTTTTTTCCTTGCAAATTCCCCATGTATGTCTTCATTTTCTCGTGTATGTTTAAATTAGTATCCAAGAATACTTCATACAACCCAGGAAACAGGGCCTAAAATCATATCACAAGCTTAAACAAGAATCCACAATAAACTTTTTATTACATCCCTATAGAATCAAACTTACAACTATATTGGCAGGTTATTGGTCAGACCTCTTTTAAAAATAGTTGAAATGATTGAGGTCGTTTTTGGAATAACAACTGAAAAGGGGAGAGATTTGCCCGATGGGGATTGTTTTTTACTTGAGATTCCATTTTTACCCTGGTAGGAGCTTTGGTCTATCAATATGCAAATTAAAAAAAACAACACAATGTTATCATTTAATTCCAATATTCATATGGAGACATGGATTCTAAAAATTCTACCCCACTCTTATAGTGAATTGTACTTGAAAGATTGGAAACCATATATACTAAATGTTGCTTCAAGCCAAACAATGAGTAAACTTGTCCCAAGTGAGTAAAACAATAGATGCATCCATGCCCTTAGCAACTCTAGTCTTATAGTTAGAGGTGTCAACAAGGGGCTGTAAGATAACTTATTGTTGGATTAGGTGTCTAAGCCATGACTTATAATTTGTATTTATCTCATTAATATAAGCAAAGTCTATTTGGGTTGCCCTCATAGCTAGAGGTTTGGTAAAGAGTTCAGTAAGAGAAAGGTTGATTTATTAAATGTTTAATAAATCAATAGAAATAAAATAAATAGTTTATTAATATATTAAAGTGATAATATATTAATTAGAAACTATATTAATTAATTAGAAATTAATCTAGAATTAATTGGATTTAATTTAATGATTAATTTAATTAATTAATAGTGCATGGACTGGTTTTGTAATTATTCAATAGTTGAATAAAGACTGACTAGTGGAAGCCTTAAAGGTGGCGAGATTATGGAGGGAGCCTCCATAATTTCGAAACCCTAATTAGGGTTTAAAGAGGCTTGCTCCATTTGATAAAAGGCTTGTCAAAAGTTGGGCTCCTCTAGGGTTCTGTCACCACCTGGAGGCTATAAATAGAGCCTCTTGGGAACCCTAAAACCTGCGCCATCTGTCACTCTATCTCTTTGGAATTCTGTTCTCCTCCTCTTGCTCTTGGGTGTGATCTCATTTGAGGCAGGACAATTGTGATGTTGGCTTCAAGATTAAAATCAAGGGTTGGTTTTTCTTATTTCATTCTTTAGAAATTAATTGTTGGCCTTTAGGTTTTTGTTATATGTTCATAGTAGAAAAACATAGATCCTTTTCTAGGTTGTCTGTGAACTTAGGATTATTAGTTCATAGATTGCAGTAAACCTTTCAGTGGTATCAGAGCTTTGGCTGTTTTTCTGATTGATTTGTTATAACTGCTTTGTTTGATAAAGGGTTTGATCGAAAATTAAACCTTTGGAGAAGGCCAAAATCAATTGGTGGCTAGGGTTTTAGAAACCCTAGCCTCCACCCCCTGTCTACGATTTTGCTAGGGTTTTTTGAAGGTTTCTTAGTTTTGGTAATTATGATTAATTAATAAATGGAAACCTTAAACCCTTTGCTTGTAATTTTCGAGAACTAGGGGTTTAAGATAGGATTAAATTAATTTGATTAATTTGTGATGCCTATCTAGATTTAATTAATTTAATTAATTGTTTAATTAAAAGATAAATTAAATCACTTAAAGGTTTAAATTTAATTTTTAAAATTAAATGTTAATTTGCGAAAAAATTAAAAGATTAAACCTAAAATATTTTAAAAAGTTTAAAATACATCTTATATATATTAAAATTAAAAGTTAATATTATATGTATAGATAAACTGGTTAGTCAAATCAATAGTAGGCCTCATTCACAAAACTGGTCTATAAAGAAGGTATAATGAGACTGCCTATAAAATGGCGGTCTAATGGGTGTCTACTCTCACCCACCGCTCTCCTGATCAGTGAAGTGTCGTTAAGCAGAACGGGTTTGATAAGACCGCTTAATCTCATTAAAAGTATAATGTTATTAATGAAAGTACTAGAACATTTCATAAAATCCTAATCTAGTTACTTTAGGAAAAATGTGAATTGATGCTAATCCATGAAATTGCACATTGCACTTTATGAAACATTAGTGGAGCGTGTGTGGTTTACCGGCGCACCAATAGGGGTTCATAAAGAGTTGCAATGGGTTTCTCAATCTTACCATTGTTGATGGAGTGTGTGTGGTTTACCGGCACGTCAATTAGAGATGGTAATTGACTTTGAGAGTACCAAGCTAATTTGTATGGTTATTCACATCCAGTTTGTGATCCTCGGCATCCCAGTCACAAACAGTGGAGCATATCCGAGATTAAACATGCCATTGAACAGTTCAATAAATCTCAAAAGAACTAGGAATTCCATTATAATATGATTATCTTCCGCGGTGGAATTGGCTGAATCGTCATTCGCCCCCTTTATAAAATTTACAATTAGATTACGGCATCCCTCATCTATATTGTGAATTGTTATAGTTGGGTCCTAGCCTTATTATTATATTGGGTTAATATTAAGGATTATATATATCTAATTAAAACTACTTTCTTTTATAGATGTCTTCCGCTGACCAATCCGTTCCCCACTCAAACTCCAGTAACGCCACTTCAATCCTCTCGTTGTGTTCCAAAGTGACATTAGATGGCACTAACTACAATGATTGGATCAAAAACATAAAGATGGCTATGAGTTTTGAGAACAAAGAGTATGTTCTTGATACCGAGCTCATTGAAGTTGACCCCGACACAGCTACTCCCGAGGAAGTTGCCTCATACCAAAGACACTGTGATGATGCGACCAAAGTGGCCTGCATCATGATTGTGAAGGGTTTTCTGCAACTATGAACTAAATAACCTAAGTTCACATGCAACCTATGAGGATCTAATTTTCTTCTAATTAAACATATAACAAAATCCTAAAGGCCAGAAGAAATAAATAAAAGAAAGAAAATAGAAAAACTAACCTTTTAGCGTTTCTTGGAAGCGAAGCAACAAAATTATCTTGCCTCAAATGCAGTCACACCCAAGCCAGGAGAGGGGAGAACGAAATTCTAGAGAGAATATGGAGGAGAATAGCGAGATTTATGAGGCTATAGGGCTCCCTATTTATAGGTTTCAAAAGATAACCAGATAAACCTTAGAGATAAACCTTTTTTGAATTCAAATTAAGATAAACCTTTATCTTATTAATTCAAACTATAATTATCTCTTTTATATATATATATATATATATATATATATATATATATATATATATATATATATATATATATATATATATATATCGAAATCTATATATCCATATATAGATTTCGCTGGTTACTACACTCACTCAAACTGTCACTTACTCAACTATTGAATAATTACAGTTTTAGCCCCTACACCTTTAATTAATCAAATTAATCATCAAATAAATTCCAATTAACTCCAGATTAATTTCTAATTAATTAATATAGTTTCTAATTAATATATTATCACTTTAATATATTAATAAACTATTTATTTAATCTCTATTGATTTATTAATCACATAATAAATCAATCTTTCTCTCTACTGAATTTTCTACCAAACCTCCAGCTATGAGGACAACCCAAATGGACTATGCTACTATTAATTAGGTAAATACTAATTATTAGTCATGGCTTAGACACCTAATCCAACAGTCTCCCACTTGGATAAGTCTATGACTATAATTACCAATTTAGCCTCTAATTAATTAGCAACTGTAGCTTCCTAGAAATCGTTGCCGAACTCTGACCTAGTCAGTTCTATCGATAGATAAGTGATCAGATGATCCTCCGTCCAACAAGATATTTTCAGACTCAGGACATGGATTGAGATCAATCCTGGTCTGATTCTCTGTTTCCCGATTTCTGATTTGCATATGACTTTAAGACTACCAATTGAGCATATCAATTTAGTCCTGGTTGGCCAACCCTTTCAGTCAACTTCAAAATCATCAAGAGACCTACAAATATCTGTTTCCCGACAAGGTCAAGGGACGAATAAGCTTTGACTCATATACTTATGTCTCTTACTAGTCAAATCATTCACAACAACACGTTTTATAACATCGTGTTACCGATGCGTTTTCGCATTGTCAATGAACAACCGCTTGGTAAAACATAACTTATAGGTCTCTACTTAAAGATCAAAAGATATTATCGTCTCAACATTGCTCGTGATGTAATCCATGAAGCGAACTGTTGAGTGTGGGTTTATCCAATACTTAAATCCCTATTTCTAAGTACTCATGAATATTGCAGCAATCATATTGCTCTGTCTAAATCCTTAGACAATCTACAAAGCAATTCATGACAGCCTTCATTCATACTTACTCCCAAAAAGTATGAGCGACTGTGGACATTTGAATAATATAAAATTACTCAGGAAGTAAACATGCAAAATGAAACACAATAATAAACAATCGACAAAAGGCAGTATCAAATACTCATCAACAAAACTATATTATTAAATCACCAAAGTCAATTACATTTATATTGCAATAAGTTTCAAATCCTATCTAATTACAAAAACTAATATCACCTCTTAATCCTATGCGCCGCGCATGCTGATTATGCTTAATCCTACTCAGAGCCTTTGTCAAGGGGTCTGCAGGATTATCTTATGATGATACCCTCTTCACAAGGAGGTGACCTTCTTCTACTCTATGTCTTATGTAGTGGTACTTTATGTCGATGTGTCTGGACTTTCCATGATCTCTCGGTTCCTTCGTCAAAGCAACCACTCCTTCATTATCGCAGAATAGTTCCATGGGCTCCTGAATACTCGGGACTACTCCAAGGTCACCGATAAAGTTCTTCAGCCAAGCCGCTTCCTTTGCCGCTTCACTCGATGCTATGTACTCTGATTCACAAGTAGAATCAACCACCGTCTCTTGCTTGGAACTTTTCCAAGTCACTGCTCCCCCATTCAAAAGAAAAACCCAGCCTGACTGAGACGGACCATTGTCTCTATCTGTCTGAAAGCTGGCATCTGTATACCCATCAACTCTCAAGGTATCATTGCCACCAAGGATTAAAACAAAGTTTTTAGTCCTTCGCAGATATTTGAGTATGTTCTTGACAGCTGTCCAATGTGCCCTTCCAGGGTTTCCCGGGTACCGACTGACCATGCTCAAGGCGAAGGCCACGTCAGGTCGAGTACATGTCATAGCGTACATGATCGACCCTACAGCCGAAGCGTAAGGTACCCGACTCATGTCAGCTATCTCCTCGTCTGTACTTGGACTTTGAGTCTTACTCAATTTGGCATTACTTTGGATATGTAGCTCTCCCTTCTTGGAATTTTCCATACTAAACCTCTGCAGTACCTTTTCCAAGTATGTACTCTGACTGAGTCCAATCAGTCTCTTCTTCCTATCTCTCAATATTCTTATCCCGATAATATAGGCAGCCTCTCCTAGATCTTTCATGGCGAAACACTTCCCAAGCCAAGACTTGACATCTTGCAAGGTTGGAATGTCGTACCTTTCCATCCATGTCGGTCTTTTTCTTGAAGATCCATTTGCACCCGACTGTCTTTCGACCCGGTACATTGTCTACCAAGTTCCAAACTTGATTGTCATACATGGACTTGATCTCGCTGTCCATTGCCTCTTTCCATTTGGCAGACTCAGGGACGGCCACCGCTTCCCGGTAGTTAACTGGCTCATCCAGATTTGTCAGTGTCCTATCACTGACAAACGTGTTCCCATCCGTAGTTATATGGAATCCATAAAACTCGGGTGGCATGCTAACTCTACTAGAATGCCTAAGAGGTAAGGATATATCATTCGGAACAACAGGAACTTCTTCCTCTTGTTGGTTGCTAGTTTATCCTAAGGTTGCATTATCTGGTGTCTCTTGAATTTCTTCAAGATCAATGGTACTCCCACTGTCCTCTTTGAATATGAGTTCTCTCTCTCTCTCGAAAGACTCCTCGTCTAGCTACAAAGACCACGTCCTCGCTTGGTCTGTAGAACAAGTATCCAAAAGACTGTTTGGGGTATCCAATGAAGATACACCTCTCGCTTCTCTCTGCGAGTTTGTCGTGAGTCTCTCGTCTAACGAAAGCCTCACAACCCCAGACATTGATATGTGCTACCGAGGGAACTTTCCCCATCCACATCTCATGAGGTGTTTTAGCAACCTTCTTAGTTGGGACAAGATTGAGGATGTGGGCGGCAGTCTCTAAGGCATACCCCCAGAAGTGGATGGGAAGTGAAGCTCGACTCATTATGGAACGAACCATGTCCAACATGGGTTCGGTTACGCCACTCAGCAACACCGTTCAACTGTGGTGTCCGAGGAGGTGATAATTGTGAAACTATTCCACATTCCTTTAGATAGTCTAAGAACTCGATACTAAGATACTCTCCACCTCTGTCAAACCTAAGCATCTTGATCTTCCTGCCCAGTTGATTCTCAACTTCATTTTTGAATTCTTTGAACTTTTCAAAGGTATCTGACTTGTGCTTGATTAAGTAGATATACCCGTATCTACTATAATCGTCAGTAAAGGTCACGTAGAACCGCGTGCCATCTTTTGTGGTTGATCTGAAGGGACCACACACATCTGTGTGTATGATGTCCAACAGACCTTCACCTCTTTCAAAAGACTCTTTGAATGGTGACTTAGTCATCTTGCCCAAAAGACAATATTCGCATACATCATCCGATTTGAGGTCGAATGATTCCAACACTCCATTCTTTTGGAGTTGGGCGATGCGTTTCTTGTTAATGTGCCCAAGACGACAGTGCCACAAGCACGCCTTTTCTACACCACTAGAAGAATCAATATAGTTTACACTATGTCCTAAATTGTTAACACATTGTATCGTTTCATACACACCATCACAAGGTAAAGCAGTAAAAATAGAAGTACCATTTTGAAAAACAGAAATAGAACCATTTATATTATCAAAAGAAAACTGGAAACCTTGTCTAAATAATGCATGAAAGGAAATAATGTTTCTTGCCATTTCTGTCGAATAGCAACAATTTAAAAGTTCTAAACAAACACCACTACTAAGCACTAAACTATAGATTTCGATATTGGTGACAGTCGACGATCTCCTGTTTCCCATGATCAGGTTCAATCTACCGTGCTCCACCTCCCTGTGTTCCTTTAGGCCCTGCAAATCAGAACAAATGTGAAAACCACATCCTGTATCAAGGACCCAAGAACTGGAAGATGGTGAGTTTTTAGAGATAGTGAATATACATGCTGAAGACGGCTTCATTTTGCCATCTTTTAAATCTTGCAAGTATCGCGGGCAGCTTCTCTTCCAATGGCCCTTTTCCTTGCAGTAGAAGCAGTCAGCTTCCTTGGGGTTGGCATTGTGAGGAACGCCAGAAGCCTTGGGTCTCGAGCCACTGCTGGATGACCCAGCATGGACCTTTTCCCTCCACTTCTGATTGGGAGGGCCCTTTCTCTTCTTCCCCTTTCCACCACCAATTGCCAAGACAGATTGGCTAACTGAGGGTACACTTTTACCCTTCATCCCGTCTTTAGCAGTACGGAGCATGCGATGCAACTCGGCTAGAGTGGCCTGAGAGTTGTTCAAATGATACGCCAGTGTGAACTGGTCATATGAACTAGGTAAGGAATTCAGCACTATGTTTACGGCTAAATCCTCATGGACTGGCATCTCAAGCTTCCTAAGCCTCTCCACGTATCCTTGCATCCTTTGCACGTGGCTGCAGATGGACTCTCCATCTCTAGGCTTCCCATTGGTGAACGCTTTGACCACCTCGCACCTCTCGATGCGCTCCTGCTTGCGGAACTTTTCCGCGAGCTCTTTGTGCATCTCGTAGGGCCAGTAGTCTTCATAAATTCTTCGCAATTCTAGGTTCATAGTAGCTATCATGATGCAAGCCACTTTGGTTGCATCATCAGAATGTTTTGTGTATTGGGCGATTTCTTCGGGAGTAGCAGTATCGGGATCAATTTCAACAAGCTCGGTTTCCAGAACATACTCTTTATGTTCAAACCTTAGAGCCATCTTGATGTTACAGATCCAGTCATTGTAGTTGGTACCGTCCAACATAACTTTGGAGCACAATGACAAGATAGAGGTAACATTGGAGTTAGAGTGGGGGCGGATTGATCAGCAGAAGACATCTATAAAAGAAGATAGTTTTAATTAGATGCATATAATAATCCTTATAATAACCCAATAATAATTATAAGGCTAGGATCCAACAATAACAATTTACAATCTCGAAGAGGGATGCCGTAATCAATATTGTAAATTTTATAAGGTAGGCGAATGACGATTCAGCCAATTCCACCACGGAAGGATAATCTTATTAAAATGGAACTCCTAGGTTCTTTTGAGATTTAGTGAACTGTTCAATAGCATGTTTAATCTCGGATGTGCCCCACTATTTGTGACTGGGATACCGAGGATCACAAACCGGGTGTGAATAACAATGCAAATTAGCTTGGTACTCTCGGGGTCAGTTGTCATCTCTAATTGATGTGCCGGTAAACCACACACGCTCCATCAACAATGACAACACCCGAGAAACCCATTGCAACTCTTTATGAACCCCAATTGGCGTGCTGATAAACCACACACGCTCCACCAATGTTTCATAAAGTGCAATGTGCAATTTCATGGGTTAGCACCAATTCACATTTTTCTTAAAGTAACTATATTGAGATTTTATTTAAATTTGTTCTAGTACTTTGAATAATATCATTATACTTTTAATGAGATTAGGCGGTCCTATCAAAACCGTTCGGCTAACGACCCTCCACTGATCAGGCGAGCGGTGGGTGAGAGTGTTCACCTATTAGACCGCCATTTTATAGGCAGTCTCCTTATACCCACTTTATAGACCAGCTTCGTGAATGAGGCCTACTATTGATTTGATTAAACATTAAATCTTATACATATAATATTAACTTTTAATTATAATATATATAAGATGAATTTTAAACATTTTAAAATGTTTTTGGTTTATATTTTAATTTATTGGAATTTAAACTATTAAATTTAAAATTAAATTAAACCTTTAAAAATCAATTTAATTATCTTTTAATTAACCAATTAATTAAATTAATTAAATATGATATTTTAAACCTTTTAAAATATTTTAGGATTTATCTTTTAATTTTTTGCCAATTTAAAAAAATTAAATTAAATTAAATTAAATTCTTGAATTATCTTTTAATTACCAATTAATTAAATTAATTCAAATGTAGATAGGTTTTACCAAATTAATCAAATTAATTTAAACCTATCTTAAACCCCCTAATTTTCGATTTCAAATAATGGGTTTAAGGTTATCCATTTAATTAATCAAATTAAAGTTACCAAAAATAGAATACCTTGTAAAACCCTAATGTAATTTTTGAAAATCATAGAGGGGAGGGGCTAGGGTTTTCAAAACCCTAACCCTAATTTCGATTTAGGCACATTAGGGTTTATAAGCTTTAAACCCTAATTTTTAGGAAAACAATTATAGCAGTTTAACAAGAAAACAACCAAAAAGCTCCGATACCACTGAAGGGTTTTCTACAACTATGAACTAAATAACCTAAGTTCACATGCAACCTATGAGGATCTAAGTTTTCTTCTAATTAAACATATAACAAAAATCCTAAAGGCCAGAAGAAATAAACTAAAAGAAAGAAAATAGAAAAACTAACCTTTTAGCGTTTCTTGGAAGCGAAGCAACAAAATTATCTTGCCTCAAATGCAGTCACACCCAAGCCAGGAGAGGGGAGAAGGAAATTATAGAGAGAATATAGAGGAGAATGGCGAGATTTATGAGGCTATAGGGCTCCCTATTTATAGGTTTCAAAAGATAACCAGATAAACCTTAGAGATAAACCTTTTTTGAATTCAAATTAAGATAAACCTTTATCTTATTAATTCAAACTATAATTATCTCTTATATATATATATATATATATATATATATATATATATATATATATATATATATATATATATATAAATAAATATCGAAATCTATATATCCATATATAGATTTCGCTGGTTACTACACTCACTCAAACTGTCACTTACTCAACTATTGAATAATTACAGTTTTAGCCCCAACACATTTAATTAATCAAATTAATCATCAAATTAATTCCAATTAATTCCAGATTAATTTCTAATTAATTAATATAGTTTCTAATTAATATATTATCACTTTAATATATTAATAAACTATTTATTTAATCTCTATTGATTTATTAATCACATAATAAATCAATCTTTCTCTATACTGAATTTTCTACCAAACCTCCAGCTTTGAGGGCAATCCAAATGGACTATGCTACTATTAATTAGGTAAATACTAATTATTAGTCATGGCTTAGACACCTAATCCAACAGATTGCTACCATGAAACCCGAATTGCAAAGAATCTACGAGGACTACTGGCCTTTCGAGATGCATAAGGAGCTTGCGGAAAAGTTCTGCAAGCGAGAGCGTGTCGAGAAGTGCGAAGTGGTCAAAGCCTTCACGAACAGCAAGCTAAAGGACGGAGAGTCTGTCTGCACTCACGTGCAAAGGATGCAAGGTTACATGGATAGACTAAGGAAGCTGGGTATGCCTGTCGATGAGGAGTTGGCCGTGACATAATGCTTAACTCCTTACCGAGTTCTTATGACTAGTTCACACTGGCGTATCATTTGAACAACACTCAGACCTCTTTGGCTGAGTTGCATGGCATGCTTCAAACTGCTGAAAACGGGCTGAAGGGTAAAAGTGTACCCTCGGTGAGCCAGCCTGTCTTGGTAATTGGCCATGGCAAAGGAAAGAAAAGGAAGGGCCTTCCCAAGCAAAATTGGAGGGAAAAGGTTCAAGTCGGGTCGTCCAGCAATGGCCCGAGAGCCAAGTCTTCCGGCATTCCTCATGTCACGAATCCCAAATATGCAGACTGTTTTTATTGTAAAGAGAAGGGTCACTGGAAAAAGGAGTTGCCCAAAGTACTTGCAAGATATTAAGGATGGCAAAGTGAAGCCAGCACAAGCAGGTACTTACACTATATCTAAAAACTCATCATCTTCCTGTTCTTGGGTCCTTGACATCGGATGTGGTTTTCACATTTGTTCTGATTTGCAGGGCCTAGAGGAAAGTAGGGAGGTGGAGCACGATAGATTGAACCTAATCATGGGCAATAGGTGAACGTCACCTATTACCAAGATCGGTGTCTATAGATTAGTGCTTAGCAATGGTGTTAGTTTAGATTTACAAAATTGTTGCTATTCGCCAGATATGGCTAGAAACATAATTTCTTTTCATGCATTGTTCAGACAAGGCTTTCATTACTCTTTGATAAATTGAATGGTTCGATTTCTGTTTTAAAAATGATGTATTTATTTTTGAAGTTTTGCCTTGTGATGGTGTGTATGAAACTGTAATGTGTGTTGACAATTTAGGAAATAGTGTGTTAAATATTGATTCTTCTAGTGGTGTAGAAAAGGCGTGCTTGTGGCACTGTCGTCTTGGGCACATCAACAAGAAACGCATCGCCCAACTCTAAAAGGATGGAGTGTTGGAATCATTCGACCTAAAGTCGGATGATGTATGCGAATCTTGTTTGTTTGGCAAGATGACAAAATCACTTTTCAAAGGGTCTTTTGAAAGAGGTGAAGGTCTATTGGACATCATATACACAGATGTGTGTGGACCCTTCAGATCAACCACAAAGGATGGCACTCGTTTCTATGTGACCTTTACTGACGATTATAGTAGATATGGGTATATTTACTTAATCAAGCATAAGTCAGATACCTTTGAAAAGTTCAAAGAGTTTAAAAATGAAGTAGAGAATCAATTGAGCAGGAAGATAAAGATGCTTAGATCCGACAGAGGCGGTGAGTATCTTAGTATCAAGTTCCTTGACTATCTAAAGGAATGTGGAATAGTTTCACAATTATCACCTCTTAGAAAACCACAGTTGAACGGCGTTGCCAAGAGGCGTAACCGAACCCTGTTAGACATGGTTTGTTCCATGATGAGTCGAGCTTCTCTTCCCATCCACTTCTGGGGGTATGCCTTAGAGACTGCCGCCCATATCCTCAATCTTGTCCCAACTAAGAAGGTTGCCAAAACACCTCATGAGATATGGATGGGGAAAGTTCCCTCGTTGGCACATATCAAGGTTTGGGGATGTGAGGCTTTCGTGAGACGAGAGACTCAAGACAAATTCGCAGAAAGAAGTGAGAGGTGTATATTCATCGGATACCCAAAACAGTCTTTTGGATACTTGTTCTACAGATGAAGTGAAGACGTGGTTTTTGTAGCGAGACGAGGAGTCTTTCGAGAGAGAGAGCTTATATCCAAAGAGGACAGTGGAAGTACCGTTGACCTTGAAGAAATTCAGGAGTCATCCGATGATGGAGCCTTAGGAGAAACTAGCAACCAACAAGAGGAAGAGGTTCCTATTAGTCCGACAGACGTTTCATTACCTCTTAGGCTTTCAGGTAGAGTTAGCATGCCACCCGAGTTTTATGGTTTCCATATAACTACGGATAGTGACACGTTTTTCAGTGATAGGACATTGACAAATTTGGATGAGCCATCTAACTACCAGGAAGCAGTGGCGGGCCCCGAGTCTGCCAAGTGGAAAGAGGCAATGGACAGCGAGATCAAGTCCATGTATGACAATCAAGTTTGGAACTTAGATGACAATGTACCGGGTCGAAAGACAGTCGGGTGCAAGTGGATCTTCAAGAAGAAGACCGACATGGATGGAAAGGTACACACCTTTAAGGCTCAGCTGGTTGCGAAGGGATTCACTCAAACCCTGGGGGTTGATTATGATAAGACCTTCTCACCAGTAGCCAAAATTAAATCCATTAGGATAATGCTTACCATAGCTGCATTTCATGACTATGAAATTTGGCAGATGGATGTCAAAACCGCTTTCCTTAACGTGAAGTTGACTGAGGATGTTTACATGAATTAGCCAGAGGGTTTTGTAGACACAAAGCATCCTAATAAGGTGTGTAAGCTTGAGAAATCGATCTATGGATTGAAACAAGCTTCTCGCAGCTGGAATCTTTGTTTCCATGAGAAAGTCAAAGAGTTTGGTTTCTCTAGGAGTGAAGATAAGTCCTGTGTGTTTGTCAAGGCTAGTGGGAGTATAGTCAATTTTTTGGTGATGTATGTTGATGACATACTGCTCATGGGAAACGACATTCCAACTTTGCAAGATGTCAGGTCTTGGCTTGGGAAGTGTTTCGCCATGAAAGACCTAGGAGAAGCTGCCTATATTCTCGGGATAAGAATACTAAGAGATAGAAAGAAGAGACTAACAGGACTTAGTCAATGTACATACTTGGAAAAGGTACTAAAGAGGTTTAGTATGGAGATTTCCAAGAAGGGAGAGCTGCCTATCCAAAGTAATGCAAAGTTGAGTAAGACTCAAAGCCCGAGTACCGATGAGGAAATAGCTAAAAAGAGTCGGGTACCTTATGCTTCGGCGGTAGGGTCGATCATGTACGCTATGACATGTACTCGTCCTGACGTATCCTTTGCTTTGAGCATGGTTAGTTGGTATGAGGGGAACCCTGGTAGAGCGCATTGGATAGATGTAAAGAACATACTCAAGTATCTGCGAAGGACGAAGAACATGGTGTTAGTCCTTGATGGCAGTGATACTTTGAGAGTTAGTGGATATACAGACGCCAGTTTCCAGACAGATAGAGACAATAGTCACTGGGTATTTCTTTTGAATGGGGGAGCGGTCACTTGGAAGTGTTCCAAGCAAGAGACGGTGGCTGATTCTAAGTGCGAATCAGAGTACATAGCAGCGAGTGAAGCGTCTAAGGAAGCGGCTTGGCTGAAGAACTTTATCGGTGACCTTGGATTAGTCCTGGGTATTTAGGAGCCCATGGAACTGTTCTGCGATAACGAAGGAGCGGTTGCTTTGAAAAAGGAACCGCGAGATCATGGAAAGTCCAGACTTATCGACAGAAAGTATCATTACATTCGACATAGAGTAGAAGAAGGTCACCTCCATGTAAAGAGGGTATCATCTGAAGATAACCCTGCAGATCCCTTGACAAAGGCTCTGAGTAGGATCAAGCACAATCAACATGCTAGGAGCATAGGATTGAGAGATGATATTAGTTTTTGTAATTAGATAGGTTTTGAAACTTGTAACAATATAAATGTAATTGACTTTGGCGATTTAATAATAGACATTTATTAATGAGTATTGTTTACTGCTTTTGTCAATTATTTATCATTGTGTTTCATTTTGCATGTTTACTTCCTAAGTAATATGATTATTCAAATGTCCATAGTCGCTCACACCTTTAGGGAGTAAGTATGAACGAAGACTGTCATGAATTGGTTTGTAGATTGTCTAAGGAGTTAGACATAGCAATGGGATTGCTACAACGTTCATGAGTACTTAGAAATCGAGATTTGAGTATTGGATAAACCCGCACTCAATAGATTGCTTCATGGATTATATCACAAGCAATGTTGAGACGATAACATCTTATGATCTTAAAGTAGAGACATATGAGTTATAATTTGCAAGGCGGTTATTCATTGATAATACGAAAACGCATCGGTAACTCGATGTTATAAAACGTATTGTTGTAAGTGATTTGTCTGGTAAAAGATATAAGCATATGAGTCGAAACTTATTCGTCCATCGACCCAGATGGGAAACAGATATCTGTAGGCCTCTCGATGATTTTGAAGTTGACTTAAAGTATTGGCTAACCAAGACTAAATTGATGTGTTCAATTAGTAGTCTTAAAGTCATATGCAAATCAGAAATCGAGAAACAGAGTATCGGACCAAGATTGATCTTAATCCATGTCTTGAGTCTGAAAATATCTTGTTGGACGGAGGATCATATGATCACTTATCTATGGACATAACTGACTGGGTCAGAGTTCGACAGCAGTTTCTAGGAAGCTGAGATTTGTTGATTAATCTGAAGATAAATGGACAATTAAAGTCATAGACTTATCCAAGTGCGAGACTGTTGGATTAGGTGTCTAAGTCATGACTTATAATTTGTATTTATCTCATTAATAAAAGCAAAGTCCATTTGGGTTGCCCTCGTAGCTAGAGGTTTGGTAAAGAGTTCAGTAAAGAGAAATGATGATTTATTAAATGTTTAATAAATTAATACAAATAAAATAAATAGTTTATTAATATATTAAAGTGATAATATATTAATTAGAAACTATATTAATTAATTAGAAATTAATCTAGAATTAATTAGATTTAAATTAGTGATTAATTTAATTAATTAAAAGTGCAGGGACTGGTTTTGTAATTATTCAATAGTTGAATAAAGACTGACCAGTGGAAGCCTTAAAGGTGGCGAGATTATGGAGGGAGCCTCCATAATTTTGATACCCTAATTAGGGTTTAAAGAGGCTTGGTCTATTTGATAAGAGGCTTGTCAAAAGTTGGGCTCCTCTAGGGTTTTGACTTTCACCACCTCGAGGCTATAAATAGAGCCTCCTAGGAACCCTAAAACCTGCGCCATCTGTCACTCTGTCTCTCTGGAATTTTGTTCTACTCCTCTTGCTCTTGTGTGTGATCTCATTTGAGGCAGGACAATTGTGCTGTTGGCTTCAAGATTAAAATCAAAGGTTGGTTTTTCTTATTTAATTCTCTAGAAATTAATATTTGGCCTTTAGGTTTTTGTTATATGTTCATAGTAGAAAAACATAGATCCTTTCTAGGTTGCATGTGAACTTAGGATTATTAATTCATAGATTGCAGAAAACCTTTCACTTATGTGATCATCTTTTGTGGTGGCATACAACCATCGAGGAGGTAAAGGCTATGATGCAACTCTAAATACCCCCATAGGGTTTAGTCTTTGAGTGAGTCTCAAAATACAGGACACAACGAGGAGAACAAGAAGAGTAAAACTACTCTTTGTGAAGGGAATTCTAATCAAATTCACACATATTTTGTTGGGTCAAGTTCAAGACCAATTTATAATTACGTTTCCATGATTGAAGAACTTTCAACTACTATTGGTATATGTAGAGTTATGGGGTACCAAATGAAGGGTAGTAAATGGGATTTGAAGGGGCTTATTGACAAGATTAAAGTAGCGTATGCTGCTCAATAAATATTCTCACCGTAAATGTTCAAGGTGAGAGAAGTGTGGATAAGAGGGGGTGAATTACAAATATGTGTAATAGATATTTTAGAACTAAAATGAATCAAATGGATCTTGTGTTTGTTAGATATTTTTGAGGAAATATTTATTTGAACATGCATATTCAAATGCTTGAAGCAACTTGGGGGAATTTCCACTATTATGTGTCTATTGAGGGGAAGTAGATTCCAAATATTATTTGTTTTTTGGTGGTGAATATCTATGCTATGCAAGATTTGCAACATAAAAAATCATTTGGAATATGTTGAGGCCTTTGATATATCGAATGGATGGGGATGTGGTTTTAGTTGGAGATTTCAATGAAATGTGTGATGCTAGTGAATGAAGAGGCTCTTAATTTTTCCAATTGTCTACAAATGTCTTTAATCAATTTATCTTGGATAGGGAGTTATATGAATATGTTCCTCTTGGAAGCTATACGTTAATGTGGTCTAACAAATAAGATTCCAATATGAGTAAACTAGATCGTTTCTTAGTATCAGAAGGTATAGTGGAAGCTTTTCCTTATCTATCGGGAATCATTTTGGACAAGTTCTGTCAAATTATCGCTTGGTTATCCTATAGGAGTTGGTTTCTCACTATACTCCAACATTTTCACCTCTTCCATTCTTGGTTTTTATTTGAGGGGTTTGATAATATGGTTAAAGATGCTTGGATTAAACCGATAGGTATTCGAGTATTTATATGATTACTTTTAAGAACAAGCTACAACATATTAATTGTAAGTTGCATGCTTGGAACTTTGACCACAAGAGATTAAAAGACAAGAAAATAAATGATATCAAAAGAAGCTAAGTGCTATTGACGATTGGGTGGATAAGGGTATGGCTTGTACCCGTGATTTGGAGACCAAAATTAACTTGATGAAGGGTTAGAATACTTTGACCATTTGGAAAATATGAATTTAGCTAAAAAGACTAAAGTTGTTGGGGGAATTGAAGGTGATGGAAATTCCAAGTATTTCCATAGAATTATTAATTGCAAGGGAAGGAAATTTGTGATACGTGAGATTATTGGTGGATGGTGAATGGATTTATGAGCCATCAAGGGTTAAACATGAGTTTCTTTGTCATATTATGCTAAAAAAAATTGGTTTGATATCCATATTTCAACCTACTCAAACCTCGACTTTATTTAAATGTATCCCCTAGCAACGTGATTTTCTACTCATACATTTGGTTAACTAGAACCATAATAGTATGATTTTATTGCAATATGATTCATAGACTAAGTAAAATCAAGATATAATAAGTATAGCCTAATTGACACTATTAGTCTCTCAATTAAATTTTACACAATTTAATAAGAAAATTGTCCTAATATTTATTTTAATGATATGAAAAATTAAATAATCCTTCTAATTCACTTAGCATTATAGACTCTAATATTAGTCAATATAATGTCAAATACAAGTTTATCAAAATTGTCACTTTTGATCCCCCACACGTACTTAAATTCCTCAAGACGACTTTTAAACATTTTCAAGTTAGGAGATTCAACTTAAACTTCCAATTATTCATATTCATAACATTTATGTCCTTAATCAGCTGAATAGAGGTCATACCTAAGTTTCTCAAGTTTGACAAACTCTTTTTACTACAATCTTCAATTTAACCTTTATTTGACTTTCACTGGCATAGAAACTTTAAATTTTATTAATATTAAAATTTTCAAATAAATCTTCCATATATTATTTTATTTCTTCATATGTTGATTTATTAATTGTATTGTATTAATTTTTACCCAAAAAACTAATTTTATCAAAAAAGACAAATTCTAGCCAAAAAATACAGAAATTACATGCATGCACAGAAGTTTTTAAAAGACTGTATACCCACGAATTTAATATGCTGTTAATATAAGATTAATGGCATGCTTTTGACCAATCACCGTGAAGAAGTTATTAGGGATGTTATCGGTAACAAAAAATATGCTTTCATCAAAGTTCGTCAAATTTTAGACGGTCCTTTGATGTTAAACGAGATTGCTAGATGGCAAAAAGTTAATTAGAAGAAGTTTATGGTTTTAACATAAACTTTGAGAAAGAATGTAACTCTCTATGTTGAGAGTATTGGGGTGACGTTTTTCGTATGTTCGATTTTAGAACCAAATAGACATGGTGGATCAAGGTGGCGTTGAGATCTTCTATGCCATATATGCTCGTTAATAAGGCTCCAACGTCTAAATTTTGAAGTGACATAGATTTGAGACAATGTGATCCTTTATCCCATTTCTTATTAATAATTGACATGGAAGGTCTGCATACGACCATTGAAGAAGCTAGTTCGTGTGACATGTTCTAGGGTGTCAAAGTTAAGAATGATTGAGGTATTGCATTTCTTTTGTGATGATGGTGCAATGTTTTTATGTGACTAGTTGATTGATAATGCGACTGTCAGAATATTCACATACTTTTTTGTGGCCTTAGGTGTTAAAATTAATTTACATAAATGTGTATTACTTGGGGGTGGGTGTCCTGAAGCAGAACACTTTACAAGTTTGATATGATGTTTGTCCAATTGGTTTCCATTTGTGTACCTTGGTCTTTCTTTTGGGTCTTCCATGGGCTAGATACAAATTTGAAAGGAGGTTGTTGACAAATTTACTGTAAAAACTATCAAACTTAGAGGTCAAGGCTTTATCATTAGATGGTTGTTAAGTTTACTAATTTTTTTTTTTTTTTTTTTGATAACCGAGGACCCCACCCGACCCATCCTTTGGATGACCCTGATGAAGCAACCTCGGGCCCACGCATACATGACAGCAGGGTGGTCCGGGTCAATCACCTACGGGGGTAGAGAGGTGGCCAGTGGCCATCCCCTGATTGAAACCTAACACTCCCTATGGGAAAAAGGAGGGAGTGGGATTAGAACTCGGAACCTCCTTATGGGGGAAGAGAAGGAGTCCTAAGTCTTATCCACTAGGCCATCAGGGTGATGGTTAAGTTTACTAATTTTGATGTTGGGTAGCTTGGTGATTACTATACTCGTTTTAATATTACGTTAATTAATCGATTATCTGTGTGATGATATTAATTGATTATGAGATTGAATCATATTTATATGTCAATTTTTATTAGCATGTGGTCTTGGACCAAGTTTCAAAATTTCGTGAATAAAATTTTTTTAACTCTCCATTTTATCATAAATAAATAACGTGTACTTGAAATGGGTTTTCCAAACTTTGGACTAATAGCAATAATTACTTAAAAGGATAACGAAGTTTTAAAAATGTATAAAAAAATACTATTAAACTTTCATTTGTACACAGAATACCATCAAAGTATACATTTTATATACATTACACCATCAAATGATACATTTTGTACACATTACACCATGAAAGTTGACCGGCTAATACCGATGGACCCAATGTCAAATATGAACAATTAGATAAGTTTAATGGTGTAATATGTACAAATTGTATACTTTGATGGTATAATGTGTACAAAGTGTATACTTTGATGGTGTTTTGTGCACAAATGAAATTTTAATGATATTTTTTGTACATTTTTAAAACTTCGTTACGTTTTTAAGTCATTATCTCGTACTATAATATGTTGATTCTTCCCTTTTACGAATGGCATGCTCTATTTTGTTGTTTAGAATATCACGGAGTCAGAATTCCATTGCTTTCTTTCTTTCTTTTGTATCATCGTATGGCGTTAGAATAAATCGTGCATGAATTTGGAGTCTCAATTTTCTTTCTTACACACAAAGTTGTGGCGACAACCACAAGTTGGCGTTTCCGTCGGTAAATCACAAGTCCAAGATGGCCATAGTAACTTTTTGGCGATGCATGATAGTCACTTTTTGCAAAAGCATTTACAAGTTTCATGTTTTATATGCTTAGACCAATAATATTTAAAAACAAACTTTGTTCCTCCCTTCGTACAAGTTTATAATATATTATGAACGATACATGTGTTTCTCTTGTATTTCGTGTTCTAAAACAGTAACTTTTTATCAGCCCAATATTATATTAAAAAGTAATTCATTAAAATATCATTTTGGGGGCAATAATATTTATATAATCATATTATAAACTTGACAAAACTTCATAAATGGTCCCTGTGGTTTCAGAAGATATCGAGTATGGTCCTTAACTTTCAAAAACCTCACGCATAGTCCCTGTGGTTTGAAAACTTTTCATGAATGGTCATTCTGTCAA
>CM042016.1:57405881-57580881 GCA_023525715.1 Cichorium intybus | reverse complement strand
ACGTCAAAGGAAGTAAAAGTGATCATTCAATAGAATAGAAATCAAAGATGATCCCATGAAACTGGTATTACAACCTAAAAATAACGTAATTGTAAAAATAATTAAACCCCCATTTAGCTCAAATCCACGGTAGGATAAACAGCTTCACTCTGTGACATGCTACTAGAGTCACCTCTTATGCTCGTTTTCCCTTTATTGTCTGAACCACGACGTTTGCCTGATCCTTCTGGTTTACGGGTTGGAACTAACGCAGGACATGTAGTTCTTGTGTGACCCTTTAATGGCAACGAGAACATTATTTTATTATTGGACCCTCACCTTGTGACGGAATACGATCCATATTTCTCGGTCTTCCAGGTAGACGTCTGTCCATGACTGGGGGTCTTACAAAAATCAAATCGTCCGGTGTCTCCTAATCACAAGGGGTGGGTAGAGGGTTGATAATGGACTCGTACGTCTTTCTATAAAACACAACCAGATATGCATTGTGCACCCATCCGGTGCAATCTCCATGGTTTAAGCTGTTTAAAACTCTTATTAGATGGCCACAAGGTATGCCAGACAGTTGCCACTTTCGACATGAACACGTTGCCTCTGCAAAATCGACAATCGCATCCCTAAGGAAGTCTACAACCTGGAATCTTGTACTTGAAATTGGATGGACTAGCCAGTTGCTGCTTTTAGTCATTCTTTTACGAATCTTTGCTTCCGCCCATGGAGTAAGTGTTGTTTTTATATCATCTAAATAAATATTTCAAGTTAGTCAGTCAAAATTTTCAATACAAAGTAAATACGACAACGTTATTAGTGTATCATGAACGATGTAAGTCTTACTTGCACGATTGCGGCGTTCAAAATACCATTGCTGCATTGTTGTTCGAAAAAAGTCAATGAGCATCAAGACTGGCATCTTTCTGGCGTATCGGGATAGTGCGTTTATGGACTCCGCGCTGTTAGATGTCATCATATTATACCGCATGCCTTCAAATCTAGACCGAGCCTATTTTTCTGGACCTGCCCTATCCAAGTACGCATACAATTCAGGATTATAATTGTTAATCATTTGCATCCAATCATTAAATTCTTCGATTGTATATGCTTTACACGCCCCCCAAAAGAATGACTTGATGCTTTTCTTGGATCCAAACTTGGTCACTACATTAGAATATAAATGATGACCACAAATTCCATGATGTGAGGTCGGGAAAATGTTTTCAATAGCTGCGGCTATTGCCGCATGCCTATCAGATATGAAACTAAGAGATCCCATGTCGCCAACGCAATCGTACAGTTTCTCCATGAACCAAGACCATGTTTCCGTGCACTCGCTCTTGCATATTGCATATGCTACCGGTAATATTTGATTATTACCATCCATTGCAACTGCCAATAACATAGTGCCCTTAAAGTCGCCCTTGAGGTGGGCAGCGTCTACCACCAATGTAGGTCTACACCAATTGCGGAAAGCAGTTAACTACAAAAAAGTATGTTGTGTTATTGATACGGTTACATTCGTATAGTGGTTGTGAAATTTATTAGTTAAAACAATACTTACAGCGCAGCCTAATGAAATATATATAAATTGAAATCGCTCGTCAGCATCTTTTCTGATTGAAGTTACAGTTCCAGGATTATGCTTTTGCAAGTTGTAGCAATACACAGGGAGTCTCGTGAACGATTCCGCTGGATCACCCCTTAACAGATACAATGCATGTTGTTTCGCCCTCCATGCTTGTTTGTAACTAATATCAATTTTGTACTTTGAATTGATATCACGAATTATGTCGTTGCCACGATATACCCTACTTTGGTTGGCAACCATAACCTCAGACAAAAGATGACCCTATACTTTCTTGTTTAATTGGCGATGGTATGGGTTGAGTTGTGAAGACGAGCACGTGTGTTCATCAAGAATCTTAGTGCATTGGAATGAGCCGTCACCGCCTTTTTTGATGTGGCTGTAAAACACCAACTACAGTTATCTTGACAACAAATAGCCTCATACCTTGTTTTTGTTGATCTTCTAACTTTGTATCGAAAGCCTTCGGTCATACTTTTAACAACAAGTGCAAGTTTCATAGCGTCTTTGTCTTTATAGGCTTGGAAAACTCTAATATTTTGTGATGGATGGTGGCTGTAAGATGAGGTTTTTATTTTTGATGGTACAGGACATGGCGGCGGCTGTGGCATACCGTACAACAATGTGCTTTTTAACCGATTGTGTCGAGCATCCTCCCACCCTCCTTCGTGGTCGTTTTGATCAGCCGTCACTCCTTCGTCACGATCACTTCCTTCCAAGTCTGATAAACGTAAATCACCATCCACGGGATCCCCATTTGGTGCTAGATTACCATCATTTAGAAGGACACAAACTTTATCGTAGTCTTTTTGATCAGCCGTGTCTGCATTACTCATCATATTTTTGGCGCCAAAATCATCCGCACAAGTACCAATGTCGTCCTCTCCTGCGTACTTGA
The DNA here is from genome assembly GCA_023525715.1 of Cichorium intybus. Classification (NCBI taxonomy): domain Eukaryota; kingdom Viridiplantae; phylum Streptophyta; class Magnoliopsida; order Asterales; family Asteraceae; genus Cichorium; species Cichorium intybus. The sequence continues at coordinate 57,578,404 of CM042016.1, read as the reverse complement.
AATTTTCAGGTTCCACATAGGGGATTGGTTCTTGGAAGACGGTTTCTGGAATAGTGTTGGTGGTCATAATATTACATGGAGCATTGTTGCTCCCAAATCCGCTGGACTTCTTTTCCTGGGATGTTTTTCACAGGTCGTTACTTCGAATCTCGTCATCTGCAACAACGTAAATAGGAACGATGGTGTTCACAGCTTCGATAACTTCTATCAAATGCATGATATCATTGTCATCAACTATCTCCATAACATAGTTATATTCTGGATGTTGAATTGATAATCTAGCACTCGATTGAGCATCGAAACCCGCCTTTGATTTTACCAATAAAGAAAAATCATGAAAATTTATATTTGAACTAAATTTCACTCTGTAATTCTTATGGTTTGGGCTAGCGTGTTTAGGTTGCCCATCAACTGTGGACCAATGCCCACCGGTGTACACTAGAACAAAATATTTTTTCTGGGATGAACTCATTGGGTAATGTAGTTTAGATTGAATTTCACTCCGTAATTCTTATATTTTTTCTGGGATTAACTCATTTATATAGTTTGTATGACAGCGAACCTCGCAGTCAAAGTTGTACGAATACGCAGTCAAAGTTGTACGAATACGCAGTCAAAAGTTGTACGACTACGTAGTCAAAGTTGTACGACTACGCAATCAAAGTAGTACGAATATGCAGTCAATGTTGTACGACAACGCAGTCAAAGTTGTACGACTACGCAGTCAAAGTTGTACGAATACGCAGTCAATGTTGTACGACAACGCAGTCAAAGTTGTACAAATACGCAGTCAAAGTTGTATAAATACGCAGTCAATGTTGTACGACTACGCAGTCAAAGTTGTATGACTACGCAGTCAAAATTGTACGAATACGCAGTCAATGTTGTACGACAACGCAGTCAAAGTTGTACGAATACGCAGTCAAAGTTGTATAAATACGCAGTCAATGTTGTACGACTACGCAGTCAAAGTTGTACGACTATGCAGTCAAAATTGTACAAATACGCAGTCAATGTTGTACGACAACGCAGTCAAAGTTGTACGAATACGCAGTCAAAGTTGTATGAATACGCAGTCAATGTTGTACGACTACGCAGCCAATGTTGTACGACTACGCAGTCAAAGTTGTACGAATACGCAAGCAATGTTGTACGACTACGCTGTCAAAGTTGAACGAATTCACAATCAATGTTGTATAGAGTTATAAATACTGTTACAAGCTAGTAAGCATTTCTGGAGTTACATTATGAGTTCTTCTAAAGATGCTACTTGGCATTGTGAGGATGAGGATTGTTACATTTGTTCAGATATTAACACTTTTCCTGATGTTTGCCCAGGTCAGCCAGGATATTCTATGAATGATCCACTACCAGATAAAATGCCTGATTATATATTTGATGCGATAGAACTCCTTTGTGAGAAATTGAAGGAAAAGAAAATTTGGGTTAAAGATACGTCTATGAAGCTAAAAAATGCTAAACGTTGGATTGAGGAAACTGAACAACAAGTTTCTAAGCTTGTGGAAGAAAAAAATCGTATTGCGGATGTTAGTAGGATAAGGGGAGATTTTATCGACCGTGAAAAAACAATGTATCCGTTGCAATTCCCAAATTTGTGGCCTAGTAATTAATATTATTTATTATATTATTCCAATTAAAGCAAATCGCAGTCTATATACTAGACAGTTGATGTGACAATTAAGTAGATGTAGGTAGAGTGGTTTGTTTGTATCTGTATCTTTCCTAATTTTCATCTCTATATAAAGGTGTGGTCTTATGGTCTAATGCGTATCTTTTTGTTGTATCTGAGTTTGTTCCATCATCAAAATATCAAATGGCAAGAACATACGGTTGTTGCGGTTATCTTACATTAATACGTGTGTCGAATACAAGCAGAAACCCAGGAAGACAATTATATGCTTGTAGTAACAAGGTAATATTATAATATCGAACCGACCTATGTTTTATAATATGATCGTACTATATGATAACCTTTGCTGTAATATCATTAATACAGATGCTAAACTGTGGCTTTAATGGGTGGGTCGATGAAGACAATGTTGTTGCCAGAATTCAAAGAGATAGAGAACTAAGAAGGTTTCAACTGGAGAATCGAAATTTGAAGATCGTCCTAGTGCTCAGTTGGATGCTTTTTGTAGCCAAACTAGTTTATAAAGTGTAATTACCATATAACGGTGATGAATTGTGTAATGGTAGTAAAGTAAATCCTTATATGACTTTACTGAACCATCTAGTAGTTTTCCTAAAGTGTGTAACGTTGTTGGACTCTAATTTCAATTTCTATGTTGTCCTTAAAGATCCAACAGGTAAACATACTTTTGCAATCATGAAGTAAACTTAACCAAAACCTTGAATCCTGTACCAACTAAATAATACATGTCTTGAATAGGAAACACTAAAACCTTTTTTTGTAAACTTAACCAAAACCTTGAATCCAGGACCAACTGCTTCATCTCCTATGAACTACACCAAAGATGTAACATAACAGTCGGAGTTTGCAGAAAGAAATAGAAGCAATTTCGGTAAATGCAGCTAAAGATATGGTCGGTTTGCAAGATATGAAAGGAAGAGAGACGTGTGACTGTTAATCAACTTTCATTTATTCTTTTTATAAAAAAACTGCAGAGAGTCAATAGAGTCAAAATTGCAGTGAGTAGTCATTCACAGGAGGGCATGGTAGATTGCTAGCCATGTCAGTGACGAGTCTTTTCCGTTGAACTTTATGTTTGATAAACATTATCTTTTTTGGATTTCTAAACATGGTATGTTAAAAAAATTTAGTATACAGATATACTTTTATTTATGTCTTTAAAGAAAGAAATCAAAAGAAAACATTGATCGTAAGTTTTCATGGTTTAGGACCTTTAGGTCCTTAAAATAAAATGAATATTATGTTATTTTGGTATATATTTTTGCATTTTTAATAGTATTTTAATATTTATATAATTATAAATTAATACAAAATGACGTTACCCAACATTTAGTCAACAACGCAATAATTTGATGAAACAACGAAATACTTTTAACACAAAGGTCACATATCTAATACAAAGCTAATGGGGGGAAAACATTTAAGACAAAGCTAAAGGGGGTAAAACATCCACCATGTTGACAGGTACATGCCATTCACTTTGAGGGGGTACAGCCTGCACCACTTCCGTTTGATATGCAGCTCTATATGCAGCCGTAGTGAAATAAATGTTCACCGTATTAAAATCCTCCTGTAACATCATATAGGTTCGATACGCAGCCAGGCCGTGACGACATGGAATACCAGAACTCCTAAATTTTCCACAATCACAAGTGTGTTCACGCAGGTTAACAAGATATGTTTTCGTGAAGTCACGGACAAAAAACTCGGTGTTGTATAATTCCGTTACTTCACATGGTTCAGACTTGCGCATTCGTCTATAAAGTATGTTCTCTGCATACGGGGTGAGTTCATGATGAAGCATGCCTGAAACAAATCATTAGGAAATTAGCATAAGTCAAAGTATCTTACACACAAATATAATTAAATAATAACGATTAACCTCCTAAAGCACCGCGATCAGCATAAATACGTTGCAGCATGTCAACGAAAGACCGAAGAAGTGATATTATTGGTAAATCTTGCTGAGCTGCAGAGACCCAACGAATCTCATCATGCATTATTATGGAGAGTATGTTGTAACAGAAAATAGGGAACATCACCCGTGCCCATTTTTTTTGAGAAATACCTTCAAACCAGGTTATTATATATTGGCCCCCGTGTTGGACCAAAACATCTCTAAGTACAGCAAAGTTCGGTTCAAATTGACGTAATTCGTAAGCCTTGCAAGTCTGCCAGAAAATATGTGGACATTCTTGGAATATTGGCATTCTATCAACAAAATATTTAAACACACCTTTGCAATAATATCCATGGTAACAGTGTGGGAACACATGAGATAGGGCGACGTCTAAGTGAATGGACAATTTGGCAATGAAACAAACTTCTCTAGCATTTCTAATGCATTCATGTAGTCTCATAAGGAACCATGTCCACGAATCTAACGATTCTGAGATTCCAAGACCAATTGCTATCGGTAGAGGTTGATGGTTTCCATCTACCGAGACCGCTACGTACATTGTATGGACGTATGGTCCATTCAATGGTAGGCACTCTAGGAAAATGACTGGTAGGGTGGTAGAAAGGAATATATGCATCTACAAAAAGGTTTACAACAAATGTTAGTAGTATAGAGTTGTGATCATTAGATTAAAAATATGATCAGAATAACAACTTACGACACATCCTACAGCCATAAAACAAAATTCAAATCGTTTCTGGGCATCTTGCTTTATGCTAGTGATTGTATGTGGGTTCACAATTTGAAGGTTATGGAAGAAGAGGGGAAGGCGGGTAAAGCTTTGTTTGTGTTGCTTGGTTGATGTACTCATTTTGGATAATAATTGAAATACAAACTGATTGATTACAAAGTATGGAGATATCCACGTATTTATATCCTACTCATTTCGATTACTATTGACTACACACCCTACATGTTGCTAAAAACTATAGACAATACACTGCTCCCTATTACAGGACACCATAGAGTACCCTATGGACATGACATTTCACTACATGGACACTATACGGGCTCCTATGGGTTGCGTTTTCCTCTAGATGGGCTGCGTTTTCCGTATGCAGAAAATGTCATTGACAAGACAAGACACTGCTCCCTATTACAGGACACTGTAGAGTACCCTATGGACATGACATTTCACTGCATGGACACTATACGGGCTCCCATGGGCTGCGTTTTCGTCTAGATGGGCTGCGTTTTCCTCTAGATGGGCTGCGTTTTCCGCATGCAGAAAATATCGTTGACAAGACAAGACACTGCTCCCTATTACAGGACACCATAGAATACCCTATGGACATGACATTTCACTACATGGACACTATACGGGCTCCCATGGGCTGCGTTTTCCTCTAGATGGGCTGCGAATTCCTCTAGATGGGTTGCGTTTTCCGTATGCAGAAAACGTCGTTGACAAGACAAGACACTGATCCCTATTACAAGACACTGTAGAGTACCCTATGGACATGATATTTCACTGCATTTCGCAGTCAAACCCACTTATTTCGTAGTCAAAGTAACACATACGATTTCCCTAATTTCTATATAAATAAATTTTTTCATGTCAACTATCACATCTACACGATCAATCAAATTAAGATATTTTTTTTTGTAAACATGTCTGGTCAATCTCAGAAGTTAAAACGGGTATTGGAAAAACGCAAGGCTCCTTCTACATCAACAACTCAACCTACTATTGATGATAGGATGCCAGATGAAATGAAAAGAATTCTCCTTCACAGCGCCTCTGAAGTCGACAAACAAATTCAATCAATTGCTGAAGATACAAAATTCTTAAAGGGTCAACGGAGATTACTTGACGGTAAAAAAAAGTTGGATAGTTTCAAACAAACAAGAAGTAATAGAAGCTGAGAAATGGATTAAGTCAACCAAAGCAAACATTGATCGATAGATGGATAATGTATTGTCACTTGGTCAAGAAATTACTGAAAAAAAGTTTTGGGTAGCTAATATGAAAAAAAAACTATCTATATGAGTTTCCTGAGTGGCAAATTAAAGATTAGTTTTTCTATTTAGTAGGTATTAATTATTTCTATTTCAAAGTTGGTATTTAGGGTCTCAGTAGTCATTTGTCGCTTATTGTTTATATCTCAGTACTTATTGTTTGTATCACTTTATGTATCTCAGTACTCTATATATATTTATATTTAATGGTCACATCAACCCCCTCCCCTGTATTATTATTTCCCACCTACCAACCCATTCTAAATGTTCTATATATACACCTTATTTCACCTTAACATTTTCACACCAAACCATTATCACTCATCGAAAATATCGTAGGCCAAATATGTCTGCTTCATCCTCAGACCGACAAGGAAAACCTTGGCTCATGCCTGAAGACCTTAGAAAACTAGTTACATAGAAAGAAGAGGAGATTGAATCTCAAAACAAATCTATTGGGCAGCAAAAAAACAGTTGGATGAAATGCAGGAAGAGGTTGTCAAAAAAATAAAATGTGTCAAAAGACACAACAAGATATCAAACAAACAACTATCTGGGTGCAAAAACAAAAGGAGGCTGTTGAACAGGGCGACCTGGAGCTACAAATTAAGGTCAAGGAAATGAAAAGGAAAAACAATTGGGTGATTGCAGAGAAAAAAAAAATATTCTCTTGATTTCCCAGATTTATGTGATAGTAATTAGACGTATTGCGTATGTTTCTCATGTTTCTATTATCATGTAACCTCTTGATTAGGATGTGCTTTTATAATATTTGTCTTTGTTTTTATTTAATATCAGTACTAAATATTACTATATAAACGTTAGCGACAACCTTCTTTAGACCTTCAAAAAATAAATCTTTCCGACATCAAATAATTTGGTTAATCATGTTTGTGAACACATCTACTAATACACTTCACGTTAAAAACAATTCAAGTAAATCGGAGTTCGTATGGAGAAACTACGGCCGTTCAAAGTTGGACAAAATAAAAATAAACGTTACCGACAACCATCTTTAGACCTTCAAAAAGTAAATATTTCCGACATCAAATAGTTTGGTTAATCATGTTTGTGAACACATCTACTAATACACTTCACGTTAAAAAAAGATTCAACTAAATCGGAGTTCGTATGAAGAATCTACGACCGTTCAAAGTTGGAAAAAAAATAAATAAACATTACCGACAACCTTGTTTAGACCTTCAAAAAGTAAATCTTTCCGACATCAAATAATTTGGTTAATTATGTTTGTGAACACATCTAGTAATACACTTCTCGTTAAAAAAAATTCAACTAAATCGGTGTTCATATGAACAAACAACGAGGGTTCAAAGTTGGACAAATAATTAATAAACTTTACCGACAACCTTTTTTAGAGGTTCAAAACAAACACTTTCCGACATCAAAATTTTTTTTTAATCATGTTTGTGAACACATCTACTCATACACTTCACGTTAAAAAAAACTTTAATTCAATCCGAGTTCGTATGAACAAATGACGAGTGTTTAAAGTTGGACAAAAATTATAACTAAACTCATGAACCTCAAGAACATGTGGGAGGAGATTTGAGGAAAACACAGGGGAAGGGGAGCAAAACGCAGCCGAGCTTGAAGATGGCTTGAAGATGGCTTGAAGAGAGGAAAACGCAGGAGAAGGGAGGAAAACGCAGGGGAAGTGAGCAAAACGCAGCCCTTAGGCTGTCCAAGGGAGGAAAACGCAGCTCGAAGGAGGAAAACGCAGCCGCCTCCCTGCGGCCTGCGTTTTTCTTGGTTATTTTGAGGCATGACCCGATTTTTTGGCTATTTTAAGGCAAACCTAAAGGATTAGGCTATTTTAGTGATTTTCTCCTTTTTTTTTTTTTAGCATTTTCAGGTTCTTTAAAGTAGTATATAGTATCAGATAAGTATATAGTATCAGATAAGCAGTTCATGATAAGGTTATTGCATGAGATCTCGTATTTTCATAATAACGTTAAACTAAAAACGAAACAAATATATACCATATGATGAACATAAAGATAATAGACCATGATGAACATAAACCCAAAAGAGCAGATCTTCAAGATTAAAACCAAAATTAAAAACTAACAGCAAAACATGTAGATAAGTTGAAGCATCCACAACTGCTACCAAACAGTACCATTGTAAAACAGAATTACTAACGCTTGCCACGAAGGTTGGCGAAATACCCTTGAGGGTCAGCTTCGAATACAACCCTAGCAATCATCATTGTAGGTCTACCAGGTGCTTTCATTAACTTCACCGCCGATTTTCCTCCAAAACAGAAACAGCGAAAGATGGCGGAGACTGGGTAGAAGCAAAGTTTGACAATGGAGGACATACACCAGAAAATGAATCCGACGATGGAGGTGATGAACATAAACAAGTATTTGAAGATGGAGGCAAAACACCAGAAAATACAGCTGAAGCACCCTAGACACACCCGCAGGCCGATGTACGCGAGGAGGCAAAGTCCGGCCACGTAAAGCCAGTGACGGATTTGTTCGTTGCGTGTCTCCGGCGGGAGTGCGGTGTTTATAGAATGCGCCATGTATCCGAAGAAGTTTTCGACGTTGGAGTAAACTTGCGAGAAGACATCAGCGGCTATTTCGGTTACTTTGTATTTAGCATCCATTTGATTCCATTTCTGCTGCAGGTATTCAGCTTTGAGGTACGGTTGGACGCCATGAAACCAGTTGTGGCTAAGTTCGTCTCGTTTCTGGTACATCAGGGATGCACGGTCGAACAATCTAATACATAAATCCCAGACAACAGATGGGACTCGCTTAAGGGTTTCCACGGTGGCGGCGGAGTTCCATTTGTCCGGTTCCAAAACGGCGAGTAGAGCTCGTTTGAGGGTGTCGACGGTGGGGTTGGAAGTTATGTTGTAGACCGAGTTCATTTTGACCCATTTCTGTTGTAGGTTTTCGGCAATATTCATGGTGATTTTTATCAGATTTTGCTGCAGTGTTACCGCCATCTCATGGTCTCAATGTGTGTAGACGGATACGGATATATATATAACTTAGAAAAGGTAACCGGTGACGTGGGACTATTATTTTGGTTAGAGTTAGAGCTTTTTCAAAGTTTTTTTAAAGTTTTTCAATTAAAAAAGCTTTAACATTTGGTTAGCAAAAGCTTTTTCATATAACTTTGCCATTAAAAAGCCCTACTATTCAAGCTTTTTAATATTTATTATTATTTTATTGATATTTGTATTTATACAAAATAATTAAATGTATCAAGATTTATGAAAAAGCTTAATGAAAAAGCTTTTACTATAGTGGAAGATTTATAAGCTTTTTAATATAATTATGTGGCAATGACATGTCATAATTTTTTTTGAAAAAACTCTTATAAAAAGCTTCACCATTGTGGATGCTCTTATTCAATTGATATTGTAGATTTAAGATTTCTCGTACAAAAGATTACATATTAACAAAAAAATAGTTCTGTTTCGGATTTTAATTGGATATCTTGTGGAAATGTCAACTTGGGCAATTTTGTGTTTATTTTTTTTTTTGGGTGAAGAAATTTCGTCCTCTTAAATATGTACTTTTCTTTTATTATAGTCATATAGACTTGAGTTAAATTGTTTGGGTAAGGTATTATGAAACCATGAAAAAAGTTGATACAAAAGATCTAAATAATGTAATGAATTGGTGTTTTTCATTCAGAATTATTGTAGACCGAAATCAAAATTAAGCTGAAGGTAAAACGTCACATATGTTGTAAAAAGAACAGTTTAAATGAAGATGGCGAATGACTATTTTAGGGTAGACGGAGTAATATGAGGGTTCATGCGGGATCGAGAAAAGAATGTTGCGGTACCGCTGGCCCGCCTCCTTCGGGTTCATCGGGTTCGGCAGTGGCGGGTTCATGTTTGGGTTGGTGAAGCCATTGAAACCGCTGCAAATATATATACATATACACACAAACATATATATATATATATATATATATATATATATATATATATATATATATATATATATATATATATATATATATATATATATATATATATATATTATTTTGGGTATTATTTATCTAATTTTAATATTAAAAATATGATGTGGTATCGTGGGTTCAGTGGGTACTGGTTCCATAAGTGAAAGATTGGTGAAAGATGAAGAAAGATGGAAGTGAGAGGAGAAAGAAAAGCTGACGTGGCGCGTGGGTTCAGTGGGTATTACTCCCCCAACCTTATGTGGATTGCTTCTAAAATCCTCCCTCCCTGCCATAAAGGTTAATATTATATTATAAAATTATTATTTCAATATTATATTGTAACATTAATGTTTATATTTATATTAAAGTGTACTATTAAAATGAGCTGCTCATATAGTCATATGAACGTAATTGTTTTATATATTACGTTAGCAAAGTTTATCTTGGTATATTATCAAAACCCCTAAAATACTGTAATTTCCTACAACTAACATTGATTGCCTATTAGCAATAGCATAATTGGTTTTAGCAAAGTTTTAGATCGAGTTTACCAATGTCATTAGAGAATATGTAGTTCCAAAGAGATTAACCCTTGGTATGTTACCAGTACCCCTGAAAAACTGTAATTTCTTACGACTAGCATTTATTACCTGCTAGCAATTTAGCGTAATTGGTTATAGGATACTATGCCTTTACGTATGCCCACTATCTTTTACTTTATGTCAAAAGACAACTGCAAACTAAGCCATCGATAAGACCTCGAATTGTCAGTTCACTAATGGTTGACGTTTGATTCCCGTCAATCTATCATTTTGCCCAAAACAACTAGAAACTAGAGTAAATTATAGTTTTTGTCATGTTGTTTTCAAATCCCACAGTTTTGGTCCTTGTTGTGACCTAAAAGTTACAAAGATGGTTCCTGGAGCCATTACCGTTAACTCCCGGCCGTTAAAGGGAGTCGTGTGCCCCTCACGTGGGGGCAAATCAGTCTTTTTCCCATAATTTTTTATTTGGATGCTTTAGCATTCAGCTTTTCGTCAAAAACCTAACTGGTTTTGACTCTAAATTGGGCAATCTAAGTAAAAATAGAACATAATTCAAATTTATGGTGAGGATCACCGAGCAAGGATGCATCGATTTACATGGGAAGATCCTCGACAGAGGTAGGAGTGTGTGTGGAACTATCGAATGTTGGAAATTGGATGTTTGTTTACATGAGGGGACGATCTTTGGCTTCTTCTCCGTTCTCGTCATTGGAATCGGAGGTATTCAGGTTGACGCAGTAGAAACGTTCGAGCGATGCGAAAAACGTCGATGCGACGTTGTTGCCGACCCAACTAATCCTCGAGCTTTTCGTACGGTTAGATACTCGAATTCACCATCTTGAACAAATTTCTCTGATCTGGATGTATTGACTTTGATCTAGTCTTCTTTCTGTCTCAATTTAATCATGGAATTGCAAACCCTAGAACATAAGGGGGAACAGGGATAGTTTCTACAAACTTAAGTGAGTGAAGGGGTGCATGTGTGTGTTTTGAAATAACCCACCACGTGTTGTACCTTTCTGTTTTGAGAATCGTTCACTAGTCCATCGAGTAACACAACGACACAATTCAAATATTGAAATAGCAAGAGCATTGATTCACGATAACAATTAACAAACCTGATCGACCGATTGATTGATTAGATCGAAGGAGAGTGCCTGTGTGTGAGAGTCACCTTGGTTGGATGGTATTTCTGCGAATGAGTTTCTCGCCTCACCTTTACCTTTCCCACAACTCTCTCTCTCTCTCTCTCTCTCTCTCTCTCTCTCTCTCTCTCTCTCTCTCCCTCCCTCTCTCTTTCTCTTTCTCTCTCCGTTAATACATCCTTTTGGGTTATGACATGCATTTTTCGAATGTTTTGGTGGTGGTCACGGTGGTGCAGTGGGTGGAGAAAGATCTGTAGGGGAGGAAAGAGAGGAGGAGAAGGAAGAAGAGTAAGTGAAATGACTATTTTGCCCTCACGTGAGGGCACACAACTGACTTAACGCCATGAGATTTAACGGTAATGGCTCCAGGGACCATCTCTACAACTTTTGGGTCACCACAGGAACCAAAACTGTGGGATTTGAAAACGTGGACTGCCAGTGTAATTTCTGGTAAACCACAGGGACCAAAACTATAATTTACTCTAGAAAATATTAGGTCTTACGTGTGGTGTGTGAGCATCGCGAGCTCGTAGGGAACACCGTCCTTACGAGCTCGTCCATGTTTACGTCACACGTTATTTGCGTAAATCAACGTTCAACGACATTCAAACGTTGTACGCCGCACACGAAAGCAAACATGTTTTTCTTATGCAACGCTTTCACACTATCAATACCTGGCACGGGCTTGGGATTCGAAGAGGATACGAGACGTTATGTACACATGCATCATATTACATAATATTATTTTAGATGATCATGGAATAACAATATGTACGTATGATCCAAACGAAGTTGTACCAATGTACGAGCCGCTACCAATTACTTCACAAGAATATATAGAAAACAGAAAATAAGTGCAAAGAAAAGCAACATATAAAAACCTTCGTGCGGATTTGGTCGAACATATATAGGACTAGAGTTCATCCGATGCCGGTGCCCGATGACAATGAAGAAGAATGAGAGTGATGCTAGTAGTTTATTATTATTATTATTATTATTATTATTATTATTATTATGTAATTTTTTTTAATTTTAATGTTTTTTTAAATTTTTTAGGTTTTATTTTTAATGTAATTTTAGGTTTTAAGTTATCTATTTTAATGAATTTATTTTGAAATTATTAGTTTTATTTTATTTTAAATTTAGTTTTTAAATTAAAAAGTGAGAGATAGTGAGAAGTGACCATTTCCAGGGGTGAGGGAAAAAGTGAATGGTGCTGATTGGATGCTGATGTGGCAGGCAAAAAATAAGAGTTGGTGAGAGCCCACACCTGAAGGCCTTAGGGTGGTGCTATAAGTACCTTTTTCATTTAATTTTGTATCTCTTAACACCTATTAAATTAAAATGAATTTTAGTTAAATTATTTTTTTAATTTATATACCCTCCGTGATTTAACTAGTGTTGGATCTATATGCTCAACACTTATTATAGAATGATATTTCTAATAAACATACGATCATATAGGGTCACACATTTATCAAGTTGGTACTTATTGAATATTTACTAAATATATGATAAATAATAAATAAATTCAACTCTTGTATTTAATTAGAGAATAATTATTGTGTTGTGAAAACAATAATTATAAGGGGTTAAACTAATTATTATATCATATTGTATTATATATTAAGTCGTGTACAAAGTTTTGGACACTTTGAGTTTCATTAAGATGTAACTAGACTCGTTAGTTTCTAAAGCTAGAGTATTGGATACTCTTGTGTTCTTTACCCACATAGATGGTCAGGCCCTTGGTGGGTGAGTGGAGGTTGCTTGTTAACCTTCACCTTACATTTCTCATGTTTCTCAAAAGACCATGTATTTGCATTAAATGAAAGTATGGGTCATGGGACTTTCATGTGGATATAAAAGAGAGTTAGATGCAAAGTTTGCATCGTTTTTGCTCTTCTTTTTCTCCCTCAAAACTGTAGCATCTTTCTCTCTATCAACTCTCTCCTTTTTGTGAAGTTTGTTCAAAGTTTGAAAGTGTAGAGGCACTTATCTTTTAATGTTTAATTTGTTAAGTACTTAAAGGCTTAAAAAGGTTATTTATACAAAAAGGAACTGGCATTCAAGTGCCTTACCCTTGGTGGTGGATTCTTGTAGAGACATCAAGCTTTTTGATTTTTGTCATCTACTTCAACACCCTAATTCCAAGAGAGTTCAAAAGCTATAAATGTTATCTCTTTAAAACATCATATGTTTGTTTTTAATATAATTCTTACCCATGTAAATAGATCCTTGATGGTTTTGTTTAAAATTGTTTAAAATGAACTAGTTATTTTAAATAAGGCTTCCGTTGTCGTTTTAACAGAAAACATTCTATTTTATTTATCAAAACTCATCAACTAGTTGATTTATTTTATCTCATTTTTCTCTTTTGTTGTCTTTATTATTATTTCTATTATTATTATTATTATTATTATTAAATTATTATTATTATTAGTTTTTAGAAAATTATAACCATTCATGTTTATTGATAATCAAATGCCTTTTTGTCATTTGAATTTATACAACCGTTTATAAACCAAGTGGTTGAATGTAGAATTTTTATTCTTTATAAAATATTTCGGGTTTATATCGTTTGTAACTAATCGAAATTCACGTCATTCTTAGCCGGAAACCGCCATTCTCGATCCGTCGACCTAGTCGTACACCATCTTCGTTTGTCCAGACTTGTGCGTGCGTACAAATCATAACATTCCGTTGAATGAGAAACATTTTGTAGTGCCCAACTAAATGTTTGTGTTTATTATCCAGATAACGCACCATGCAATTGTACTATTGAACCAAACTTTGATTTACTGTGATTATTTATATTGTTATTTTTATGCATTCGTTCGAATCTGACATAACTGTTTTGATATAATTTGACATAATTTTATAAAATTATAAACGTCTTTCATTGTGTTGTAATTCCTTCAAAAAACTTTTTTTTATTGTTACTAAAGTGTACAAAATATAAAAGCTAAACGTATTATTGTTATTTCTCTAATAATAATAATAATAATAATAATAAAACAAATCAAATATTGTTAATAAAAATTTAAAAAGAAAAAGACAACAAACAAACAAAATATGCAAAAGACAAAAAGAACAAAAAAAAAAGTTAAGTCACGGGAGGTACAATAAGTGACTAACGGGTATGTATAGATGCATCCAACTAAAATCAAACATAATGCTGCTAATCATCAAAACATTCATTCACAATTACATTAAGGCCAAATGTCAAAACATTATTTTCAAAACATATTCGGCTTAATGTCAAGTCATACTTTCAAAACATATTTGGTTTAATGTCAAACCATACTTTCAAAACATATCGGTAAACTTTCATATAGCTTCGCATAAAACTTTATAAATACTTGCTAATTCAAGCTTTAAAGACCATTTGGAAAACCATTACTCATGAAATGTTTAGCAAAACATGTAACATAAAACATTCAATATTTAAAACTTGTTGCTATGTACCCAGTAAAAATCCTCATGTACTCCCCTTGGTAGCTAGGTATGACTAGCTACAAAGATCCACTAGCTCTTAACTTTATTTGCTTCCAACGTCTTTCAACCTCTATTAATTTATTAAGAGGTTAGAACCATTTACAAAAACTAAACCCATAATATGTGTTAAATCATACTTAAACTCTTTCTAACATCATCTAATTCCATTCCAATTATTAAGTATGATTCTTGAAGCATAATTATCATTTTGGACACTTTTACCCTTTTTGTCCCAAATTTGACTAATTATATATTTCTTGAGTTTAACATGTACTTTAAGCAACTTTATGGTTCTAACATATTTATGATGCAATATTAATTACTTAGATGTTGAAACATATCTTGTTTTACCCTCTTATGCCAATTTTAGTAACGTAAGCCGTTAAAGTTTCTAAAAATAGAAACTATCAAACCTCGATATTATTCGTAAAGTTGACATCCACATGTTCACCTTACATTATAATCATTATTCCAATTGAGTTTCATATTCTATTTCATGTTCTTTTAGGACATTACAAAAATTGTCCCAAAGGTTGGAATTTATGATTCCATTCCAACACTTTACCATGAACTTCAAAAGAATAACTCTTGTTTGTATTTCATAACTTCATATCCTTTAGACACGTTACTAATTCCAATATGACTCCAAAGGTAAGTTCAAATCTTGGTATTACCATAGATTCCATAAATTTAAAATCATGAAATTAACACATAACGATGTTCCAAAAATTCAAGTTTTAAACTTTGTTATCTTGCTTTTATATATGTTCCTAGTCATGTATCCAACAACAATTAGCATCACACTTTTCTTACATTTTTATACTAAGTTTCATAAAATGTGATGGTTTGACTTACTAAAAAGTCAATATCACTATTCATCATATTTAAACTTAAGACACGAGTTATATGTTCATTTGATGCTTTCCAAACCATCACATGGTAAAGTTCCAAAGGTAAATTATCAAATTCTATAACCCAATATATGACATAGACTTGAATGTAAGCTTTAACTTCCATATTCCCAAATTGTGATTGCTAGCATCACCTAAAATTCATGTATTCCAATTTAATCATCTATAGTTTATACCAAAAATATAGAAATTCCCACTAAACATTGATACTTTTATTTTTTTCACGATCAATAACATATATTGGAAACTACTTCTAATTTCCAACATGCATCACAACATCTAGCCAATTTCATGTTTTAAGGATCTAGGTTTTAAAGAAATTTAGGTTTACGTTTAGAATTCTGCACCTATTGCTGAAATCAGAAGGTTTGTAATCATTTTGAATATGAAATCGGACCATATATGGCCCTCTCTAACCGCCGCCGACCTCCACGGCCATTGTGGGCGGCAGCGCTGCCGTTCTTCGACCTCCAGGCGTCAGCAGCAGCTAGACTACCTTGCTTCCATCATTTCTGTCGTCAGTCTCTCTCACACCAGTCATCTCTGTCTCTTTTTCGTAAGATACGAACACACACACACACGAAATCGAGTGTGTGTGCGCTATGATTCACGTGTCTTCTTTTCCCCTTCCCGATTTCTCATTCCCTTTCTTCTTTTTTCTAATATACGATCAATAGAAGTCGCATACAGAAATAAAAATCAGCCCAATGCTAATTTTGACCAGTCAATTTTGAAAAAGACCAAACTGCCCTTACTTTCATGCCTTAGCAAAAATTTTCAGCTTTAACATATTTTTCTCCTGATTTTTACACAACTGTAACTCTTACATACGATACCCAATTCTTACAAACTTTATACGTTTATAAATGTTGGAATTAGCTTAATAACTTTATCTTACTAACTTAAGTCTGAATCTTTATAGATTTTATGCTACATACCCAAACATGACCTTTTGGCCATTTTTGTCACTTTTTGGCCATCTTTAACCCGTTATAACTTATTCATTATAACCCCGAATGACCCGAATCTTTTTCCTATATTCTTATTATATCCATATTTACAAAATTATCCTTGATGATGTTTTCTCAAATCGTTATATATATTTAATTTCTAAAGATTTACAATTATTTTATTCTCTTTTTAAATCCCAAATTTCTATTTTTGTCATTGGGTCTTTAAATCAAATTTCCAAATGATGTAGTACTTCATTATGACTTAATAAAAGATCTTAAAACACAAGTTTCCATATATTCACGTCCTTTGACCATTTTACCATTGCGTTCCATAAACAATAAATGAACCTTTAACTTTTTTTAATATCAATATACTTATACAATCCATTCATTATCTTATATCGAATTTTTTGTTGTTGTCATAAAGAATACATTTCAAATCTATATTAACCATTAATTTGTGATTTAGAGTTTCAACTCATCATTTCATGGATGTGTGGTTCATAATCCCCATAAATAAAAAATGAAGTTAAAACAAAGTGGTATAAGAATATACGAAGTATAGATTGATATGCTAATGATTAAAACTAACCTAGGAACTCATTCAAAATATTTAAATCCATATAAATTTGGTTTTGGGAAAATCCACAAACACGAGCTCGAAATTCAGAAGGAAACGAATGAGGATAATACCTTATTATGCTTTCATTTTTTTGAACAGCAAGGCAAGAATTGACATTAAAAATCACTCAAGCGGGAAGCTGAAGCAATATAGAGTACATTACATCAAAGAGTAACCAAACCACTAAGAATTGACTAAAATAGCAACGCACTTTGCTAACAACGCAGCAAGAGTAACAAATGACTAAAATAGCAACTCACTTTGCTAACAAAAAACATAGAACATTAACAAACCAAACAACAGCAGCCCCTACTGATCTTCAAACTTCAAGTTGTACCACATAATCCACTAATCCACGCCTTGAGATAAACCAAGGGTAAATTCGACCCAAATCACCAGAAGGCTAATTATGCAGCAGCCCAAAATTTGACAGCAATTGCTCTTAAAAAAGCCAAGCCCCAACATACCAGAAGTCCCCTAAATACAGCAGCACCGAACTTGAGCACAGAATCCAACAGTAAATATGACAGCTCCAATTGAACTTTATCAAAAATAGCAACAAACTTTGCTAACTCAAAAGAAACTCAAAAGAAACCTCAAGGAAACAAATCGAAAGCTTCAACTTCAGTTACACCATCAAAATTCAAACCATAATTTGACCAAGAGGTATTTTCGACCAGGTTCACCCATTTTGCATCAGTCAAAACCCAAAATCCAAGAACCACGATTTGCAGCAGACCAACATAGCTTCGGATAAACCAAAACCAAATCCAAAATATCCCAAGATTATTTTCAATCTGAGAACTCTAGAAAAACAGCAGCACCGGACGAAAACGTATGAATCCAAAGCCTCTTAGGCAACAAAAGCAACCGAACCTGTAGCCTTCTAATACCACTCAAAGAGACAAAAGACCACTCACTAACATTCTACTCACATTACGAGATCAAACCGGAGCTAATCGGATGACAAACCCAAGAGTACCAGTCCAATGCATGAAGTTTACCTCTAAAATTTACCCAGTGAAATAAACTAGAATGAATTATATTTACAATCACCATCGGATTTTGTTTCTTGTTTTTAAATGTCGCTTCATTCCTAGCTTTCCATATTGCCCAAATAGAAGCATTTATCAATGCAGAAGCGAATTTACCCTGCTTATTGGTTTTGGGAGAAGATGAAACATGTATGATAATCTCCTTCAAGCTTTTTTAACTCAAGACACCTAAACCACACCAATCAAAGAGCCGTTCCCAAACTTTCCTAGAGAATTCGCAACAAGCAAACGCATGATCTACAGATTCTTCTTCAACCCCACAGAAGGAACACATTACATCCGAGATTTTCACTCCTCTGTTTCGTAAACTTGTTTTCAAAGGGATTTTATTCAACACCAACCTCTAAGCAAAGAAGTTAACCTTGTTTGGAACCCAAGAACACCACTTCACTATTTTTGGAATTTGTTCCTTCTTTGAAAGGTCCAATGCTTGCCTCAATGAATTAATCGAGAATACACCATTCTTTTCAATTAACCACTCCCAACTGTCCTCGTTAACCGTAAATTTGAAGTTAGTCAACGCCTGGATTAGAATATCAAGTTTTGTACTCTCTGAATTTGATAATTGCTGTTTTTTCCACTGCCATAAGAAATCCACTCCAGAAAGAGAAGCATTCACACTATCACTAATCAAACAATTCTTCTCTTTTTCAATCCTGTACACCTTGGAAATTTGTCTTTTAGAGGAAGACCAGTTAACCATATATTTTTCCAGAACCGGGTTTTATCACCAGAGCCTACTTTCTTCTGAACAAATCCCTTAATGAGTTGGTTATAGTCTAATCTTTTCATTTCCCTTCAAAACACTCTCAAACACCTTCCTTATGCTCAAAATGTGACTTATCTTTCTCTAGTTCTTAAAAAATGGTGTTGCCTCTCAAACTGGGAAGATTAAACATATTATAACTATTGGTCACTTAACACTTTGACATCCTCAACACTCTGTTATTCCCTCTATTCCCTCTGACGAAAATTAAACTCCATTAACTAACCAACTTCTAAACTTACTAAATTAACCCTACTTGACTTAGTATTGAACATTTTAGTCCCTAAGTCAAGCCAAGACAATGTCAAAGAAAGTTTCACAAAGATACTTTTAGTCCCTCTATCATAACTTTTTATTTCAACCCGTTATTAACTTCCTAATGAACTTTTCATTCTTTAATTTCATTAATATTTATTGATTTAATTTATTTTAACCTTCATCTATTCGTTTATTTAATTAAAAATTTTAAATTGGAAAAAAATTAAGGTGTTTTGGTGGGAAAATCGAGGTCTAGGCTAACTTGCTTTCGTGACCCAAGTCCACCCCACCAAACATTTATTTTTTACAATTTGGACCAAAATTATTCTTTGTTGCGATTTCCTTTTTACAAATTTTTTCCATTTTTTAAAACAACGTTTCTATGTGTTTGTTTTTAATTTATTTTTTAAAAGTTAATTATTTTTCAACTTTTACACTTTTTAATGAATTTGTTTTTATAATTATTTTAAAAATTGTTATTTTACCTCTTCAATTTTGTAAGGGTTTTTGAGATTTTTCTTTCTTAAAAGATGTTTTTTTTTTCACGAATAATCTTATAAATGTAGAGATGTCAAAACATCTAGGTTTAAGGTCACATTTGATCACTTAAGTTTTGGTTTTGTCTTCATTTGGTCATTTAACTTCACTTAAGTTGTAAAATATCATTTAACTTCCGACTTTTGTTCTGAAAATGGTCATTATGACCAGCAATAATAGGTAACCGTATCTTTTTAGGTATCTAAGGTCACTGAACTTCTATTTTTGGCTATATAAGGTCACCGAACTTAGACTATAATTAGTCGCTATAATTAGTCACTAAACTTAAAAAAAATCAATTCAATTTTATGTATTTTTTTCACAATTCGTTTTTACTTCATATTTTATTTTGTTTTTATATGTTTTTCACAATTCTTTTTAACAACATTATTTTTTTCACAATTTTCTTTGATAACTTGAGGTTTTTTACTGTATTTTTCATTTTTTTTCACAATCTATTTTTACTACTTTATTTCTTAGTTCGTATTCATATTTTTTCCAAATATATTTTTGCATATTCGTTTTTTTATTTGTTTATACATATGTTTGTTTGTATTTATAACTTTATTTATTTAATTTTCCATTTAGATGTCAAATAACAGAATTAGAATAGTATTGATCTAAATTATAATCTTATAATTATTAGTTTCTTGCTCATCCAATAACATTATTGCGTGCGTAAGAAACTGATAATTCTAAAATTATTATTTAGATCAATAATTTTGTAATTCCATTTTTCGATGCCAAATTAGCAAATTAAATAAATGTAGTTATAACAATAAACAAACATATATAAACAAAGAAAAATGAAGCTGTAAAAATGTATTCAGGGAAAACATGAAAACGAACTAAAAAGAATAGTAGTAAAAATAGATTGTGAAAAAACCATGAAAATCTAATAAAAATTGATGTTATAAAAACGAATTGTGAAAAAAACACATGTAAAAATGAAGTCAAAAGGTAAAGTTATAAAAACGAATTTTGAGAAACATATGAAAGGAAAAAGAATAATATTGTAAAAAGGAATTTTGAAAAAAAAATATAGAAATGAATAAGCACAATTTTAAAAGTTTAATGACTAATCTTAGCCAAAAAAAGTTCACATTGACATTTTCTTGCCAAAACTAGAAGTTCAATAACTATAAAGAGCCTAAAAGAATATGATAACTTAGTATTGTAGATTATAGTGACCATTTTGGAACATAATTCACAAGTCAAATGACTTTTTACAGCTTAAATGAAGTTAAGTGATCAAATGAGCATAAAACTAAAACTTAAGTGATCAAATATGACATTATCCCAAACATCTAAAATTCAACTTTATATATCTATACTACATAATAAAGGAAGCCTTTTAAGTGTCACGTGTCACTTTCTTAACACTAATATGGACACGTGTCCTTCTTCTGTATCCCCAATTCTTATTTTCCCGCTCAAACCTCACGTCATATATCTACCGTGATTAGTACACCTGATTCCTTAAATCTCGGCATTCAATTTGGCATGTAAATCGGCTCCCAAAATCTCGCCAAACTCAGCCATACAACCCGTTATTCAAGTTTACTCCATTATGGTCATTGAAAACGGCCTCCAGACTAGGGTTCATCTCCATAAACAATCGACCCCTCAAAATTCTCCAAGTTTCAATGGGAAACGATGCGGCTTTTCACGGTCCAATTCCATGAGTTGATAACCCTAATATCAATTCAAAACTAGAAAAATGGTCCCTTTACTCGACGTTATTACAACTCCAAGAACATCGATTCTGATCCTTCACTCCTTAAATCGGTGGTTGATTCATCTCACGTTCTTCTATCATCGATGCCGAACAATTTTTCAGACAATGATGAGGAAATTTAAGATATTTTCTGTTATTGATTGCTGTCTTGCAATCCGGTACTTGCTGATGCTGGTGTGTGTGAATTTATCTACTTGTAGTATCTAAAATGGTGGGATGGGACTTCCGATTTGGAAGTTATCGACACAGAGAAGCAGGGTATAATATGAAAATGTTGTCTTCTTCTCCATGCACAAAAAGGAAAAATATTGGAATATTTTCATCTTTACATGTGGATTTTGTAGGTTTTACAGGTAAGTCCAAATTCATCTTTCTCTTTGTTTTAGAAATCGTATTAGTGTTCACCACTTGATTAAAGTTCAATCTGTACGATAAATTTTGAATTGCTCTATTATTTGGTTCTCATAAATGATTTCAACTACATCCAGTTTTTTAAATATCTTATATTATGGGGATGCATGTCATTATTTACTAAGGTTAAAGTGTGGATGTTTGTAGATACAATAATTGCTTCGATGGTCACTACATGGGCAAATCAGGTAGTCTAGACCAACTCTATTTTGTATAAAATAAATTCTAATTGTTTCATTATAGAACAAGTTCGCCAAATTAAAACATTTAATTCAAAATCTAATAAATTGTTTCTTGACTCGGGCTATTTCAATGGAAGGAGCCAAAATCAATTTAATTGTTGGCTACACTCTTAACGTGTATTATTGAATGTTTATTATAACGTCGTACTCTCATTTCTTTCCATTTTAGTAATACTATGTTTATATGTGTAGATGTATACGTCAATGTCTATGTATTTGTGTGTGTATATTTTTGTTACTATTTGTGTATCTCAGTGAGCATTTGTGTGTCTATGTGTTTGTGTGTCTACTAAAATGTTAATAAGATTTACAAAAGAATGTCTCAGTTATTTATACAAATTAGGAATGATTGAATTTGACTTTAAAGAGGAAAAAGTTGCAAGTTCCCGGTCATTTGCAACGACCGGAGTGGAATTGATTTACAATCCCTCTTTCGACATTAATTATGACACCAAATCCCTTTTTCCATATATCACAAATTCACTTACCGGTTCCGGTTAGTCTAGACCGAAATAACCTGTTAAAATGGGACTGAATACCGAATTCCCGAAGACCGAATAAGAAGATTTATCACAACCGGAAAACAGACCGAATAACCTAGGCCGGTCTTAGCCGGTTCCGGTCTCGGTTAAAACACTCACCCCTATAATTTTTATTACCATAAAGATGCGTTAAGCGATGTTTGTTTTGAAGGTGTACACTTATTATTATATGATATGTTTTGGTGATTTTATAGGTTATGTAAAAGCGGCAAGCTGTTAGACAGGATACTTGCGAGGTACCCATAACTTATCTTATTTTTTGGCATAATTTTGGTCAGTTTGTAATCTAAATACTGTAATTATGTTTGTAGGGGTGGGAAATATTCAGAAGAAGATGCAAAGGCTGTAATGGTCCAGATTTTATGAGTTACAACATATTATCATCTTCAAGGTGTGGTTCACCATTACCTCAAGCCTGGGGTAAAAATAAATGAACTTTTTATAATTTTTTTGTATATGTCAACTTTTATAGTCATTTATTTCATTGTTACCCGGTTTTGGAAAAGGCAAAATGCAGACCATTTCTGATCTTTTTTATGTGTGACAGTGTACGGTTATGATTATGTATCTTTGTGTGGCCATGCTTGATTTAACATGACCATTTATGATCTTTTTTTAACTAATTTTGATGTTTTTTGTGGGGTCTCTGGACAAGCAAGAATAGAAACATACTTTGGCAATTCGAACCACTTCACCAAAATCGTATCGCTTAGCAAGCGTTTATGCTGCTGCTTCTCCAGAACACCTTCGACGCTCCATCAATGGTTCTTTGCCATGTCTGAAAGTTAAAAAAGACGAACAATCAAATCGACTGAACTCTAAATCAAACACCAACACCATGATCGGGCCATTTTGGTTGGAAGTAAAATGTAATTAACTTGATAAATTAAGCCTTGTTTAACCAAGAATGGCCCTACTTTTGATGGAATTGAGTGAATTACATGCAGGGATTGAAAAACGGGAATTTTGGGCGAAAACCACGCATTAAACGGACATCGGAAGTGGGAGAAAAAACCCAGCGTCCCAGACGCTGACCTGGAACTCTGACCCATTTTGAAGAGGAAAAGCGAGCCAGATGCATGAGGAAGCCCGTCAACGTCCTAGGTGGCGTCTAGGACGCTGGCCTAGGACGCCCAGCATTTTTGGAGCGTCTCGTTCTGGGACGTTGCTCGTCGTAAAAGCTGAAGAACTGCACTCAGCGTCCCACAGGAGTCTGGGACGCTGGTCTAGGACGCCGCCGCGTAGAATGCCCTAAATTGCCATATTTAAGCTACTCTTTTTAATGGAACTCGATCCCATCGACCCAAGGCAGCCTCCAGACGAATTTCCTAGGGTTTGGACAGTTTTCCAAAGTCTAAAACACTCCCAAATCATCCCCAAACAATTCCCAATCTCAAATTAAACCTCTTTTGCATCAAGATCAAGTCAGAATTCCTGAAGTTTTGAAGATCCAGCCATGTTCAACATCTCCAGCACAATGTTTGCATCAGTTCCAACCATGAGTAGCTAAATCATCCCGTGATCACAACCGGGAGTAGGTTTTGATTTCCTTTCAGTATTGTATTTAGATTTGAACTTTTTAGATTCATGAACACAGTGTTTGGATTGTTTGCTTTTAAATCATATGACTAGACTTCCATTACTTGTTCTTAAATTGTTGCTTGATTGAGTGTAAGACAACTCTATTGTGATCTTCCCCACCGTGCCAAATCATCCACAGTGGTGTGTAGGACGGAGGGTGCGGATTTTACATAGTTTGATCCCAGATTTAGTCAGTAACAGTACGGTTATGTCTATGTAATTTGAATGAACGCAAAATTAGTAAAATCTTATATAATACATTGTTAGGAATCAAAACTGAAACCGGGAGTGATCACCCTTTTCTCTGATTGAATTAAACCTTTTGCAGTATTTGTTTGTCTGAATTTGTTTGCTTTTAAATCTGTTAGAACTAGATTGTTAACCATAAGCTCCTCGTGGATTCGACCCTTACTTGCCCTAGCTATTAGTGTTTTTAAGGTTATTTTTGATTGCATCAAACGACTGCGATCAAATTTTGGCGCCGTTGCCGGGGAGCTATTGCGCTTAGAAATCTAGTTCCTTTGCTGATTTAATTTTTGTTCCTTTTTACGTGTTTTTGTTCGTGTTTTGTCTTTTCAGGTTCGACAAGTTGTATGCGCACTCGTAGTTCCGCACAGTCATCTCCGTTGATTTTCAATCCAGAAATCGAAAGATCTCTCATTGGGAAACTTTCTCGTGGGAGCTGTTCAAACAATCCAGTCAAAGAGGAAGTTGTTGAAGAAACCGTTGAACCGATGGCACAACGAAGGACCAAGGGCGAATTTGCCCGACCTTCTCTTGACGGGGCTCGATCATGCATTCGCCGACCGACAGTTGGAGCAACAAACTTTGAGATCAAGACGCATGCCATTCAGATGGTGCAAAACAGTGCTCAATTCGACGGGTTACCGGATAGTGATCCCAACACGCACATCACTAGCTTCTTGGATATTTGTGACATGTTTAGAATTGACGGGGTAGAAGAAGATGCAATCCGTCTTTGACTTTTTCCATTTTCCTTACATGGCCGAGCAAAGAGATGGTTCTCCTCATTACCATCCGAGTCAATCACCACATGGGAGGATCTAGCCAACAAATTTCTAACGAAGTACTTCCCACCTGCCAAAACTAACATGTTGATCAATGACATTATGTCATTCCAAATGGAAGACGGCGAATCACTTTACGAGGCTTGGGAGAGATATCACGAGTTGCTACAAAGATGCCCCCACCATGAACTTCCACTTTGGAGACAAGTTCAAACCTTCTTCAATGGGTTGGATTTGCAAACTCAACAATCCATTCACGCGGCCGCCGATGGCTCCATGAGAAACAAGACGCCTCAAGAATCCTATGAGCTCATAAATGAGATGGCCATGAATGGGAATCCCGCACCTTCCTCCACTCACAAGGGTAAGAATGTTCGTTTCGTAAACTCCACCCAATCCAATGATGTTATGGCCGAAATGCTTGCATAAATGAAGAAGTTAACAACCGAGGTGAACCAACTCAAGTAAAAGCCTCAAGCCCAAGCCCGGCCCGTTTGCTCACTATGTGATGGCTCACATAGAACTAAAGATTGCAAGAAAGGGAGCATGTTTGCACACACCGATGATGAATATGAAGATGTTGAAGAAGTGTTCTACTCTTCCGGTGACCATCTTGATTTCAAAGATGATAACCGGAATGCTTATAGACCCCCACCACAAAGAGGCAATTACAACAATCAAAACAACAATGACCGGTGGAGAAACAACAATGCAAATGCAAACTGGAGGAATAACAACATGAATGCAAATTCCAATTGGAGGGGCAACAATTCTAACAACAACACAAATCAAAATCAAAATCGGGGTGCACCATCAACTCAAGGGAATCAAGAAAAGCCAAACGACTCTTCCATCGACAAAAAGCTTGATCAGATGATGGAATTGATGAAGGAGGGTTTTAATCGGACCGAAGTCAACTCAAAATCCATCGCGGCATTAGAGAAACAAGTTGGGCAATTGGCGGAGCAAATGAATCGGCGACCACCGGGGAACTTTCCGGGCACTACACAAGTCAACCCGCAACATGCAAGAGCTTCAACAAGCAACTCGAATCAATCACACGTCAATGAGGTAAAAATTCTTCGTAATGGAAAAACTTTTGATAATAATGTGCATAAGCCTACACCACCCGAGGATGAAGTGGTGGTGGAGGATTATGTATCTTCCGATGATGATGAATCGGAAAATGATAAAAGTGTGACAAAGAGCAAAATTGTTAATGAAAAAGATCCATCAAAAACCAAACTTAAAGGAAAAATGCATGAATTGGATCAGCCCAAAGTTGGGGAGGGGTCTGTGGAGGCTAATACCACCCCCTACCCAACAGCTTTAGAAAAACCTGAAAACCCTCTTTTTGGAAAAAAATGGGCCTCAATCGGATGATATTTGGGAAACTTTTAGTCAAGTAAAAATTAATCTCCCACTTATCGATGCGATTAAGCAAATTCCGGCTTATGCAAAATTCCTTAAAGATTTGTGCACACATAAAAGAAAGCATCGAATCCCCACAAAGGGCAATAGCACCCGCACATGTTAGTGCCGCATTTTTGGGGTCTCTCCCTCCTAAGCTCAAAGATCCCGGAGCACCCTTGATCACTTTTGAAATTGGAAATATTAAAATAAAAAGGGGACTTCTTGATCTTGGAGCTAGTATTAATGTTCTTCCGGGAAGTTTGTATGACAAATACGAGTTTGGTCCTTTACAAACCACCGATTTTTCTGTTGCTATGGCCGATTTGTCACTCAAACTTCCTAGAGGAATTTTGATGGATGTCATTGTTAAAGTGGGAGATTTTTACTATCCCGTTGATTTTGTTGTCATGGATTCGGATACGCAATCCAAGGACAAACAACAAAATGTCATTCTTGGTCGTCCCTTTTTGGCCACTGTCAATGCCCAAATCAGTGTGCGAGACGCTGCAATTGATGTGACTTTTGGCAACCGCAAGTTGAGACTTCAAGCCTTTGGACCAAATGCTAACCCCCCAAATCATGGCGATTGTTTTATGATCGACACTATTGGAGATTGTGTTCACGAGCATACTGCAAATATGCTCACCGACATAGCCGATGATTTGGAGGAGCTTTTTTGTGATAGTGACAGGGTACAAGAGATGGATGCACAAAAAGAATATTTGAATGCTGTTTATAGTCGCGCATCCACTTGGTCCAACCCGATTGATGCTCTCCCGACTTCCATTGATTCGAAGATGAAGCCGTCATTGGAGCAACCACCTGCTGTAGAGTTGAAAATTTTACTGGACCATCTCAAATATGCTTTTCTGGGCCAGAATGAAACTCTTCCGGTTATCATCGCAGCATATATGACAAAAGAGCAAGAAGAGGCATTGATGAAGGTGTTGCATACTTACAAAGCTGCAGTTGGGTGGACAATTGCAGATCTCAAAGGAATCAGTCCGGCAATTTGCATGCACCGGATCATTACCGACCCGTCCGCAAAACCATCACGCGACACTCAAAGACGGTTGAATCCAAACATGCGCGAAGTCGTCAAGAAAGAAGTTTTGAAGTGGTTGGATGCCGGAATCGTGTACCCAATATCCGACAGCACTTGGGTCAGCCCAACCCAAACCGTCCCCAAAAAGGCCGGCATCACGATCGTAGAGATGGAAAACGGTGAAAAGGTTACCACCCGGCCGGTAACCGGGTGGAGAGTTTGTATTGATTACCGCAAATTAAACGCGGCTACTTCAAAAGACCATTTTCCTTTACCGTTTATTGATCAAATTATAGAAAAATTGTCCGGTCATAAATTTTACTGTTTTCTTGATGGATATTCTGGGTACAACCAAATAGCCATCCACCCTGAGGACCAAGCTAAGACTACATTCACATGCCCTTACGGTACTTTTGCTTTTCGGCGAATGCCATTTGGGTTATGTAATTCCCCGGCCACTTTTCAAAGGCTTATGACAAGTATTTTTTCAGATATGGTCGGGGAGTCTTTAGAAATTTTTATGGACGATTTTTCTATATTTGGATCTGATTTTGATTCTTGTCTCCACCAACTTGAAAGAGTTTTAAAACGTTGCATGGAGACAAATTTGGTATTGAGTTGGGAAAAAAGTCATTTATGGTCAAGCAAGGGGTTGTACTTGGACATCTTGTTTCTGAAAAAGGTTTTGAAGTTGACCGTGCCAAAGTACAACTTATTGCTTCGTTACCACCTCCCACCAATGTCAAAGGCGTGCGCTCTTTTCTAGGGCACGCCGGGTTTTATAGACGATTCATCAAAGATTTTAGTGCGATTTCTAAACCTTTATACAATTTGCTTTTAAAAGACGCACCTTTTTCTTTTGATGAATCGTGTCTAAAATCCTTTGAAATTTTGAAAAAACAACTCTCTCAAGCACCAATCTTGCAATCACCTGATTGGTCTCAACCGTTTGAAATTATGTGTGATGCAAGTGATTAAGCGGCTGGTGCTGTTTTGGGACAACGGGTGAATAAAAAGCCTGTTGTAATTTCTTATGCAAGCAAAACTTTTTCTGATGCTCAATTGAATTATACAACTACGGAAAAAGAGTTGCTTGCAGTTGTCTTTTCATTAGATAAGTTTCGTTCATATGTTTGGGGGTCAAAGGTTGTTGTATTTTCGGACCATAGCGCCTTACGGCATCTTATGGAAAAGAAGGAGGCAAAACCGAGACTTATTCGTTGGATATTGCTATTACAAGAATTTGACTTAGAAATTAAAGATAAAAAAGGTTCAGAAAACGTAGTAGCAGATCATCTTTCACGACTCCCCATTCATGTGAATAATACTTCAAAAGATGAAATCCGGGATTCCTTCCCGGATTAACAACTGTTTTCTATAAATAAAGTGCCATGGTTTGCTAACTATGTTAATTTTTTGGCAGTTGGAAAAATGCCTGAGCATTGGACGAAGCAACAACAAAAGCACTTTTTGGCACATGCTAGGCGGTTCATATAGGATGATCCGGATTTGTTCAAAGTGGGTCCCGACCAAATGATTAGAAGATGCGTTCCTGATCAAGAGATTCCGGATTTACTTGCACATTGTCATTCTTATGCTTGTGGTGGCCACTTTAGTGCCAAAAAGACGGGTCACCGGGTTTTGGATTCAGGTTTCTTTTGGCCCACAATTTTTAAAGATGCTCATATTTTTGTGAAATCTTGCATCAAGTGCCAACAAGTTGGGGGGATCTCAAAAAGAGACCAAATGCCATTAAACCCCATCTTGGTGGTCGAAATTTTTGATGTGTGGGGAATCGACTTTATGGGTCCATTTCCCACCTCTTTCGGTAATCTCTATATTTTGGTGGCCGTGGATTATGTCTCAAAGTGGATTGAAGCCGAGGCCACCAAAACCAATGATCACCATGTCGTTTGTAAGTTTGTCAAGAAAAATATTTTTGCTAGACATGGCATCCCCCGTGTGATCATTAGTGATGGGGGTTCGCATTTTAAGAATTTGAAATTTGGCAAACTTCTCAAACAATATGGTGTGAATCATAGAATTGCCACCCCATATCATCCCCAAACTAGTGGGCAAGTTGAAGTGTCTAATCGGCAAATCAAAGAAATTTTACAAAAAACCGTTAGGCCCGACCGTAAAGATTGGTCGCTTCGATTAGACGATGCGCTTTGGGCATATCGGACTGCTTTTAAAACTCCGATTGGCACGACTCCTTACCGACTTGTTTATGGAAAAGGGTGTCATTTACCGGTTGAGTTAGCACACCGAGCTTTGTGGGCCATTAAAGAAGTCAATATGGAATATGATCGTGCGGGTAAGGAACGAAAGCTACAATTGAGCGAATTGGAAGAACTCCGGGATGAAGCGTACAACAGTGCAGTCACATACAAGTCCAAGATGAAAGCATTCCACGACGCGAAACTAAAAGTCAAAAAGTTTGAAAAAGGACAAAGAGTGTGGCTTTTCAATTCTCGCTTAAAGCTCTTTCCCGGGAAACTAAAGAGCAAATGGTCGGGACCGTTCGAGATAGTCCACGTCGCACCTCACGGAGCCATTGAAATCAAAGACGAAAAAGGCGGAGAATCATTCATGGTAAACGGTCACCGTCTCAAACCGTAAATTTCATCAGCCACACGAAACGAGGTACAAATCGAGCGGGTTGATTTTCTAGAAGAACAACCCATATACGTCACTTAGTCGTTGCTCCGAGGTAACCCGTCTGGCTGAAGACGTTAAACTTAGCGCTTCTCGGGAGGCAACCCGTGTCTTTTCGTATTTTTGTCGTTTTTGTTTATTTTCGTATTTTTATTTTAGTTTTTGAATCGAGGACGATCCAATGTCTAAAGTTGGGGAGGGGTGTTAAAACCCAAATTTTCGATTGTGTTGAGCAAAAACATTCACTCCCCGAAAAATGCCCCGCAAAAAACCAAAAAACAGACAAAAAATAAGCTGAAAAACGTCCAGCATCCCATCCAGACGTCTTAGACGCCGTCTGGAACGTTCCAGGTCTGTGCGCATTCAATTGGGAATTATTTCGCAAACCAGAACGCTCAAAAAACGCCCAGCGTCTCAGACCAGCGTCCAGGACGCCAGGTAGGACGCCGACGGACTGATCGATTTTTATATCTGGAAAAAATTCGCGAAAATCACAAAAAACCCACAGCGTCTCACGCCAGCGTCTCACGCCAGCGTCTGGGACGCCGCCTGAGACGCTGGCACTGTAGCAGGCGTTTTAAGCAGCGTCTTATGTGCAAAAGCTTCACTTCTCTCCTCCTTTCTTCTCCAAACCGACCCCTGCACCATTTTTGCGATTTCAAGCTCCGAAAAAGTTCAATTTCACTCGTTTTTCTTGCAAAATTCCTCCTCCAAACACTAAAATAACTCACATTTTGAAGATTGCACGTAAAAATACACTCGATTTGGGGCTATTTTTCAAAAAATTCGAACCTAGGGTTTCAAAACTTTCGAGCTTTTTGTGTGTTTTTGTCAATACATTGCTTTCTCCACTTACTTACACCAAGAATCCAAGGTATGTGCTTCTGAATTCCAAGTTTTTGTTGGTAAATTTCGATTTTTTGGTGTGTTATTGTTCATGGCCGAAAATGGCACTTGTAGGTTGATCTAATGCATAATATCTTGAAGTATTGCTGGGTTTTGCTAGTATTAGGTTCCTATGCAGTTAGTTTTTACAGATCTGAAATTTTGTGTGATCGAAATTTTTTTACGCGAAACTGTCTGAAATTCGAAAAATCTGAAAAAGTGCAGCTATGGTGTTGATCTTTTGAAATATTATTAGTAATGATGATTAGAACATATGCTGCTGATCACAAAAATTTTAGACTGTTGAAATTTGCGCTGAAACAGCAGTTTGGAATTTATCAGTACAAGTTTTGTTTTTACTGCCAGCTGTTATTTACAAATGTGAAAATTTTTATCTGGTGGGAAAACATGGAGTTAACAGGGTTACTGATAAATTTTGGACTATTGTGCATATTTTTCTGTGCAGGAACCGTTTGCCAACTGACTAAAACGTTTTATTATATGTGACATTTAAAAATGTTTAATGGCAAAAAGTTGTATTGTTGTTTTTGGTGATTGTGCAGATGCCGCCAAGACCGAGCACTGGAAGAAATGTTAGAGGAAGAACTGCAGCTGCTCCATCATCAACATCCAGAGGAACAAGGAGACAACGAGAGCCGTCCCCCGAGCCGGTCCAGTGGAACGCAAGATATGCACGATTGAGCGAGCACCCTCAGGATATTCGACCAGCAGTATATGATGCCACCCATCCGGAGACGCGCATGCAGGTGGAGCGCACGGTCGATCGTGACTCATTCAGAGGCTTTCACGTTACAGAGGCTTTTGATGAGTACGGATGGGCGGGGGTGCTTGATTTTGATACCCGAGCCGTACACACAGATTTGGTCAGAGAATGGATGCGGACACTCAGGAGGCAAGAGAACGGGGGAGGAGAAAACATGCAATTGATCGGGAGCATCCGAGGTGAGCCAATCATCATGACAGTTCCGCGGATCAGGGATTATTTCAGCGTAGATACAGGGGTGCATTTGTTAGAGGCTATGGGGGAGCCTACGTTGTATGCTTGCATCGACACCCGGAATCCGGGTAACTTTGTGGATATGGCGCGATTGGTGGATACAGTTTACACGAGGGGCGGGACAAATGCCCACCAGGATCTGGTTCCGAGGGCGAAGGCCCTAATGCGCATCATTGAATATAACGTCAACCCAAGGGCCAGTGATAAGGGCAAGGTGCGGACACAGGATGCGATTGTACTTTACGCGTTGATGACTGGGGAGGCGCAGATTTCGTTTGCATATAATGCTATGTGCAACATTTGGTGGAGTTACGACATGCGATACCGTAACACCACCCCCCATGTCTGTTTGATATCCTCATACCTCGTTCGGGAGTTGGGAGCGAGGATCCGAGCATTTCCCCCACCGCGTAGTTTCGACAATGTATTGACTACAGCTTTGAGTCAATACAAGAGCATCAGTTTCATACGACAAAATGGGAGATGCATCATTCGTGACCTCGACAACCATACGGAGTACGAGTGCCCAGGGGTAGCAGGAGGACAGGGCCCCGCACCAGCGGATGACGGGACGAGGCATTCACAGGGACACCACAGAGGAGAGGGGACGTCAGGGGCATCGAGCTGGGATCAGAGAGCAGCATGGGATGCAGAGTCGCTATTGCATGAGGAGCGGTATGCCTCGCTTAGCAACGACATCGCAGACCTAAATGCGATGGTAGGGAGACTGCAGCTGATCTCAGAGGATACACGCGCCATTTCTGCCGCCCACTTCCACGCACATGAGTATTACACTCATGCCTCTTACTAGGGAAGTAGGCCGGATCCGATGGATATCGATCAGCCACAGCAGCCGTATTACCCCGCCCCACTTTATTGGCGAGCAGGCGAGCCAGCAGGATACCCACCTCCTTTGGAGTATCAGGATTACAGACCGCCAGCGAGCACGACCTATCGGGATGGCTTTGAGAGTCTAGCCGAGTCCATATTCGGAGTTGCCCCGCCATATCCGCGATATCCTCCACCTCCCCCACAGTGACATTGGTGAGATCCTCTCTTTTATTTTATTTTATTTTATTTTATTTTTAGTTTGTTTGAGTACTTTTGTTTAATCTTTTTTGTTTTATATTTTGATGTCTTTATTTTGGATGACTGTACTTAACATTAACACTGTGTTGGATGATGATGTATTTTTGGATCTTGATGAACTGTCCCCAGATTTTTTTCCTTTTTGTCCCGGTTGTGACTCGGCAAAACGAAAAATGATTGAATAAAAGGGACTGGACATGGAATAGCAGGTGATGAGATAAAAGTGACATTCCAACTAATGTATATTTCTGTGGTTGCCTGTCCGGTTCAAGTAACAATTGGACCAACAATGTTTTAACTTCAAGTTGCAAACTGGTTTTTTCTAAAAATTTATGTTTCAAAAGTTCCTCTAGAGATACTCTGTTTAAAGAACTCTGATGGCCCAGTTCCCGAATTTGCTTGTAAAGATTCCTACTGCATTCTATGACCGCACGACCTTAGATGTCCATATTTTTGTAATCTATATTCCGCTGTTCGGGTTGTTGCGTACCTGGAGCCTGGTGTACCCCATTTCAGGTTTCCACGTCCACCATCAGCTTGAATATGAATACACCTTCGAGACTTTGATAAGTATCTTGCTAAGTAACCGGCAACCCGTAGGTGACCCCTCTTGGAAGCCGCGCAAAAAGGCAAGACTCACTTGAAAAGTAGATTGCATATATAATTTTAAATTAACGATCTATATTCTGCTATTTGGGGTTGTTGCGTACCTGCGACCTGATGTACTCCATTTCAGGTTTTCACGTCCACCATCAACTTTAAATATGAATATTATATTCAGAGAAAATATTTTGAGACATAGATCACAAATGAATTTCTACAAAGATAAATCAAATGAAGAAATAAATATGGGCAAAGTGTTAAAAGTACAAAGTTAATATGGTTGCAATGTGGCAAAAAAATAATAATAATAATAATAATAATAATAAATAAATAAGAACCTTAGGAATCTGGACAGAATGCAGTAACCAAAAAGGACTGACCGTACCACGTCACTGGAAAAACCGCAGGGGGAAGGTAAACTTGGTATCTTTGGAGAGACTTTTGAAAAATGAATTTTTGACTTAACCGTTTGCAGGGTGAAGAAAATTTTAAAGATCACTAAATAGTGCTTTGCACTTAAAATAAACGGACATCCGGGCTGGCAATGGACACAGGCGTATGCAATACTGTAATGTTTTACTTTTGTTTGATTGCTTGTTGTTTTATGGACTGGACCTGAATTCTGATTTCGTTGAGTCTTTCTCGGGACGAGAAAGAGATAAGTTGGGGAGGTTTGATCGGGCCATTTTGGTTGGAAGTAAAATGTAATTAACTTGATAAATTAAGCCTTGTTTAACCAAGAATGGCCCTACTTTTGATGGAATTGAGTGAATTACATGCAGGGATTGAAAAACGGGAATTTTGGGCGAAAACCACGCATTAAACAGACATCGGAAGTGGGAGAAAAAACCCAGCGTCCCAGGAAGCGTCCCAGACGCTGACCTGGAACTCTGACCCATTTTGAAGAGGAAAAGCGAGCCAGATGCGCGAGGAAGCCCGTCAACGTCCTAGGTGGCGTCTAGGACGCTGGCCTAGGACGCCCAGCATTTTTGGAGCGTCTCGTTCTGGGACGTTGCTCGTCGTAAAAGCTGAAGAACTGCACTCAGCGTCCCACAGGCGTCTGGGACGCTGGTCTAGGACGCCGCCGCGTAGAATGCCCTAAATTGCCATATTTAAGCTACTCTTTTTAATGGAACTCGATCCCATCGACCCAAGGCAGCCTCCAGACGAATTTCCCAGGGTTTGGACAGTTTTCCAAAGTCTAAAACACTCCCAAATCATCCCCAAACAATTCCCAATCTCAAATTAAACCTCTTTTGCATCAAGATCAAGTCAGAATTCCTGAAGTTTTGAAGATCCAGCCATGTTCAACATCTCCAGCACAATGTTTGCATCAGTTCCAACCATGAGTAGCTAAATCATCCCGTGATCACAACCGGGAGTAGGTTTTGATTTCCTTTCAGTATTGTATTTAGATTTGAACTTTTTAGATTCATGAACACAGTGTTTGGATTGTTTGCTTTTAAATCATATGACTAGACTTCCATTACTTGTTCTTAAATTGTTGCTTGATTGAGTGTAAGACAACTCTATTGTGATCTTCCCCACCGTGCCAAATCATCCACAGTGGTGTGTAGGACGGAGGGTGCGGATTTTACATAGTTTGATCCCAGATTTAGTCAGTAACAGTACGGTTATGTCTATGTAATTTGAATGAACGCAAAATTAGTAAAATCTGATATAATACATTGTTAGGAATCAAAACTGAAACCGGGAGTGATCACCATTTTCTCTGATTGAATTAAACCTTTTGCAGTATTTGTTTGTCTGAATTTGTTTGCTTTTAAATATGTTAGAACTAGATTGTTAACCATAAGCTCCTCGTGGATTCGACCCTTACTTGCCCTAACTATTAGTGCTTTTAAGGTTATTTTTGATTGCATCAAACGACTGCGATCACACCACAAAAATTATTGAATTCAAAAGAAATTTGATGCATTTACGGGACGTACCTTCTCAATTGTTCCAAAAAACGATCTGTACCTTGAGGAATGAATATGTTATACTGCATTCTTATCAGTGAAGAAGTCAAAGCCCTCTTCACGATACATATTGATCTTCATGTTTCCCGAAACTAATCGAATGAATACCACATTAGATCTTCGGATTGTAGTAGAGAGAGAAGCTGTTTATACATGCGATCATGGGGACCGATGGCAGAGAAGGATAAAAAAGACGAAGAGGGTGGGTTTTTGTTTTAGAGTTTGATCTTTCTTTTTGGCGGGTTAAACCCTAAGGGGGTTTGGAATTTTAAAAATTAAATTGTATGATAAGGCTCTTAACCATAATCCTGCTCCCTGATTTTTGGCGACATTTGAAGAAGATTAAGTTAGAATCAATAATGAGTATTAAAATGAAAATGCATTGCGATTGTGTTTTGTATCTATGGTTCTAAAATGTATACAAATTTTCATAAAAGCTTCTGGGTTCTCAGGAATTTGAGTTCAGTTCCATTACATAGCAGCCTACTTTTGCTAATCTTTCTTATGAGGGCATTGTACTTTGATAACCAAATCTATAGTTATACTATGAAACAATAAGAATAAATGAAGTTTGTTTTACTGGTTTAACATTCTATATTTAAAAGATTTATTAAATTAACTTTTTTTTTGGGAAATATCAAGTGATCAAAACGATGATGGTATCTACAAAGTAACGAGAGAGAAACATGAATTTAGGTATTTGACATCCTTGTAATTGTGTTGGCAGAAGATTTCTTTCGTAAATCAAGTAGTTCTGGTGCTTATCATTTTGATGCTCAATTTCGTTCTTCAAGCGAGTTTACATTTGATCATGATCCAGGTAAAATCTTTACGTCTTATGATTAATTGGTGTTCCCATTGACGTTTAGATCAGACCGAGACAACGATTGTCAACATTGATTCAGAATTTACATATAGGATCAGAGTTTTCCAATAGTAGAAGAAAGCTTAGAACATAGTCTCCACCATTGCCGCCTAAGCTTGGGCATGCTACGTATTTTCAATCCCCTATAACGAGACAAAGGCGCATACCACCACCGACGCCAAAGAGTACTCATAGACCATAACCAAGAGCTTCACGATAATACTTTGCATGGTTTGATTAGAAAAATGACAACTAATTTGACGGTTCACTGCAAAATCAGTGTGCATAACGCTTAATAAGTTGGATTCTTATTATTTCTATATATAATTTCTCTTTAAAATGAAAAATATTATATTTTCTAAGTTATGCTTTGATTTCATAATAACTATCAATTCTTTAAGAAGTGTTCTGATTAAGCTTACGTTTTTTCATACACGATAATCCTTATAAATTCTAGAATTGATGCGTATCAATATCAAGCGAGAAAATGCACATTTCAAATATACATCTTTGGGCATATGTGCATGTGTCTACCCATGAATTTCCTGCTAGGAAACAACCCTCTTCGTCTTTATTTGCATATAGAAGTTCCAAGTAAATGTCTCCGCTTTCTAAAACAACTCTTTTGCCCACTAAGAACACCATCATAGTCATCATTTCTTGAGCATGCACACCTTCATGGGGCCAACAATATCAGAACAACTCTTCGCTACAACCTTTGACTTTTTCTGATCAATTTCCAATACACCAACAGGAACGAATTTCTTATCACCTGAAGATTTGGAGATGAAAAAGAGTAGACCAACATCTGCTCAATTACAAAATTTAGCAGATTCATGATGTAATATGCTATCAAGAATTTAGCATTTTTGAAAATAGACAACGTATACCATTTTTCATACAAGAGAATAGAGCATTTGTGAGGGAGGTGATATTCCAAAATTCATATATACACTTGCTGTCAAGAATTGGTCATGTAACTTTTGTCATATGCTATCAATATTTGGTGTTGGTGGTTAGTAGTTAGAATGGTTGCAACTAATCGCCGTATTTTTTATTTTATCACTATGGATAGTGATGGACAAAAAGCAAAGGGATCATCAGCAAATTGGATACTTTTCATCAAAGGCCAACCAGAACTCAATATTAGGTATGTTGGTGAGAGTGACACCATGTATATCACAATTAGGATATTGCAACATTATTTGCTTTACATGATTATTATAGCATCATACTTTGTTTGGTTAGCTACCGAAAAATGTCATACCTTTTTGTTTTAGTTAAACACCAAAAATAGCAACATTCTTTGCTATACTTGATTATTATATCATCATACTTTGTTTGGTTAGCCACTAGAAAAAGTCATACATTTTTTATAAGTTTTTTTATATGTCAACCGTGTAACACACGGGTTTATAGCCTAGTATATATATATATATATATATATATATATATATATATATATATATATATATATATATATATATATATATATATATATATATATTACATTTTTATATATAATTAAACCTACTCCCTGCTTTACATTACATATACACACGTTTTCGTAGCATCACGAGTTTTCATTTATAGTTTTAGGTAAAAATTGATGATATAATAATGAGAAATTGTATTTATTCTTATTTTTTATTCTTACCCATCCTCCTACTCTTATAAAATTGTGACAAGTATCATATTTAATTTAATATGGATAGGAACATGAGTAAGAAATAACTGCAGGAATAAATACAATTTCTCTATAATAATATGGTCGAAAATGGCATGAAACATGTAATAATGAAAATTTGAAAATGTGGACTGAAAGGCATAGTTGACATATTGCAGTCGACTATTGGACACTCTTTAAAGGCTAGGGCTGAACCGATTCCGGTCCACTGCATTCGTCATCCCACAAATATAGCAAACGAAGGCCGCCCGCCCTAAATAACCGGAATATATAACACCTTTCCCTTGTGTTGCCATTTTCATTTACAGAGCAGATCGGAGGCCAATTCTCCCCGTCGACCGATTTCTACACCTCCGATCTCTCTCTGTAACTTGCTCATGGCGTTTTCCGACAACTCTCGACAATCTCTCATCCCTAATTTTCTATATTCTTCGTCTTCAACCACCGGCCTACTCATGGGCAAATCCATCAATCACTCAAACCCAAGCCTGTTTACTTCTCCTTCACCTCCAAAGGACCAGCAAAACTTCGTGATTCCTTCTCCCAGTGAGCCTTTTGGCAAGATCGAGATGTACTCGCCTCGATTCTACGCTGCTTGTACAGCTGGTGGTATCCTCAGCTGTGGTCTCACTCACATGACCGTCACTCCTCTTGATCTTGTTAAATGTAACATGCAGGTATGTGTACTTAATTTCAAGTGTTTAAGCCATTTTCGTACCAATTCAACTCGCGTATCTTCATGTCTATGATTTTTTGTTATATGATGCATTTTATATGGATGTTCAACAATTTACTTCTCGTTCTTAAATCTTATGGATCTGTTTCGTCATAATCGGTTACCTTGAGTTGGTAGATTGACTCGTCCAAATCGGTGATCTTCTTGTAGACATGTTTCTGGTCAGATCTATGCTCTCTGCTTGTCCTGGGACCGGTCAACAACATATATCATTTTGATTATCTTTTAACAACTAATTTCCGGTGGCCAAGAGGAATCATGATTAATTGCCTGATATCGGAAATTCGATGTAAAATGAAGTAATTCTAATCCTCCAATGAAATTAAGATGCATAACCATTGACCAATCAATCGCCCTAAACTTGCATACGTTACATAGATGTAATTGTTTCTTTGCTTGTGATTACGATATGTTTGGAGGACTAAAACTAACTCTCATCATTTTCATCAATCAGATCGACCCTGTGAAATACAAGAGTATCTCTTCTGGTTTCGGGGTACTCCTAAAGGAGCAAGGTGTTCGGGGTTTCTTCAGGGGATGGGTCCCTACCCTTCTTGGTTACAGTGCTCAAGGTGCCTGCAAGTTTGGATTCTACGAGTTCTTCAAGAAATACTACTCTGACATTGCTGGCCCAGAGTACGCTACCAAGTACAAAACCTTGATCTACCTTGCTGGTTCCGCATCCGCTGAGATCATCGCTGACGTGGCTCTTTGTCCCATGGAGGCAGTAAAAGTTCGTGTCCAAACACAGCCCGGTTTCGCCAGAGGTCTCGGTGATGGACTCCCAAAATTCATCAAATCTGAAGGCGCACTCGGGTATACATCTTATCATTTCTTCATTTTTCTCCATCTGCTCTTAGGAGCTGTTTGATATTGCTGATTGAGTAACAGCTGACTAGGTCAGTCAGTGTCTGACCCAGTCAGACTTATCCTGAAGCTGACCAGGTAAGAGGTAAAAGTTTTGTTGTATTTTTGTAGGTTATATAAGGGATTGGTGCCACTTTGGGGACGCCAAATACCATGTGAGTTTTAATTTTTGAATCATATTTCTAAAAACTTCTCTTGCATTTGGTTCTTAATCGTTAATTATTACAGACACAATGATGAAGTTTGCTTCATTTGAGACAATCGTGGAGATGTTTTACAAATACGCGATTCCACAACCTAAAAACGAATGCAGCAAATCTTTTCAACTTGGAGTTAGTTTTGCTGGTGGATACGTGGCTGGTGTACTCTGTGCAATCGTGTCTCATCCTGCGGACAATCTTGTCTCCTTCTTAAACAATGCAAAGGGCGCCAGTGTTGGTGACGTAAGTCGTTCTCGTTTTTATAACCAGTCATAGTGACCATTTCGGAAATAAATAAAAAGTTAGGTGACCTTTTAAAACTTAAACAAAGTTAAGTGACCAAATGAGCACAAATCAGAAAGTTAAGTGACCAAATTCGACGTTAACCCTTTATTACAACGAGAGTAAATTGCAGTTTTGGTCCTTGTGGTTTACACCAGATTACAGTTTTGGTCCTAGTTTTGAAGATCTTGCACTAGTGGCCCCTGTGGTTTCCAAATCTTTCACTTTTGGTGCATATGGTTTCCAAATCTTTCACTTTTGGTGCATGTGGTTTCCAAATCTTTCACTTTTGGTCCCTGTGGTTTACACCAAATTACAGTTTTGGTCCTAGTTTTGAAGATCTTGCACCGGTGGCCTATGTGGTTTCCAAATCTTTCACTTTTGGTCCCTGTGGTTTACACCAAATTACAGTTTTGGTCCTAGTTTTGAAGATCTTGCACCGGTGGCTCCTGTAGTTTCCAAATCTTTCACTTTTGGTGCATGTGGTTTTCAAATCTTTCACTTTTGGTCCCTCCCTTTGTTACTGTTTGTATTGACCACAGGGACCAAAGTGAAAGATTTGGAAGCCACAGGGACCAAAAGTGAAACAATTGGAAACCACAGAGGCCACTGTTGCAAGATTTTCAAAACTAGGACCAGAACTGTAATCTGGTGTAAACCACACTACCACAGGGACCAAAACTGTAATTTACTCTTATAACTACTCCAACTTTTACAAATTTCATCACCTTGACTTTATTTTATTTTATTTTATTTTCCAGGCTGTGAAGAAGCTTGGACTGTGGGGTCTTTTCACACGAGGTCTTCCCCTACGTATTGTCATGATTGGAACTCTCACGGGAGCTCAATGGGGAATTTATGATGCTTTTAAAGTGTTTGTTGGATTGTAAGTTTGTGTTATTTTTTTTTAAAAGTTTGTAATTTTATGTTTTTTTTTTTTGTAAAGTTTTAACCGAGTACATGTCACGTGCAGGCCGACTACTGGTGGTGCTGCGCCACCAGCTGCTATCGAGGCTGCAAAATGATAGGAGTGGTGAAGTTTGAAATAGGTTCCAATTTTTAATTTGGTTAATATATTATTATATATTTTTGGTATTAGAGGGGATGATGTGGTCGTCATTCATGAAACTGGAAAGTTTTGAGTAGGATTTTTGTACTTTGGTTATTGGTATTTTTCTTCCCTTGAAAAAAAAATAATGGGCCAATGGGATGTTGTTATATTTGGCCTAGACTTTTTTAAACTCTGTGAAAGATAGTTTGTGAAGGCATGAAATTGGTGCTGGTTTTCATCTTTTATCGTTTTTGTGTTATTTGGTTTCTTTTGTGGTTATTTTGGGTTTGTAATTATCGAAAAGACAATGGCCAATGGGATGATGATTGATGATTACACATCGTATGTTTTAATTGAAGTCCACTTTTCTCAAAATCATCTTTTTATGAAATTTGGTGTGAAGTGGTCCAAAGGCCTTGCCCGAAAGAATGCCGGAGACCACAAGTTGATAAGGAAAAAACATAGGTTGGGTGATCAATAAAGTTGTGTGCCTCTTTATTGGATGGGCAACACATATTGTGTAG
This sequence comes from Cichorium intybus, assembly GCA_023525715.1. NCBI lineage: Eukaryota > Viridiplantae > Streptophyta > Magnoliopsida > Asterales > Asteraceae > Cichorium > Cichorium intybus. Next base: position 57,536,125 of record CM042016.1, on the reverse strand, counting down.
CTTTTGGGAATAGACGTGACACAACATGAAGTTGAGATGTTACTACATTGTCTTTTGATTTTTTTTTTTTTGTAAGATATTTTTACTTTAAGAGTAACTAGCGGGAGCCTGTGCTCGGCACGGGTTCAGGATTGCCGGAGCACGGGTCCGGATAAATGCAAAAAAAAAAAAAAATAGCAATGTGATAATTGGATTATATACACTTTTCAAAATACAAAAAGAAACATGAAAGTGCAATGCTGTAACAGAAAGAAACAAAAATCGGATGCTAAAAAAAATTACAGTACATTGCCATTTATGGAAATTACCGGGACAGATCCAAGCATCCATACCCAAACGTCTTTTTTTTTCTTTTTCTGATAATAAATGCAAGGCCACCTGGAAAAAAAAACAAACATCTTGATTAAAAAAAAATTAAAAGTAGAATGCTATGATAAAAAGGAATGAATAAATTACCGGCTTTAAAGTTGGTGGTGACAACTAATATAATCATTTAATCAGCAGTCAAGGCACCGAAAATCAGCATTTATCTCAGTATGATACTAACAAAGTTTATAAAATAACCACATTACTTAATGTTGCAACAACTTGTAAATACAATGGTGCTCTGTATTATGTAAATGACAATCGTTAATTTCTCAATTTATCATTTTGGCAATTATACTCTTCAAGTTTAATTTCCTTTAAACACTCAGAATCAATCTAAATGAAGAAATGCCACACAAACTAAGATAAAGAGTACAAAGTTTTAAAATGATGTATATGCATCGGATGAATTAAATCAGAATTTGAAAAAATTAACCTTCCGTATGCATTAACTTCAAGGCCATTAGCTAGTCATTTCGTGAGATCTTCCTTCAAAGTGATTCCTGCATATTTGTGTCCTAACGGTAGTGTATTGACTGAAAACATTTGACTATCATGATTCACATGTCTTAATTTTAGTTTTGAAAATTTTGTATCGATAAATTTTACAGTTTTGATATAGATAAAAAATCATATTATCCTTTTCAAAAAATTTCCATTTTCTTTTTACTAATAAAATTTTTTATTTATTCCTATTTTTTACTAAAACACTAAATTCTATATTACCAAACATATCATCAAATGCAAAGACACAGATATGAAACTGCACACGAAAATATTATAAAAGTCGAACTAGTTGAACTACACGTCAATGAAATCCAAAATGAAGGATGAAGGAAAACTTGTTGGACTTTAAATCGCCAAAAACTTCAGATTTGTAGAACCAAACGACATCAACCATTTAAAGGACGATTTATATTTTTACCTGAGACACCATCTTCATGAACAGCTGAGAAGGAAATAGGATGTGAAATTGATCATGGTGGTGCAGCGTTTGTGTGTCGCCATCAATGTGACAATCGCACCCCAAGAACCCCAAAAACTATGTTTGATTAAGGTTTATTTTAAAAAAATAAAAGCTATTTATTTATTTATTGTTCTTACCGGTTGTGATCTATCGCCATGGTTTGTGGAGGCGGGGAACCCATTGCTATGGAGCCAATATTCAAGTGAATCGACTCCTTTTTTTGTCTCAACAAAAACCAGTGTAAGAGCCTGTTGAAAATAAGTATTGATTTTATAAAAGGGTAAAATGGGAATAATGATTTAAAAATATTTAATTCGCAAGAAAATCATATGCTAATCTCTGCAAACCAAAAATAATTTTAACTTTTAATCAAACAAAAAAAGTACATCTGGACATGATATTTAATGACGTATTTTAATACAATTAAGCTATTAGGGACTAAAAAAGAAAATTTTGTTAATAGTTTATGGCTGAAAAGAGACATTAACCTTAGTGATAATAGTAATATGAGTAAATTACAAATTTGTTCCCTGTGGTTTGCTCAAAATCGCAAATTTGGTCCAATTTTTGAAATCACCTCAAAAATGAATCCAGGTCTTAAATTGGACCAAACTTGTGACTTTGAGTAAAGTGAAGGGACCAAAACCACAACAAAAGGCAAATTTAAGGACAACTTCGGGAAGATTTCAAATTTTGACTAAACATGCAATTTTGTGTAAAGCACTTGGAAAAAAACCGCAAGAAAATGCAGATTTAAAGGACAACTTTGGGAAGATTTCAGTTTTTTGACCAAACATGTGATTTTGAGTTAAGCACAGGGACCACATTTGTAGTTTATTCTAATAATAATAAGAGTACATTACAAAAATGGTCCATGTGCTTTCTGATTTTTACGTTGTTTATGGTGGTGGGAAGGGGGAGGAAGGGAGTCTGTGAGTGGTCATCGACGTCATACAAAGTTAGTATTATATCTATTTGGCCATCATAACTAAAAACAATTTGATGAAATTAATAAATCCATTTAGTAAAAAATTTTAATATCCTATTTTACTTAAAAAACAATATGTAAAATTACATGTTGGAAAATATTCATGGACAGAGGGACTAAAAGGGTAATAAAAGAGAAGCTATAATGTTAAGTATTACGTGTATTAAATCTAAAACCTCTGCAGTTGTCAACACAAAATCTACCTCTGTAGTCAACTCATCAGATTCATCATGAAAGACAAAATCGTCCCTTGAAGCCTCAAGCTTTTTGTCATAACATGGCATCACTGTCACATGATATATCTCACCTGGCCTACACATTTCATAAGAATAAATAGTAAATATCTCAACTAAACATACTGAAATGGCAATGTACTTTCATTTCTTCTTATTACGGCATTGTACTTTCAAATTAGGGTTAAAATAATTAGAAAAGATGATCACCTAAAGCCTAATTTGTAGCATAAATGGTGTTTGCTGATAGCTCCAATGGACTGTTGAGGGCTCTTAACTGAAGAAATACATGGAAGAACATACGACCCGATTGTTTTTTCAGGATAACATATCCAACCTGAAAGTATACAACAAATTGTTCAATGTAAGAAATAGCAACATACTTTCATTTCTTCTATTACAGCGTTGTACTTTGAAAATCTACCCAATACAAAGCAATCTTCACTGCTATAATGTCCTAGAAAGTATACTACCTTAATTAAAAAAAATTTGACAGTATGATGCTATGATAGAAAGAAATGAAAGTAGGATGCTATAAATAATTAAATATAATACAGAAATAAATGAAAGTACCCGGACATGCGGAGGATATCATGGGAAGAAATGATTTAGATTTCTTGTCATCTGAATGGCTTTGTTTATAACGTGATATCAATTCATTACAAGATTCAATAAGACACAAGTCTCTACTACAGCTCGTATCAAATACCACTTTTACCCCCAAAGATTTGAAAAGTGTAATCAGTTTCCTGAAAACCTGAAAGTATTTCATTCAAAATTACCAAATGTATCCCTCTAAATTCACAAAAGGTATCGAATTTATGTCTCGGTTAAAATGGAAGGGTGGTGCTAAAATATTGCAATTTACCTGAAGTGGAGAAAGACCATAATGTACAGCAATGGAAGCCCTGGATTGAGGTGAAAGAGAGACAATTACAGTTTTGCCCTTGTTAATGTTAAATAGAAACTCATCCAAGCTTTGCTTCTCTAGCATAACAGTTTCTGCAGAAGTAATGCACCCACTGCATGATTACAACAATGTTACCAATTCAATTCATTACTTTCATCAAAAGTTACAGAAATTTAGAACAATAAGTGTTACCTGCATGATAAGCAATCCTTGAGTGAGATTTTTACTGGATCTGTTTGAAAAGTTTCTGTAGGAGGTGGTGTTTTTGTCAGCTTCAGTTCAATAAAAAAGCACTTGGTAAATAAAAACTCAATCTGTTCGTCTCTGTCTTCTACCTTGTTCGATTAACCCATACGACTTCCATCACTCCACCAAAGACAAACATCACCAAAAGAGACCAATTACTTGATCAAGAAATCGAATTCATACCCATGGGCAGAAGAAATTCAGTGCAAGAAGGACATCAATAATAAAATCAATGACTTGCCGATGAGAAGCGGACGCTGTTGGACGCAGAGTCGCCGACGGGAGGGGAGGAACTGATCGATTAAGCAAACGACATTATAAACTTCATGTAAAAACGAAAACCACAAAAACAAAAAAATTAGATAAACCCATATGAAATTATTAGGGTTAAGGAGAAAAAAGAAAACAAACCTCAAGCCGTGGAATCGAAGACTTGGAGCGACTCAGCGGTGGTCGCGACCGACAGACATCATCTTCCGATTATCGCTGGATTTGGAGTTGTAGAATCATGGGGAGAGGGGCACCGACTGAAAGAAGAGAAGAAGGGATGAAGGAGAAGACGGAAATTCGACACGACAGTGCCTGTGTAATCGAGAAACATCAACATTCCCTGAACCGGATCCACTATATGACCCGGATTCGGCTGAGCATCCGCGTGACAACCAAAAAAAAGGTACCCATGTCACGTAGCAAAAAATCACGGGATTTAAGTAATAGAAGAATTATAGATGCATGTCTAAACTTCAGGGTGTTTGTGCTTGTTTTTTTAAAGTGTTTTTTAACTTATGATTGTTTGATACTACTAATAAGCCAGCTTAAGTGATTGTACAGAAAAGAAATAGTTTGTGCATATTATGGTTTAATATCGTAATAAACATTTAGAAATAAGTTGGTGTATTTTTACTTAGCTTAAGTGATTGTACAGAAAAGAAATAGTTTGTGCATATTATGGTTTAATATCGTAATAAACATTTAGAAATAAGTTGGTGTATTTTTACTTATTGCAGTTTGGTATTAATAAACATATTGAGTGTTCAAATTGTAGAAAATGGTTTCTTTGGAAAATAAACATATCCAATGTGAGGTTTTTTGAGATGTCAATATTTAAGATTAATCTCATAAATTATTTTTTGGAGAGAGTAGTTTTTCGGGTTATCAATCACCTATATGCTATTAAAAACGGTTTTGACATTTGACTTCAATGTTTCGTACAATTAACTTCTTACATTCAAATATATTTCATTTAGAGAAATCTTATATTCTTCTATTTTTTCCTCCTAACTATTCTCTCCTAAACATGTGAAATATTGACAAGTGGATTAAAATATTATTAATTTTATTGAATATAACACTTGTTATCATTTCAAATTGTTAGGAGGATGAATAGAAGAAAAAATTAAGAAGATATAAGATTTCTCTTCCATTTACTCCTCTAATTATAATTAATCTTTCAAAACTTTACTATTTTTTAACAAATTAATTTGTTTTATTTTAGTATCTAGTACTAAATATGGAATTCGTAATATACTAGTATATTGATTTTATTTAATATATATATATATATATATATATATATATATATATATATATATATATATATATATATATATATATATATATATATATATATATATATATATATATATATATATGAATGAGTTCAAATGAGAACCACTGAAAGGTTAAGAACCATGAGAACCGATATTCACACATTAATAATCATGTTTTTTTTGTTTTTTCACACTTGTTTATTATGTGAAAATACATCAAACTTAATAAATTTTCTTAATTTTTAATACGTTTTACAATATTCACAGTATAAAAAAAATTTCTAGTTATTAAACTGTGAATACTATAACGTAAACTTTTTTTTCTTTAAAACACATCAATATTGATATCTAATAGCAAATGAATGATAATTATATATTTTTATGTATTTGACAATTTTATTTTGATAAAAAACAAGTGTTAAAAATAAAAAATACAAAATTATATATATATATATATATATATATATATATATATATATATATATATATATATATATATATATATATATATATATATATATATATATATATATATATATATATATATATAAAATATTTTTTACCATCGTATTTCATAAAATTGTAGTTTTATATTAAACTCCTAAGACATCTTTATTATTTATTAAAGGGTTATTGATCTATTGTCCCTATAAACTATCCCAAACTATTGTAAAAGGTCCCTTAACTAAATTTTGGTCGTTTCAAGCCATTAAACTCCAGAATAAATTGTTCATTTAGTCCTTTTTTGAAGAATTAACCGGTTACCCGGTTAAACTTTATTTTTAATTAAAAATAATGTAACTATAATTCCAGATAAGCACCACATATACACTGTGGTAAACATTACACGAACACCTCACCTCATACGCTTCCCTCTCTCCCTAATCGAATCATTCCTGCACCTTTCCATTTTCATCTTCCTTTTCTCACAAATTGATCCAGAATCTCTCAAATCGACTATGGGTTTTCACAAATCCTACAAAAGTTGTCGGATTTTCTTCAGGTTCATCCGTATATTCCCTTTTGAATCTTCTGCTTGATCTGCAATAATGGTAGGCTGTTTTAGCAAGAAAAGTCGTCATACCTCAAATTCCAATGGCTATAGATCTTCTAAACAACAAAATTACCAGCCAGTTTCTGAAAGTTACGAAAATCCCACATCAAACTACAATCAACCTCAGCACGAAACTCATCAATATCACAACTATCACCAGCAACAGCCGCTGCCGCCGTCGCCACCACCACAACAAACAGCTCCACCACCAAACACAGCTCCACCACCTCCAAACCCTAGACTGTCGGTGTAACTTATCTTTGTACCGAAAATTCATCTGGTCATACTTACGCTTGCAAATTAATCTTGAAACAAAAGCTCGCAAGCAAGAACGATAAAGAGGATATCAAGAGAGAGGTTCAGATTCGCACGGTTTGAATCGGCGTCAAGGAGGAGGTTGCCACCATATTCCGACGAATGTTGCTGGTACCTGTGTTTGTACTCGACACAAACACAACTCATATGTAGCAAACACTGGCACACATATCCAACAATCCAAAGCCTCAAATGCCTCTTTCTGATTTGGAACGAATACGCACTCGTAAACCACAAGGACCGAAGTCGACCTCGCCTACCTCTTTCTTTCTCTAATCGGAAATCGCATTATGTGTGCGTGATTGCTTTATTCTTTTGATTTCCCCCTTTCTCCTTGTCTCTCGATCTGAAGGAGACGAACACGCACACACAAACCTTGAACACCAAAAGAAGGAAGCAAAAGCTGACGGCTGTATCTGTATATCATATCTGGAGTCAAACCATGGCGAAACTCCGACCCGCCATTAGAGCAATCGGAAGAGGTTTTTTTTAGGTGCTGATTTGATTGAACTTGTTGAAGCTGAGCTTCAACAGCCGATATGCGAGCCTCGATATGTCTCTTGAAATCCTTCAAGGACTGGAGTTCCCTGAGCAAGCGGGCCGATTCATCAACTCCTCCGTTGGATTCCATTGTTGAAGTGGACTCCGTTCAACTATACGGTAATCTAGATGCGAATTTGGATTTTGGAGGCACGGGTCAAGTGATAAACCCTAATAACAAAATGTAACTATTGCAAACTATCAATTTTGGATTTTGGAGCCACGTGGACTAACAAAGATGACCAAATTGTCAATTGGACAGCCATCTAAGCACTACAACCGGCTCACCCCTTCACCCATTCAAAAAGGGTTTAAATGACATAGTTTTAGTCGATTTAAGGACTTAGTTAGCACAAAATATTGTATAGGGACATTTTGAAATATTTGACACAACTTTGTTGGGCCAATAGATCAATAACCCTTTATTAAATTGAAAATAAGAGTATTTTTTTTCCTTGGAATTTGCTAAATGGTAATAAGCGTCTTACATAGCTAATGATATTTCGTCGTTCTAAAAAAAACATAGCTAATGATTCGGTGTTATATAACTTGACTTTGGTGGTGTTTGTTTTTTTTAGAAGCTCTTCACATTTTTTATTTGTAGGCAGATAACCATTTTATTGGACGATTGTTTTCTTTTTAGAAGACTGTAGACGCTAAAATATCAGCGCCACATTTTGTAACACTCGACTTTAAAACAAAGTACACACAACAAAAAAAAAATCAAGCATATTCATTAATAATAAAAAAACACATTAGTTCAAAGGTGTACATCATACTAAGTAACAACATACAAGAGTATCAAAAGGATATTACGAAATGCAAACATATAGTATCCCTTAAGCCGCGTCACTACATCAGAACAAAACTATACACGGGAACGTCTATCCTAGCTATCCGTCTTTTCCTTCCTTTTTGAGGGACTACGAGGTCCTGCAAGGTTAGTCAACACATAACAGTAAATTACAAGAGCTTAGTGAGCAACCAATAAATAACATTAATAAAAATTCTCAAACGAATAAGCTACACGATATCATCACAACCCAACATGACATGCATCATTATATAAAGGATTCCATAACAAGCTCGGGCATTAACAATTCTTCATCTATTCTCTGCCATCTTGTCCTATCATTTTTAGTACACAACCCCCTGTGGTTCTAAGCCACTAAGGCTTACCACATCTCCAATAAACTACCTTCCACAGTTCTGAGCCATTGAGGCTTATCGGTACCTGCTAGGTATGATGGCTCAGGCTAACCGATATCCAATACATTTTCGTCTATTGTTCTGAGCCATTAGAGTTTACCAATGTAAGATATATGTGGAGCCAAGATTATCTCTCCAAAAGAGTCCTTAAGGAAAAAGGGGAGACTCCAACATATATACACACTTATAAGACCATGTTGCACCAATGTAGGATACACTAACACCCCCTCCAGAGACGAAGGCTTGATAAGGATAAACACGGATATATTATGCCACAAGGGTGGTGCGAGACATTGGCTCCGATACCATGTAAGATACATGTGAAGCCAATATTATCTCTCCAAAAGAGCTCTTATGGAGAGAGGGGAGACTCCAACATATATACACTTATAAGACCATGTCGCACCAATGTGTGATACACTAACAACCGAGATATGCCAGGTATGGTCCCGAGCCATTGAGACTTACCAATACCCAAAATAACAACATATCCGACAACTGGTGGCATATAACCACATAGGCACATGCATTATAATCACCATCCATTAACTACATTATCATTATCAATACTAATAGGGGAGAGGAGAATGGTTACTCACATAATAACACTAATCAACGATTATGTAGGAGTAACCCAACACAATATTTAAAAGGACACTCTTTATTCAAAATCAACCTACAATAGGTTTTCATACATATATACGCATTCATGGACTGTTTATACCCTTATAGACAACTTAACAATACTATGGGTATTGACAACACGCATTCATGGACCGTTTATACCCTTATAGACAACACGAACGAGAGTTTGTTCATGCTCGTTCGTTTAAGTTAGTTGAACAAAAGAACAAACACGAACGGATAAAGTTTTCTTGTTCATGTCCGTTCGTTTAACATATTATCTTGTTAACGTCTGTTCGTTTATGTCCGTGAACATGCTAAATGAACATAAACGAACAAACATAAACGAACAAATATAAACAAACACAAGTGAACATATATGAATATAAACGAACATATAATATTGTAATGTAATCAAACACAATTGAACATATATGAAAATAAAAGGAATTTTAATGAACGAACAACATAAACGTATGTTCGCGAACATAATTAAACGAACGAGACAATTATTCATGTTCGTTCATTAAACTAAACGAACAAGAAATTGAGTTCATGTTCGTTCATTTATTAAAGAAACAAATATAAACGATCTTCCCGCCAAATAGTTCACAAACGGTTCGTTTACAACCCTAAAAACAGCTACTCATGCCTCAATCATTCCAACATGTCCCATGAGTATTTCCCATGCCGCGTCCGACAGCCCCTAGTTATTAACTCTATTAATGTCTTTAATACCTTTGTCAACCAAAAAGGCCCTACAAGAAACTCACCATATCGCAAGAAACTCTCAGAGACATGTCACACCTCATGTTCAATTTAGACACGGCGAGCAAAAGGACATAACATGTATACTGAAAGTGACCACAAGATTGATCATTTGTTTAATCACTCGTTACCGTTAGTTGAGTGACGACGATAAACCGTTAGAAGTCATATTTCATTCATATGATAAATAAGACATACTATTTCTAATATGACATAAACCATCCATCCCATAATATTATCATAGATAAGTAACATATATTGTGTACGACGGTTATTTTAATTTCAACATAAACAAGTATCAAGGTCACCCATACAAAACAACATGATGATTACTTTGAATAATAATTTTCCATACCATGGACACAACACTTGTACAAAAACTATAACACCATAACTCAAGAAGAGTTCATGTAAAAGATAGAAACCACTACTACAAACACAAACAACATCCACGAGTTCTTCTTCACTCAGATGCTTATTTTTTACGTTTTACATTCACATCCTATTACAAACAACTAGATCTTATACAGATCATCAATAGACAAATTCTCGATGGCAAAGTTCGGCTGAGCTGGCGGGTAGCTTGTCATGAACCCACCCAAGAAATCAAGTGGAGTCATTGTGTCATTCGAATAGCTTGTATCATATACGAACGTCATTCCCATTTGTTCTTCAACGGTAGATATGTTCATGGGGTAATTTGTGGGGTTGAGAACCTCCACCTCAAGACCGCCACCCCACGGCCAGTTTTGGTTCATCAAACCACCATTTGGTGGCGGTGCTTTGCCGGATTTCCCCTGAGTAGCGTGGCTTGTTTGCATCTCTTTCTTTGTGTATTCCTCCACTTCGTAAGCTTTTACCGCCTGTATCACCTGAATCAAAACGACAATGTTTTGTTATTAACATATAATAGAGATAGATTTTTTTAGGGTTAATTTCATGAAAACCACTATAATTTGGTTTCTTTGTGTATTCCTCCACTTCGTAATTTGGTTTATTTTCGGATTCTATTATTTTATGTTATTAAATTAATTATTTAATATTTTGAGAGAGAGAGAGAGAGAGAGAATATGGGAGGACACGATACACATATTTTAAAACTTACTTTTCAATGGTAATATATTAATACATTAAAAATTTAATATGGAAAGAGATTAATATATTATTAGTTTCTTTTCCAACGGTTACTTATTTACTGTTTTCAAATTTCAACGTATGTTTAGTTTCTAACGGCAATATTTTTTTATTCCACTTTCTAAGGGAAATAATTATTTTTCAAGTAATGTTACTAGTTTGTAACTATAGATTATACAAAAAATAATCTTTTGTTGAAGATTCTTTTTACTGTATTATCATACTAATTTCTACCAAATTATATAAAAATATCTTACATAGTTGAGGTTGATTGAATCCCGATACAACATGATATAGTCGCCCAATTGTAGTTCATGCTCCTCGGCAAATTCCCCTAAAAAAGATTTAATTTTTTTGGATAAACTATATATTTTGGAGTTGAAATTATAAAATAAAAATAAATAAATAAATAAATAAAGCATATAAAGAACGTACCAGTGCCTTCGAGGACATACATACGGCTGTTGTTATTTGGCCAGAACCTTTTGAAGGATGAGAAGCAAATTGATTTTAATGAATTTTTAATTTTATATAAAGCCAAATTATATTCAATGTAAATAAGTGGCTTTTTTTTTTTTCTTTTTCTTTTTTGCCTTTTTCATCAAATGATTAAACTAACCTAAACTTGAAACACCATACATGCATGCCATCCATGTCATCCATCTCCAAAATGATACCTTCCTTGGCAATTAGAGCTGGTAGGTGTGTCTCGGCTGGTTTCTGAAATAAAACACGTATAAAAACACTTGAAAAAAAATATTTTTTCTGGATAAATGATGTTTAAAAAATATTTACAAAACGATACCACATTTAGGGAAATGAAAGGAAAAAAATAGACTAGGCAAATTTGTAAAAAGTTACACGACTAAATTGGAAAGTCTCATTTCTCTATTAAGTCGTTCGTTCTGCATCAAGTAAAAAAACGCATATATAGCTTAGATTAAGTGCTAGTTTCTTATTTTATTTAATGGACTTAATACAGACAGAATGTTATTTGTAAAATGGTCATTTACTCACGTTCAGTAAAGTAAAAAAACAGCTTTTATGTATACAATACGGACTCGTTGGTATTTTAGTCCATCGTTCAATTTCACTCCTCTTTCTTGTCTTTAAAATTTTCGCCCTTAAAAGAATTGGTGGCAATATTTGTCAAGGTTATCAATTTAGAAGGGGTTAGGATAAACTAGTGACAAATTGAGGTTAATGATGCATCTTTTTAAGGTAAATTTATAAAATAAAAACAAACCTTTGGAAGCACAATTCTTTTAAGCACACCTACGTCACTTTTTTGCAGCTTCTTGCTGAAGAGAAACGTTAGCCTTTCCTGATCGACAATCTAACAAAAAGAAAGAAAGAAATATAAAAATTCAAATTGACATGAAACCCTAATTTTTGCCCAAAGTTACACACTAATTTAATAATCTTTTTATCAACTTAAAAACCATGGTGAAGTTACTAGTAGCCCACAATTTGTTAACAAATCAAAGTGATTCTTCAATCGAGAAAAATTAAGTATGGATTGAAGAAGCAATTTCCGATATTTAGAAAAGAAACTACTGCTAGGGTTGATAATAACTTTAAGGAACTGAAAATAACACCAATTAAAGAATTCATGGATAGCGAGATACAATAGATCGTAAATGGAGATAAATTGGGGGTAAAATGTAAACTAGAAAACTGTCGGTAAATAAATGTAAGAAGATTAATTGAGGGTATTGGTTTGTGATTAAATTGAAACGAGTCTTTTTGTTTGACTCTATTTGTCAAGTTTATAGGCTTTGTGACATCACAGAGCTATGTCAATGGCGGATTTCAGGGTTATATGTCCTATTGTCATCTGAAGATATTTCTAGCTTTCTGCCATGGTGGGTGGAGAAATTACTGGCAAATGGTGGACAAAAATGGAAAAACAATGATCATCTTCAAAAGGGGGTAATAATCATAACATGAAACCAATAAAAGTTAAAAGAAACCTCCACATTATCAGATCCACAGAGGCGAGTCAGAAACACAAAATCAAAAAAGAGGAAAGGAAAATACACTTGCAGGAAGACGACTGGCGAAGGAGGTGAAGGGGCGGAAGGAGCGGACGGCGGCGGAGGCACCACGGCGGAACCTGGGCATCCGTTTCTTCTTAAGGAAATCAAAACGAGCAGCAGCCACCAGATCCCTGTCGACGGCAGAAGAAGCAGTAGCAGATGTGGGTTTATTGGTTTTGTAGGTGCTGTTGTCCTGGACACCATTAAAATTGATTCCGACTCCCATTCCAAGTCCGATTTCGAAACCACCAAATGCCCTCAAACCACACGCCTCGTTTCTCTCCATTCAGCTTCAGTTTTTAGGGTTAGGGCTCTCTCTTAGTGCAACGATCGGCAATTGGGCGTTGTAGGGAAAAGGTTTTTCCTATATTTAGCAAAGATTTGGTGAATACAGGGAGTGACATTTGTACATTCTGCATTCATGGTATATCTCGATTTTAATTTTGAGAGCATTGATGAAAGAGCATAGGGGATTGTGAGGAAACGACCAATGAGGAGGATGACGAATGGAAGGCGAAGATGATGGTTATGGGGTTGAGGTGGGTAACAAGGAGGTAGTACAGGTGTTGGAAAAGGTCTGAAGAGATTATGGGGAAAGAAATGGTGATTATTTTGGATCATGGCGACCATCAACCAACCACCTCTTGAATCTTCCACTAATCACCTGCCCCTTTTCTTCTTTCAGGAACGGAAACAAAACCAGACCAACCATGGAGACGATGGGGTTTTGGAATTTGAAAAAAAAAACTCCCAAAATTTCCACGTCATGTATGAAGGTGGGAGTGGGACCCATCTTTATCTCCTATGACTTTTTGACTTCGTCTCACACTATCTAAATATTTTGGGAAAATGACTCATTAGGGTAACCAACTAGTTGATTTGTTCACGTTTAGTCACTTTCTTTTTTTTCGTGCTTTATTTGCCATTGAACTATCTATTTTGTTCATGATACATCCTTACGACCTGTAATAGCAGGTTACAGCCTAATTGACATCTATTTTGTTCACATTTGGTCACTTTCCTTTTTTATTCGTGCTTTATTTGCCATTAATTTAATTAATTTTCCATTTTTAATTTATTTTTTTTATTTTTATTCATGCAGATCTGAAATGACTTTTTTGCCCTTTTTAGTTTATTTTTCTATTTTTATTACATTTTAAGGATTTTTTATTAATGACTTTTAATTAAAAATAAATAAGAAAACAACCCACCACCGCCTCTCTCTCTCTCTCCGTCTCTCTCAATTAATAAAACATGCAACTAAACACACACACACACATACACACTTTGCAACTAAAAACAAAGACATCACCACCAACTATAACAAAGATCTGGACAAATATGATGAGAGGAAGAGCACTCCAAACCTATCGAATCAGAATGTTGCAATTAGAAGTTTCCCGATCTGTGCAAAAACAAACATTGAAAAAAAAAGTACACATCAAAATTGTTTTGACCCGACAATCCACCTCCACCGTTACAAGCCAACGATTCAACCAACTAAGCATGCTACGAAAAACTTCTTGGATTAAATCAGACGAGCCATTAAGCATGCTACGAAAAACTTCTTAATGGCTCGTCTGATTTAATCCAAGAAGTTTTTCGTAGCATGCTTAGTTGGTTGAATCGTTGGCTTGTAACGGTGGAGGTGGATTGTCGGGGCAAAACAACTTTGATGTGTGCTTTTGTTTTCAATGTTTGTTTTTGCACAGATCGGGAAACTTCTGATTGCAACATTCTGATTCGATAGGTTTGGAGTGCTCTTCCCTCTTATCATCTTTGTTGTAGATGGTGGTGATGTTTGTGTTTTTAGTTGCAAAGTGCGTATGTGTGTGTGTGTGTGTTTAGTTGCAAAGTGTGTGTGTATGTGTGTGTGTGTGTGTTTAGTTGTAGGTTTTATTAATTGAGAGAGACAGAGAGAGAGAGAGAGGCGGTGGTGGGTTGTTTTCTTATTTATTTTTAATTAAAGTCAATAATAAAAAAATCCTTAAAATGTAATAAAAATGGAAAAATAAATTAAAAAGGGCAAAATAGTCATTTCAGATCCGCACGAATAAAAATAGAAAAATAAATTAAAAATGGAAAAATAAATTAGATTAATGGCAAATAAAGCACGAATAAAAAAGGAAAGTGACCAAATGTGAACAAAATAGATGTGAATTAGGCTGTAACCTGCTATTACAGGTCGTAAGGATGTATCATGAACAAAATAGATAGTTCAATGGCAAATAAAGCACGAAAAAAAAGAAAGTGACTAAACGTGAACAAATCAATTAGTTGGTTACCCTAATAAGTCATTTTCCCAAATATTTTTTGTATAATATCTTTTTGTTGGTGATAAAAATTTTGTTTGGTGTATGTAATAGGGAAAATTATGGAATGTTTGATATAGTAGAATTCGAAATATAAATGGGTAATATCATATTCTTTTTTTTTAACAGAATAGAATAAAGTATTTCTTAAAAAAGATGTATCTATATAATTTTGTTAAATTTCATTTATTAGCAATGAGTTGGTTTTTATTCCATTAAAAGTTGCAACATAGCATACGATTATTTATTTGGATTCTAGTGACCAAATTGTTTAAATATACTATGATTTCAATTAAATTAAATTTTAAAATTTTTAAAAGTAACTACAAGATATATTTTCTTTATAAGTTTATTTTGGCTTTTAAGATTTTATTATATTTAATTTTTTATTATTAAATAAATTTATAACTATTATAAATGGAATAAATTTCTAACTATAAGTAATAATAGGAGTGTCAAATATGTATCAAGGAAAACGGACAAATATCGTACCAATTGATAACGTGTTTTTATATAGTATTATTTACGCATTATTTGGTGTGTTTTAGTTAAAATAATATTCTAAGTAGACTGAATACAATCACTTTCATTGGAAGTCGTCTTAGATAGAAAATGTGTTAAAATACAGAGATTAGAAGTGAAAAATGAACAAAGATAAGATGGAACGAACAATATAAGGATCGAGCAATTCGCACCGCTAAGGATGGTAGTTCATGACGCCAAGAAGAGATGACTCCATAATCCAAATTCAAAATTCAAAGCAACGAGATATCGGGAAATCTGTTAGTCCGTGACGCTAAATATGGTAGCTGGCGACGCGAAGTGTTCGGTTTTGCAATTATAAATAGAGGGTTCCAGACAGCATTCTACAGCATCCATCGAGAGTTCTCTGGATCTCAAAGCTTCTTTCTGTTCTTTTTCAGCTTGGGTTAGATAGTTACTTTTATTATTTTTATATCAACTCGGTGTTGGAGTATTCTGCATTCAGGATTTTCTCTCATCACTAGACGTTGAGTTTTAGATCTCAGGATGAATCATTCAGCTCCTGTAGATTGTTGGTTCATAGTTTGGTAGTGGTAGTCATTGTTACTGTTTTCGGGCTCTATTAAAGAAAGTATTTTAGTTTCACGTTTGGTTTCGATCCATAGTTGCTTGAGCACTGGATCTGATTTTTACTTTACTTGGCAATTTATTTGAGTTTTGGTTTTGTTCCAAGTGTTATCAATTGCCCGACTATAGAGTGATAATATAGTTAGGTTATTATCGACACAAAGTGTCAACCACGGACTCCTTGGTTCGACCCTTACTTGCCCTAACTATTAGAGTAGTGAGGTTTTTACTATTTTTGGCCGCACCAACGACTGCGCATGTCAAAATTTTGGTGTCGTTGTTGGGAGTTATGTGGTTAACACATTGTATCAATTTTAAGTTTTTGTTTTATTTCTTTTTATCGCAAGCACCTAGTGCATGCATACACGCGGTGGTGAACATCGGTCATTATTGTTTGATTCAAATCGTGTGGTCAGACGCCTCTTCAACATGAATCCTAACGATATTTTGGTAGAAGACGTCACCAATGAACATCTTGGTGATGTAGGAGTGGAACAACTGGTACTTCCATTGGTTCCAGTTAACAACAATAGAACTAATAGTAGCAACAACAACGGTGGCAACAACACGGTGCAACCACTCTTTCAACCAGCACCACAACTCAATACACGTGATCCCAACTGTGGGAATGGACAACATTTGGGCAATGGTAATGGTCAAAAACAGCAGCCGTAACATCTGAATTGATCCAAGCTCGGAGACATAGATTAAAAGGAAGGTGACGAGGGTTGGATGTCTTGTTGGCATTTACCCCTGTATGTTTATCACTTTTCTTGTAGGTTAGTATGGGTACGTTTATCACTTTTCTTGCAGGTTAGTATATGTGATTTGTTGTCATTTACATGTGTTTGAACCTTTCAAAGCTTTCAAGTCTTTTAGTTATCTTTTTATTTTTTCTTAATTTTCTTCTAAAACAGTTACTACAACCTATTTAATTGTTTTTAATATGGGTTGTGGGTTATGGTTCTGTTTCTAATGCATGTTTTTTCTATTAATTTCAAGATGCAAGTCGGTGAGAAGACACTAACTTTCTCCTCAGTCTTAGTTTCACTTTTTTTTACATTATAGTTATTTACAAAAAAAAAATCAATCCTTTTCATTCCCCATGTTGATTTTCATTCTAACTTTTCTCTTGTTATTCTGTATATATATATATATATATATATATATATATATATATATATATATATATATATATATATATATATATATATATATATATATATATATATATATATACTCTGGTGATTCTCTGATTGGCAGTGCCCGTATTGCAAGTTCAATCCATTATGGAACACATCCATCCACAAGGGTGTGCTTGAGGCAACCACTTCGCGATGGGATGTACCATCCCAGTAGTGTCTTTTGACCCCTACTTGCGGGCAAGGTCCATATATGAATTTCTTCTTCACTTTACTTATATCATTCTCTTAATTCATTATATAAAATTGCAAATTGGTCTTTACTTCATATTATTATAAGTACATAAACATCATAGTAAAATTATAGAGTAAAAGCTTTCAAATTATGAACATTCTTTATCAAACTTTCAACATAAATCAATACTTTTAATTCGAACTTTGAAAATCATTTATCAGACTGTTAATCATAACCCATTTCAACATGAAAATAAAACTTGTTATGTACCCAAAAAAGTCCTCATATACTCACATTGGTAGCTATGTAAGTCTAGCTACACTAATCCACATATCACTAGACTTTCTTGCTTGCAAGTATCCTTTTCTGTCTATTAAATTAATAAAATATTAGAGCTATAATTCACTCTTGCTTTTAAGTATCCTTTTCTATCTATTAAATTAATAAAAGGTTAGAGCTATAATTCACAACTAGCCATATAATATGGTCTAACCATTCTTAAATTTCTTAAAATCATTATCAGGTCTCATTCCAATAATTAAACATGCTTAACAAAAGTTAATACCCATTTTTGTCAACTTTACCATTTTTTTGTCCCACTTTGACCAAAAACGATATTTTTGGTTTTCACAAGGTTATTAAAACAACATTCTAATTTTTATCTCTTTATATGTTTACTCCAGTGGCTAAATGCCAAAACAACTTTCATTTTGCCCGTTTATGCCCTTTTTACAAATTTCAAGTAACAAAGTTTCTAAAAAATAGAAAATGTTATAAAATATGACATTTTTCGTTTACATGGTCCCATTATATTTCCAACACTTCATAAACTTCATCTAATTGAATTATATGTTCTTTTCGTGTTATTTCATTATATACTAAAGTTGTCCCTTTCCCATAAAGGGTGGAATCCATTATTCCATTCACTTAACCCATTTCGATATATATATATATATATATATATATATATATATATATATATATATATATATATATATATATATATATATATATATATATATATATATATATATATATATATATATATATATATATATATATATATATATATATATATATATATATATCCTAATAAATAAGTAACTCAAAGCCACATGTCATCTCCTCATTGAATTTGCCACATGTCATTTTAATATAATTTTAAATTTCTTAAAAAATAATTGGTTTGAAATGTTTATAACTCCTTAATGATCGGTTTAATTATCATTCAAATTCAAAATTAATTGTTATCATTCAATTTCAAAATTAATTGTTTTTTAATATCATATTATTTTTTAATGTGTAGAATGATTTGGGAGACAATAGAGAGGCAATTGACGTTAAAATATTTTGAAGAACGATTCCAATCAAAATACAACGTCGTAATAGTAAAAATCAAAAGCAAGATGTCATGATATACAAACAAATTTCTTATGTAAAATTATTAATGTTTAGATATTCTTAATTAAAATTTTTTATATCATCCCGTATAATACACGGGTCTTACAACTAGTATATATATATATATATATATATATATATATATATATATATATATATATATATATATATATATATATATATATATATATATATATATATATATATATATATATATATATATATATATATATATATATATATATATATATCAACATCAAAGGATCTCCAAGAATTTACTTGGATAATCTTTTGTCAAATATACGTTCCAATGATATTCTTTTACTCAACATAAC
The DNA here is from genome assembly GCA_023525715.1 of Cichorium intybus. Classification (NCBI taxonomy): domain Eukaryota; kingdom Viridiplantae; phylum Streptophyta; class Magnoliopsida; order Asterales; family Asteraceae; genus Cichorium; species Cichorium intybus. The sequence goes on along the minus strand of CM042016.1, from coordinate 57,516,647 downwards.
ATAACTATCTATATATTATCCATATTTGTCCATGGAACTTGACCAAATTCATCATTAGAATTTCCACTAACTTGAATTTAATCAACTTGATAATTTAATGGTGTTTTAAGTGAAACTTCTGTGAACTAAGCATCATCTAGGTGTTATGAACACCATACATCCATCAATTTCATAAAACTCTTAACAACCCAAAATTTGGGGTTCTTGTCATAACTCAAATCCCATAGAATTTACTTAAATAAATTGTAAGGATATAATTCTTACCTCAAGAGGAATACTTTGCCACCAAAAGCCCCTTGAATACCTTGAATTTAATAGATTAATTGATTTCACACCTAGTGAAACACCAAGAACACACACACACACAACCTTTTGAGAGAGTTTTCTAGAGTTTTTAGTGAAAAATGGCTGGAAAAAATGCATTTTCCTGTATTCATTTGGTCCTAAATGAGTGGAATTACACTTGACATCTCAAAATGAAGATTAGTGGCAAAAATGGGCCATTCTCGGCCCTTTCACCCGCCTACATTTGGCATCTCAAAATGAAGATTTAGGTAATATTAAATCAGATAAAGAGAAAAAAACGTTGGAATGGCTGTTAGCATGCCACATGTCTAATAAGGGGTGTAAAAAAATGTCATGTGTTATTTAATGATTTGTTTTATTAAGATAGATAGATTAAAATAAAAGAAAAATAAGAAAGCTTAAAAAAAACTCAAAACAAGGGAGTAGCAAATTTCACATCAAATATGAAACAAAACAAAATCTACCATCTATAAAAACATCCTCATTAGAAAAAAACTAAGTCCTTTATCTTTTTATAAAATATAAAGATCATTTATACAATTTTATCTAAAAACTTACATATTTCCTAATTTCTTTTCTCTTTCCTATATAGGATATTTATTTTTCTCTCGTTTCTTTTCGATTCTCTTTTTTTTGTTATTGTTATTTTCATTTGCCCATCTTTCTTTTCCTTTATTAAACTTTGGAAAGTGGAAGTAAGAGTAAATTACACGAATGGTCCCTGTGGTTTGAGGCAGTTTGCGTATTTGGTCCCTATTTTTTTAACTCGAATAATCCTGATCATATGATTTGTTGCACGCTTGATCCCTGACATACTTGCATGCTTCAAGCCGTCTCCTCCCTTATCCCTTTTCACCGTCGATTCAAATCTCCACCTTCTCATTTTCACCATCAACCTGTATCTCATTCCTCTCTTGTTGGATTAGGTGTCTAAGCTCATAACTATAATTGGTATATACTTGAATTAATAGTAGCACAGTCCTTTTGGGTTGCCCTAAGTAGTCCAACTGGTATTAAGGTTAATAGAGAGAAATAAATAGTTTACTAATTTGTTATGTGATAATAAAATAATTAGAAACTAGTTTGGAATTAATTAGAATTAACTGGAATTAATTTAAAGTGCAGGGGCTGGATTGTAATTGTTCAATATTTGAACAATAGAAACGTCTGGTCGAAGTAACACGCGCGGCGCGGGCATGAAGTGTCGCGATGCGCACATCACGGACAACCGAAAATGGTTTGGAGATAAAATATTTATCTCATTTGAATTCAAATAAGGTTTATCCTTAATTACCCTTGAAGCTATAAATACTCGTCCCCTGTCACATTATTCTCTGCCGCATTCCTGTAGACAGTTCTATGGAATTTTCTCTTCTCTCTCAAACAGAATCTATAATCCTTCTCTAAGGTTTTATAGCGAGCTTTTCTTAATAAGATAATTAAGATGATTGCTTGGAATTTTGGGTGTGAACCATTAGAGGCACGATACTTGTGGTGCTTGCTTCTGAGAGATCAACGAGACAAGGAATAATTGTTATTTGCTATAATAACAATAAGATATGTAATCCTGAAACCCTCTTTAGTAATTTTGATTATACCTAGCGTTTCCTTTAGATGTTCTTATTTATATGTTCAATAGAGAAAACATAGATCCTTTAAGTTGCATGTGAACTTAAGAGTTTAAGTTTATTTATTTGCCTATTCTCCATCGGTGGTATCAGAGCATTAGTTTTGTTTTCTATTGAATTGTTATAAATGGAGAACTTGATCAATTAGGGTTTACTGAGATTTAACCCTAAAGGCCATAAATTTCGACTTAGGCTAGGGTTTTTTGAAACCCTAGCCGCCTCCCCTGTTTTTCGAAAATTATGTAGGGTTTTTAGGGTTTTCTATTTATGGTAATTATGATTAATTAAAAACTGGATAACTCCTATACCCTTATTTTCGAAATTAGAGGGTTAGGATTAGCATTAAACTATTTGATTAATTTAATTAGTTAGTCCTTATCTGATTTAATTTATTTAATTAATTGTTAATTAAAAGACTAATATTAAATCATTTAAATTTTTGAAATTTAAATCTAGTATTTTAAAAGTTTAAAATACACCTTATATATATTATTATAAATTGTTAATATTTATATGTATAAGAATCAGTCAGTTGAATCGCTAGTATGCCTCATTCACGAAGTTGATCTATAAAGGGGGTATAAGGAAACTGTCTATAAAATGGCGGTTGAATGGGTGTCCAGTCTCACCCACCGCTTGTTTGATTAGTGGAGGGTCGTTAGCAGAGTGGATTTGATAGGACACTAAATCTCATTAAAAGTGTAATGTTATTAAATAAAGTACTAGAACCTTTTATATTATGAATCCCAAATCTAGTTACTTTAGGAAAAATGTAAAAAGTATGCTAACCCATGAAATTGTACATTACACTTTATTAGTCGTTAGTAGAGCGTGTGTGGTTTACCAGCACACTAATATGGACTACTAAAGAGTGGTAATGAGTATCTCATATTTATCATTGTTGATGGAGCATGTGTGGTTTACCGACACATCAATTGAGATGATAAATGACAATGAGGTTACCAAGCACATTTGCATGGTTATTCACATCTTGTTTGTGATCCTCAGTATCCCAGTCATAAATAAAAGAGCATAATTCGAGATTAACATGCCATTGAATAGTTTCAATGAATCTCAAAAGACCTTGGAATTTCACCTAATTTGATTATCTTCCGCAGTGAAATTGGTAAATCGTCATTTACCTACCTTTATAAAATTTTCAATTAGATTATGGAATCCCTCTTTTAAGTTGTGAATTGTATAGTTGGGTCCTAGCCTTAATATTTATTTTTGGGTTAATATATTAAGGATTATTCATATCTAATTAAAAACTACCTTCTTTTTATAGATGCCTACTTCTGCTGATGCTTCTGCTCCCCCATCCGCTCCCTACAATAACCACAACTTCATTTTGATCCTTTTGATCTGCTCAAAGGTGACATTGGATGGCACCAATTACAACGACTAGATGCGAAACATTAAGATGGCTATTAGATTCAAGGACAAAGAGTATGTTCTCGAAAAAGAACTCATTGAAATCGATCAAGAAACAGCTACTCCTGAGGAATATGCCTCATACAAAAACCATTATGATGATGCAACCAAAGTGGCTTGCATCATGTTTGCTACTATGGTCCTTGAATTGTAGAGATTTTATGAGGACTATTGGCCATACGAGATGAACAAGGACCTTATGGAAAACTTCCATAAGTGAGCACGTCAAGAAAAGTATGAAGTAGTCAAGGCCCTCATGGCATGCAAAATGAAAGAGGGAGAGTCTGTCTGCACCCACGTGTAGAGAATGCAATGATACGTGGAACGCCTCGTGAAGCTGAATGTGCATTTTGACGAGAAGCTGGCTATTGATATAGTCTTGAACTCCTTTCCTAGTTGTTATGATCAGTTTATCTTAGATTATCATCTGAACAACAGTGAGACCACCTTGGCTCAGTTGCACAACATGCTGCAGATCGCTGAAGCAGGAATGAAGGGTAAAGGTTTAGCCTCCACTTCTGCCAGTGCTCTCGTTCTGGCCATTGGACAAGGAAAGGGGAAGAAGAGGAAAGGTCCTCCCAAGCAAAACTAGAAAGGCAAGGCCGATGTTGGGTCATCTAGCAATGGCCCAAAGGCCAGGCCTAGTTCTGACATTCCTCCCATCCCAAATCCGAAAGAGGTCGATTGCTTCTACTGGAACAAGAAAGGGCATTGGAAACGAAGCTGCCCAAAGTACCTGCAAGACCTTAATGATGGCAAGATAAAGTCGTTATCTGCAGGTATATACACTATTTCTAATAACTCATCATCTTCTCGTTCTTGGGTCCTTGATACAGGATGTGGTTTTCACATTTGTTCTGATTTGCAGGGACTAAGAGAAATTGAGGAGGTGGAGCATGAAAGGATAAACTTGATCATGGGGAATAGGCGATCTTCTCCTCTTACCAAGATTGGAGTTTATAGTCTAGTGCTTAGTAGTGATGTTAGCTTAGATTTATTAAATTGTTGTTACTCGTCAGAAATGACTCGGAATATTATTTCTTTTCATGCATTGTTAAGACAAGGTTATAGATATTCTTTTGATAATTTGAATGGTTCTATTTCTACTTATAAAATGGTGTTTTTATATTTGAAGTTTTACCTTGTGATGGTGTGTATGAAACTGTGACGTGTGTAGATAATTTAGGCAATAGTGTATTCAACATTGATTCATCTAATGGTATAGGCAAGGCATGCTTGTGGCATTGTCATCTTGGAGACATTGAAAACACCTATCAATATCAAGTATTTTAGTCGTTGTAAGGCCCTATTCTTAGTGAAATTATATAAGATATATATTGGTATTACTCACTTTTTGTGCTAGTACTTGTATGCAAGAAAAAGATGAAAATAGGGACCAAACATGGACAAAATGAAAGAAGTTTGGATAAACACCATTTCAGTCGAAAAGACACGCGCGCCACGACCAAAGGAGCACGCACGACGCGGAAAATCAAAGATGAGGCGGTGAATTGAAATTTAAAGTGCGAAATATGGGGATAATGGATAAGACGCGACATGGATCCAAGCCCTGCGCGCCGCGATTAACCCTAATTTGCAACTATAAATAGAGGCATCTAGGACGAATTTCAGGGGCGAAGATTCGACCAAAGGGTGTAACCTAGTCTTCTTTGACTCCATATTTCGGATTTCAGTAGATTCACTTGGTATTTTTATGTTTTCTTGTTTATTTCAATATTTCTTAGTTTTAGTTCTAGCTTGATTTCAGCGATTCTGAAGTGTAGAATCTATTGAGACAAGTTAAGTTTGGATTATTTTCGGAGTTTGAACCTTGTAGTTTCTGGAATTGACTTTGGTTAATGATAATCATTCGGTTTCTGTTATTTTACATGCTTTTCGGTATTGTTTATGTTTAGATGTTTGTTCGAATGGTTTGGGTTGTTTGTTGCTTTTGATTTTTCTAGAATTCACTTTTGGAATCAGTAAGTAAGTTTAGTTTAAAGTTTAGAATAATTTAGTTGAGTTTATGATTGTTTTAGTTTTCGGTATTCGATTTTATTGGTTTTCGGGAAGTGAAAGAAACACCGCCGACTATAGCGTGACTGACACTGTAGTTGGTCATTCTGACACTATATCTTAACCTCCAAATTCCCGCGGATCGACCCTTACTGCTACTATACTAGTTTGCGTGTGAGGTTTATTTTCTATTTTTGACCACATAACGACATAGGCGTGTCAAATTTTGGCGCCGTTGCCGGGGAGTTGTGCACTTTAAGATAGACGGTCAGTGGTTTTGTTTCTGATTTTGATTTTAGTTTTTGGTTATTGAGTTGATTTAGTAATTTGGTTTTTGATTTTGACGGTCATTTGCACTAGTGCATGCGTACCCGTCGGGGTGAGCAAACATCACCTTTGTTATTTGATTCTGAGATTGAATGAACTGCGCGCAGAAACCGTGTGCATAGGCGCTTAATCAACATGAGTCCCGATAGTGTAGTAGTAGAGGATATTACCAATGAGCCTACGGGCGAGGTATCAGGGGAGCACCATTTATACCCCCAGTTTCTAAGTTTCATATAGGTAGTACCAGTGATAGTGGTGGTGCAGCTTCAGCCCCTGCACCCATACCATCATGCACTCAGCCTTTGGTTCAACCTTTGAGTCAACCTGTTACAAACCCTTTGGAAAATCCCGTATCCGCTGTAATAGCTTGGGGAGCGCCGACCCGTGATGGCACCCCACGTTTACGACAGCCGGTACCAGTTTCTTAACCACAACCATTACAACACCAACAACCTATCTATAAACCGCAACCACCATTTCAACCTATACCACCACAACCACAACCTTAAGTACAACCGCAACAATACCAGTATCAGGAAGGAGATCCAGTCTACGATGACGAGGATGAAGGATGGATACCAAATCATCCAGTCCAGCAGAATCAACAATGGAACTGAGGTCGGGGACCTCCAAGGGGATATCAACAGCATCATCAACAACAACAGGGGCAGCGACTTTATAACAATGAGTTATATGATGGTAATTTCGTTCCACCTATGTACTTCGCGCAACCGATCGGGCAGTCAGTTGCATCACACTTCCAACCTCGGGAGTATGATGACTCATCACCCATTTATTTTCCTGAAAACGCTGATAGCTAAGTGGAGATTAGACCACAACTGTTAGGCATTTTACCTGAATTTAGGGGATATAAGCAAGATGACCCTTACAATCATCTTTATGAGTTTTTGGCCATAGCTAATGCTAACACTCCTAGGAACACTAATAGGCGCATTTTTAGATTATGGCTATTTCCTTTTACTTTAAAAGATAAAGCAAAGTATTGGTTCACATCATTACAACCTAATAGTATCACTACCCAGGAGCAATTGAAGGCGAAGTTTCTCTAAGAGTTCTACCCAGCCAGCAAGACAACTGAAATTAGGAGAGCTATTCAGGATTTCCAGCAGAAGCCGGGAGAGGCGTTCCATGATGCATTCGAACGATTAAAGGAGCTAATGCGATCTTATCCGCACAATGACATTCCACGATGGCAGCATGTGAAATTATTCTTCGATGGGGTGGACACGACAAATCAAGCTATGATTAACGCTTCATCTAGTGGGACAATAATGATGCAAGAACCATACAGCGCTTGCAGGTTTTTGGAGCAACTAAGTAATGGGTCTAAAGAAAACTTTTCTGCAAGGAAACCAGTTAGCACCACAACAGCAGTGGGTACAATTGCCAATTGGAGAAATGAGGTTAAGAAAGAGATAGGAGATCTGAACAAGAAGTTTGATAGGTTGATGTCAACTCTTCAAAATGGACCGCAAAATCAACAAGGGCAAAGGCCTCAAGAGGTCAATCAAGTTTATGGTCAAGGTCAAGGTCAATACAACAATAATAGACGACCTTATAGACCCTATAACCAAGGAAATCAGAACTACAACAACCGTCATAACAACTACCAAGGACCGCCTTCTAATCAACCGAGACAGTTTCAGGCTGTGAACAACAGTGGTCCCAGCGGAAAATAACAACAACAACAACAACAACAGGGGACCAACCAACACTAACAACAATCATAGTGTTCCGGAGAATCAGGAGAATATGATAGCAAAGATGTATGAGCTTGTGAACACTAGTCAACAACAAACACAGGCAAATGCTAAAGCTATTGCAAACATGGAAAGGCAGATAGCCCAATTGGCCGAAGATCAACGAAGGAGAGATAGTGGTAAGCTTCCAAGCAACACGGAAGTAAACCCGAATCATACTCAGAGGGTCGGTAAGGAGCATGTCAATGATGTAGAGACAGAATGGAGGAAGGTTACAACGGAAGACTTGGTGGGAAAGGAGAGTGAAAACAAGGGTGAAAAGATGTTCAAGAAAAAGAGCATTCAATCATAGCGGGTATAAAGCAGAAAAAGAAAGTCAAAAAGGCAAAAAGGAAACAAGATGTGCCAAGTGGACCATCAATTACTCAGCCGCTATGGGATAAACTAAGGAATGCACCAGAAGACACGAGAATTCTTAAGGAGATGTGCAAGAGAAACGAGCAAATCAAGATGCCAACACCAGAGACAGTGCGACTTACTGTCAAGGCGAGTGAGGCTTTGTTGGGAACAATGCCCAAAAAGGAAAAGGACCCCGATTCGCCATTAATTACTGTCACTGTGGGCGATGTGATCATTCGTAATACACTATTGGATTTGCGGGCGAGTGTCAATGTTCTACCTGGGTATCTTTATGATAAATACAAAAATGGAGAATTGGAACCCGTGAAAACAGTGTTACAATTGGCATATCAGTATACAAAAGTCTCACGGGGAAAATTGACGAATTTGATTGTCAAGGTCGGTGATTTCTTCTATCCAGTAGACTTTTTGGTAATGGAGTACGAGAGCCTGGAGGACGCGCCAGCACTAATCTTAGGACGACCATTTTTAGCCATAGCCGGAGCTGTGATGGATTGCAAGACGGGGGACATGGACATCTCCTTTGGAACACGGAAGCATAGGTTGAATATGTTCGGGTGCCCGATGACCTTGCCACCAGGGTATGATAGTCAATACCTGAACAACAAACCATTAATGGCACCAAGGGTGAGTGGTAAAGGTAAGAATCGAGCACAGGAAAATGAAAGCGAGGATGAAGAGATTCTTTGGAGAGCAAAAGGGCATCCGCTGGCCTCAGTCGATAAAATGCAACTGTTAGACATGATAGAGATGATGGAACTAAAGCACCAACAGTACGAAAAAGACACAAGATGCAGGGAGGCAAAGATTTTTCAGATCTTGGACGCTCAGCAGCAGTGGATCAGCCAGGTGAGCAATCGCATGACGCAACTCATGACGCTGCTGGAAACTTTGGTCCACGATTTTGCGCCTGAAATAAGGAGGATGGTACCAGAAGAAGACAGGGAAGAATAAGAAGAAGTACGTCTGGCTGAAGACGTTAAACATAGCGCTTGTTGGGAGGCAACCCATCCGTAAATAGGTTAGGTTCTTTGTTTTTAGAAGTAATTAGGAAAATTTAATCATCATCATTGTAGGAATTCATAGCACGAGGCAAGTGTGGGGTCAAACAAAAGACATTGAAAGAATTGAAGGACGCGATGCGGCATTGATGGAAGCACGCCGCACGTTCGCAAGATAACCCGATGCACAGGGGTTGATTTGGGACACGCGCGACGCACAACGCCTTTACGTGCGTCGGGGATTATGATCGGTCAGAAACCGCCATTAAGGTATGTAACACTCGTCGCACACACACAAACACATACGACGCGCAAAACAGAGCACCGATCAACCAAGAAATTTTCTCGCATTTTTTCATGTTTCTAGTTTCTACTATCGAGGTACGTCATTTAAACTCATTTTTGCAAGTTATTACATCCGTTTGACGTGTGAAATTGATCGAATTAGTCGAAGTAGAAAAACTTAGAAAAATCGGCAATGTCGACTCGTAGGGTGTTGCATTTGCAGAATCTTCACCCTAGAGGGGCTAGTCGGTAGTTAGGGTGCCTTGTGATTGCTTGGGATTGAATTAAATAGGTGAATTGGGTGGTTTTTGGAAAAATTTTTTGTAACAGACGTACGACGCGATGCGCCATGTTGATAAGCCGCGTCGTGCGTATCGGGGCGACGCGCAGGAAAGTCTGCGGCGCGCAAGGAATAATTTTGCAAAACTTTTTGTTTTGTTGTGATTTGTGCTGATGGACTACAGACCGGGACACCTGTTTCTTCAGTTCCCGGATATGCTGGAGGAGACCCAATGTGACAACTAAAATTTTATGTAAGTAATAGATAAAAATAAGTATAGTTGAGGTTTAAAAATTTAATGTTTACGTATATCGAAAGTATAATACAAAAAGGGCAAAATGGTCAAAGGAGGTAAAAATGTAGGAATTTATGTTTTAAGACGTTCTATTTAGTCATATTTAGATGTCACTTCAATTGGAAACATGCCTTGAAAGCCCAAGGGCAAAATGGGAAACTTGGGGACAAAAGTGAAAAGATTAATTGTTAAACTTTAGAAATTAATATCTAAAAATATATAAGGGTTTGGGGAAAAGTCATCAAGGAGACTTTTTGTATATTTTGATGCAATATGAGTATAGGAAAAAGGTTCGGGTCATTTGGAGTTATAACAAAGAAGTTATGATGCGTTAAAAATGACCAAAAAGTGACAAAAATGCCCGAAGGGTCATGTTTAAGAGTCTTTATCGTAATATCTATAAATATTCAGACGTGAGTCAGTAGGGGAAAGTTGTTACGCTCATTCCTGCCTTTCTAAAGGTATAATATTTGTAAAAGTTGGATATTGTATGTGGGAGTTACAGGACTGTGAAGTTCGAGAAAAATCATAAGAAAAAGATGAAAATTTTCTGTCATTGGCGTTGAGGGTATATTTGGAAATTGTACATTTGACCAGTCAAAATCAGGAAATTAAACCCGGTTGCTTCTTTCTTTTCCTGTGTGCGTAGAAGGGTAATCGAGAAAAGGGGAAATTGGGATTAAACACTTTCCCAATTCGTCCGACCATTTATTGCGACTCAAATCAGAAGGAAATCGTGAGAGAAAGAGTGATCGATCGAGAGAGGGAAAAAGAAGAACACACACAAGCCATGAGTGTGTATGCATGAATCGGTCAGAGAGACAGACGAGATCGGAGACAGACTTGGCGGAGGCAGCAGCACCGGTCGGTTCTTCTAAGGTCGCCGGAGGCTGCGATAGTGGTGGAGACGACTTCCTTAGTCCTTGTGGTCCGTGATTATGGTGAAAAAGAGACAGAAACACGAGAATGACAGCAGGGGTGCTGCTGTGGACGGCTGCTTGAAGTCTGACGCCAGAAGAAAGCCCACGGGGGTCCAATGGTGGTAGCTGATGGTGCTGGTGGTCTCCCTCTGATCCAAAATTCTTTAGCCAACAACCCTAAACTCATTGATTTCAGAAATGGTTAAGGTAAATTGATAAACCTTAAGTTAGATTTCTAAAATTTACATGAAATCTTGAATGAATGTGAATGTTAGAATTGGAATCGGGTTTATTGATTTTATTATTATGTTATGAATTCAAAAACACAAAAAGGAATTTAAGATTTGAACATCGAGCTTGAAACCTTGGAATGCATGTTAGCAAGAAAGTTGAAAGGATGAAAATTATCTATGTAAAAAAATTATGGTTGAGTTTAATGTCAAGTATTTTCTGTTTTGGGTTGATAATTGCTAAAAACTAAATGTAATAAAGCTTGAATTCATATTAGTGTTAGTTATTGGAATTGGAAGGCATGGAATGGAATTACCAATTCCAATGCTTAATAGAAAGTGGAATGGGAATGAATGATGAAGTGTTGAAATGGAATTGGATTCCAACCTTTATGTGGCAATTTTGGTTAATAAGCTTTTATAAAGCATGTATAGTTAATAAAATGGGATTAGACTAATGCTTTGAAGTTTTAAGAATGTAATTGAAGTATATAAATGAAAAGTAGTATGTTTTTCAACAGTTTCTACTTTTAGAAACTTTGTTGGTTTAGCTTTGCCAAAATGGCATAAAAGAGTAAAACGAATAATGTTTTAACATCTAAGCAATTAGTAATGTGTTATAAGCATGTTATAATTATAAAGTTGTTTAAATTACTTGTTAAACCCAATAAACACTATAATTAGTCCAAGTGGGACGCAAAATGGGTAATAGTGTCTAATATGATTATTATGTCTTATGAATTATACATAATGGTTCCAATGGAATTAGATGATGTTTAGGAAGAGTCCATATATGATGTTACACATTTTATGTGCTTAGTTGTATAGTTAGTTCTAACCTCTTAATAAATTTATAGAGGTTAAAGGATGTTGGAAGCAAGTAGAGTCAAGAGCTAGTGGATATTTGTAGCTAGACATACCTAGCTACCGAGGTGAGTACATGAGGACTTTTCTGAGTACATAGCAACAAGTTTTGTTTTTATGAATATATGATTAATAGTTTGACAAATGATTTTCAAAAGTTATGATAAATGTTTCATGAGTAATGGTTTTTGAAGTGGTTTTTAAAGCTTGAATTAGAAAATATTGATTTATGTTGACTAATTGAAATAGTTTACAAATGATTTTTCAAAGTTGAATTGGAAGAACGGTTTTATGTTGAAGAATTGAAAATGAGTTTACATGTTTTGGATGATGTTTATCTAGAGACCAACTTGTGATAAAATGATAATGGCAAAAACTTGAAATATAAACTAAATGAAAGAAATGAGAAAGACGTCCGGACAAGGATCTCACCCTAGTGAGGGGAGGTCAAAAGACACTACTGGGATGGTACCTCCCGTCGCGAAGTAGTTGTCTCAGCACGCCCTTATAGATAGATTTGTTCTACTCCATGAAGGGAAAAGGAACTAGCACGCCCTCACGGATAGATTGGTTCTATTCCGGGGAGGGAAAGGGATACGGGGAAACCCGTATAAAGCCAAATGATAATAAATTAATCGTGAATTACAGTTGGTCTATGTTTATTAAGAAAGTACCTGAATTATGTTTGCATATGATGAATTTGCTTACTTGACATTTTATGCTAAAGTATCTGAAGTTTTAACAAGGAGCTTTTGTTTGGATGATAAGTAATGATTCTTGTTTTAATGATTATAGCAACGAACTTTTGTTTTAATGTTTTGACATAACAGTGGAGTTTGTAGGTTTTGAAAAGAAGGGAAAGGTTTTCTTATTTGATAATACCTAATGATATTCAATTTGATTTAAACTCATTGGGTCTAAAACCCATGTATCTCATGAGGCATTTATATCTTACGTATTTTTGTTTTAAAATGCTATGTACTCAGGAACAGGATGTTGGTTAGCAGATGATAGAAGGAAAGGACTTAGAAGCTGATGAGAGGAATGTAGATAGAACAGACGTTCAGAAGATAGAGGATCTCAAGTGTGGTATAGTATGTCATGTAATTGAGAGATGTATGATTATGGTTTAGAATTCCCTTATAGTTGCACAATAAAGTCGTGTTATGTCCCGTATTATTTTTGGGTTGTTTTATTGAGTCGGGTCAGTATGGATTTGTCCATATTGCCCAAAGGTCATGCCGAAATTTCGGTAGAAATGTTAGTTTTGAAAGGTTTTTGCAACTATGAACTAAAAATCCTAAGTTCACATGCAACCTATATAGATCTAAGTTTTTCTTCTAGTTAAACATATAACAATTCCTAAAAGGCCCAAAAAGAATTAAACTAAAAGAAAGATCAAGAAAAACCAACCTTTAGTGAATCTTGGAAGCAAAGCAACAGAAACCTCTTGCCTCAAATGTAGTCACACCCTAGCTTGGAGTTGTTGGCCTAAAATACCTTCTTAGAGAGCTTCAAAATCGTGGCTTTAGGGTTAGGGTGAGCCCCTATTTATAGGCTCCAAATGGTGATCAGATAAACCTTAAAGATAAACCTTTTTGAATTCAAATTAAGATAAGCCTTTATCTTAATAATTCAAACCCTTTTATCCTCATTATCAAAATCGAAAATAAATATATTTCCATATATAATTTCGACCACCACTCTCACTCACTCAACTGTCACTTACTCAACTATTGAATAATTGCAGTTTTAGTCCCTGCACCTTAATTAATTAATTTAACTGCCAAATTAATTCCAATTAATTCCAGAAAAATTTCTAATTAATTATTATAGTTTCTAATTAATATATTATCACTTAAATATATTAATAAACTATTTATTTAATTTCTATTGATTTATTAATCACATAATAAATCAATCTTTCTCTCTACCGGACTTTCTGCCAATCCTCCAACTATGAGGGCAACCCAAATGGACTATGCTACTATTAATTAGATAAATACTAATTATTAGTCATGGCTTAGACACCTAATCCAACAGTCTCCCACTTGGATAAGTCTATGACTAAAATTGCCAATTTAACCTCTAATTAATTAGCAACTGTAGCTTCCTAGAAACCGCTGCCGAACTCTGACCTAGTCAGTTCTGTCCAATGATAAGTGATCATATGATCCTTCGTCTAACAAGATATTTTCAGACACGAGACATGGATTGAGATCAATCTCTGTCTGATATTCTGTTTCCCGATTTTCGATTCTGCTTATGACTTTAGAACTTCTAATTGAACACATCAATTTAGTCCAGGCTGGCCAGCACTTTAGTCAACTTCAAAATCATCGAGAGGCCTACAGATATCTGTTTCCCATCAGGGTCAAGGAACGAATAAGTTTCGACTCATATGCTTATATCTTTTACCAGTCAAATCATTCACAACAACACGTTTTATAACATCGAGTTACCAGTGCGTTTTCGTATTATCAATGAATAACTGCCTTGTAAATTATAACTCATATTTCTCCGCTTCAAGATCACAAGATATTATCGTCTCAACATTGCTTGTGATATAATCCATGAAGCAATCTATTGAGCGTGGGTTTATCCAATACTCAAATCTCTATTTCTAAGTACTCATGAATGTTATAGCAATCCTATTGCTATGTCTAACTCCTTAGACAGTCTACAAACTAATTCATGACAGTCTTGATTCAATACTTACTTCCCAAAGTATGAGTGACTGTGGACCTCTTTGAATAATTAAATTATTCGGGAAGTAAACCATGCGAAAGTGAAACATAAAGATCTGACTGACAGCTACTCTTGCTTATTACCAAGTCTCCACAAAGTAATCACCAAGTCGGACCTTGTCATAAACTATTATCGGTTTCAAAGTTTCTTTTAAACTTTCGATTCTAATTTTTCAGCTATGTCATTATGAACCTTACACTCTTCCTATGTATGCAAAGTATCTTATACTTATACACATTATTGTAGATGATCTAATCGGATGCTCATCCGATAACATCTCAATATGTTATCCTATCAATTTCTCTCCTAACTCCATTCTGGTAATTTGTACTGTGACTTCCTATGGTTCTGGGGTCTTTAGTCTACTTGACTGCACCCTAAGACTATTTCGAGGTGTTATGATGTGCCGGTGAGCCACACGCGCTCCATCGGAATACCAAGGAGATTCTTTAACCATGAAGTCCTTTAACATCATGTCTTGACGTTAATAATTACCACTTTGGAAAATTTTTCAAACTAACCCTATCATTTTCCCAATGAATTCTCACTTGAGTTCAAACAATCCATCCAGTATTCCCAGCCAGACAATGTCCTGAATCCAACTTACTATGCCCTAAGCATCAAGTCATCAGGACATGTTCATGACATTATGATCGATCCAAGAAACTTGTGGAACCCGATCCAAACTTATTCCAAACCCTTTCGGAATCCAAAGATTAGTTATAATCATTGTGTCATGTTTTCAATAAAAAAACTATTTCCTTTCGGAGACTCTTCTCATGCATCTTGAATCTTTTCAAGATCATGTTGACTAGGTCTATGCTGGCGATTTCATCTATCCAATAGATGACTGTGAATTACGTGAGTATGTTACACCTTCTTAATTTCTTTCATGCCAAGTCATCACACTTTGCAATGATAAGAAAAACTTTCCTAAGTCTATGCATCTTGAATCTCATCAAGATCATCTTGGCAGAATCTGGATCTATCTCATAGACGATTACAACCACCTGAGTATGTCGTATTTCTATTAAGGCTTTCATAGCGATCCGTCTCTTAACACCAAGTCATTACACTTTGTAATGAAAAGAGACGTTTCCTAGAAACAATATGTATCCCACTTATGGAGATAACGGTGACTCCCACTGGCTTTGACATGGTTATAGACTATTCACAAATCCAGGACTTATGGCACATTTTGAGAATCCAAACCTTTCTGACATTTTTATGGAAATCTTTCAGCCCTTTCTCAAAATCCAATCCTTTGGCATATTTTGAGAATCTGAATATCCTTTCTTGCGAGATTCCCGTGGGAAATCCCGGGCCCATGTACCTTTGTATTGGGACACTCTTTGTGAGTCCATATTAGTGTGCCGGTGATCCACACGTGCTCCACTAACGATTCACAATGTGCCATACAGTATCCTTTCGGATTCCATCCTCTATTGAGATTGCTTCTCCCGGAATCAATTACTTGACTCTGAGTATCGTCTCACTCAACCAGATGTTCTGAAGGTATGTATCTGTCCATGTTGCTTTCTTTTGATGATTCAGTTACTCCCACTCGTTTTGGACCAGGTGTAAAATCAATCAAAATTTCACATAGACTGTGTCTCGCCCTAAGGTTCTCTTGTTTGGCAGCAACCGGGCTCACCAATGCTTCCAAGTAGTCGGATTATAAATCCGTACCAACTATAGTGTTTTACCACCAATCGGTATGCCACCCTGATCATAACTACTTATGACGGTGATCAATACTACTGGTCAAGAGGAGATTATGTCAGTTGTAGAACAGAAATCTGATTTCTGTTCCAAGCCTAGAGATGACTAAAGGTTTTTTCATTTGGCTAATCTTGAACTCATTCAGGACTGTCCCAACTCCCATTGTTTCCTTAGAACATGAGTTCTTTCTAAAAGAGCTCTTCTTTTACAGTTACAGTGGGATAGCCAATGAAATGACAATGCTGATCATGTTCAGGCTAGTCATGAGGTTCGGATGAACACTATAAGACCCTGGACTTTCTATGTATAAGTGGAATAATCCCAGCTTTACATTTCAGACAGTGTCTGCAAGACCTAATTAGTCTAGGATGTGGTCGGAATATGGTTTATTCGGACTGACTGGTATAGTATATATCTTATTGGAAACTAATTGGCAATGTATCTCATACATCGAGAATCGAACTGTTTCGACCAATGCTCCATTATCTTCCCTAAGACATATTATAACCATTAATGCTCTTGGAAGAAAATGAACTGTGAAGCCTTTTCTCAGTTTATGTTATCGCTCAGGTTCTGTGGAACTTGTACTTCCTTTGAAGTCCTTGGACTGTTCAAGGTCTCAATTCAATTACTTATACCGATAAGCAATGTCATATTCATCATACCGAATGATGAATATTGTAAAGTACAAACAATTGTGTTCTATCTCAAGATTCGAGCAACACACCGCAACAGGTGTGTCCGTTGCTCTTAATCTCAATGTCTTTTACATATCTATGTATACTAATGACTTTGTTAACTTGGTTCAAGACTTGCAATCTTCAGTTGACTCTAAGTCAACTGATTCCAAAATCCTATCCTCTGGATCTTTGGGTGATTCATTTCTTTCCATATGTGCTTTATGAAGAACTTAATCATCATCTTACTCTAAGTCAGATGATTCCAAAGTCCTGTCCAACTGGACCTTTGGTTGATTCATTTCTTGACACATTAAGAACTCAATTCATCAAGTGACTCTAAGTCAAATGATTCCAAGGTCCTGTCCAACTGGACCTTTGGTTGAATTGATTCTTATAACATTTGTATTAACAAAATCATAATGACACAATTCATGAATTCAAAACATTTCGGATCATCATTCAAGTTATTACTAAACACACATTCAACACAATCATGTAACATTTCAAGGAAAATTTTAGACAACAGGTGTTAAAAGAAAAATGACAATTTTATTAAAACAAAATCCTTGAACAACGTAATAGACAATGTCAAAATGCAATTAAAGGCTAATAACAATATCTAAACTTCAAAACTGCACGAGCTGGAGATCCAATCCAAATGTGCTCCTATGCGCCAGAGTCCCGTGCCTTCTTGATTCCCTGCATACAAACCAAAATGTGACTATCACATTATGTATCAAGAAATCTTGGAACAGGAATTTTGAGGTTTTTAGATATACCTGAGCTTTCAAAAGAGTTGGAGCGTCTTCCAATGTTTCCGTGACTGTATCCGAATTAGCGGATTCCCAGTTTGAGACATGTCCAGTCGATCTTGACCGTTTCTTGTTACGTCTCTTCACTGGACTTAATCTAGAAGTAGTTGAGCCATTGGAGCTATGCCTGTCCAAGAGTGACTCGTATAAAGTCAATAGTGGGCGCATTTCCATAAGGGTCTTTTTCTGGTCTTCCTTTCTATACGTCTGAATGAACAGATCATACTCATTTGTCAGCGAAGCGAGTAGAATGTTAACACTCTCTTCCTGACTCATGGAATAACCAAGTTTATGCAACTCGCCTATGTACGCTTCAATCTGAAGAACATGTGAATTGACGCTACTTCCTGCTTTTAGCTTGCACTCTGCAAGTCTTTTGAAGATCCTGGTTCGTTCCTCTTCAACTGGTTTCTGGAAATTTTCCTCAACCAGTTGCATTAACTCATATGGCCCCAAGGATTCAAAATCCTTGCGGAACTCGGGGTCAATGGTTGATAGCATGAGGTCACGAATCTCTTTGGATTCATCATAAGAACCTTTTATGATGACTTGTTCCGGTGGAACTGGGATCGGATACTCAATGAGATGTAGCTTGCCAGCAATGTCGAGAGCCAGTCTCCAATTGCGAAGCCATTCTTTACAGTTGAGGCCAGTCAGCCTTTCCATATTTAGCAGGTGCATTTTGATGCTTTCAGAAATGGGTAAAGGAGGAGAATCGACACTTGACATCTATAAGAGAAAGTAGAATTTATTAGTTTAATTGGTCCCTTTTAAATAATTACCCAATATGTTATTTAAT
The DNA here is from genome assembly GCA_023525715.1 of Cichorium intybus. Classification (NCBI taxonomy): domain Eukaryota; kingdom Viridiplantae; phylum Streptophyta; class Magnoliopsida; order Asterales; family Asteraceae; genus Cichorium; species Cichorium intybus. The sequence goes on along the minus strand of CM042016.1, from coordinate 57,498,159 downwards.
AAGGCTAGGATCTAAAATACCCCAATTATGGTGTGAAGAGGGATGCTGTAATCACAACATAATGGTCATTAAGGTAGATAAGCACTTATCAATTTCATCTTATGAAATTCCTAGATCTGTTGAGATTCATTAAACTTTTTAATGGCATGTTTAATCTCGGATGTGCTCTACTGTTTGTGACTGGGATGCCGAGGATCACAAACTGGATGTGAATAACCATGCAAATTAGCTTGGTACTCTCGGGTTAATTATCATCTCTAATTGATGTGCCGGTAAACCACACACGCTCCATCAACAATGATAATACTCGGGAAACCCATTGCAACTCTTTATGAACCCCTATTGGCGTGCCGGTAAACCACACACGCTCCACCAATGTTTCATAAAGTGCAATGTGCAATTTCATGGATTAGCACCAATTCACATTTTCCCTAAAGTAACTAGATTTGGGTTTTATTAAGTGTTCTAGTACTTTGAATCATTATACTTTTAGTGATTATTAGGCGGTCCTATCAAACTTGTTCGGCTAACGACCCTCCACTGATCAGGCGAGCGGTGGGCGAGAGTGTTCACCCATTAGACCGCCATTTTATAGGCAGTCTCCTTATACCTACTTTATAGACCAGCTTCGTGAATGAGGCCTACTAATGATTTGAATAACCATTTCAATCTTATACATATAACAATAACTTTCTAATTATAATATATATATAAGATGTAATTTTTTAAACCTTTAAAAAATTGTTTCTGGTTTATCTTTTAATTTATTGTCGATTTAAACTATTAAATTTCAAATTAAATTAAACCTTTAAAAAAAGATTTTAATTATCTTTTAATTAACCAATTAATTAAAATAATTAAATTTGATATTTTAAACCTTTTAAAATATTTTAGGATTTATCCTTTTAATTTTCGCCAATTTAAACAATTAAATTTAAAATTAAATTAAATCCTTGAATTATCTTTTAATTACCAATTAATTAAATTAATTCAAATGTAGATAGGTTTTATCAAATTAATTAAAAACTATCCTAATCCCTTAATTTTCGATTTTAGGATAAAAGGTTTTTAAGGTTTATATTTTAAATAATTTAAAGTTACCAAAAATAGAATACCTTTTAAACTAATCCACAAAAATCGCCAAATATAGGTGAGGGGCTAGGGCTTTTCAAAACCCTAACCCTAGATGTCGATTTGCACAAATTAGGGTTTAGGAACAATAAAACCTAATTACTAGGAACACAGTTATAGCAATTTAACAAGAAAAACAATCAAATGCTCTGATACCACTGAAAGGTTTTCTGCAACTATGAACTAAAAATCCTAAGCTCACATGCAACCTATATAGATCTAAGTTTTTCTTCTAGTTAAACATATAACAATTCCTAAAAGGCCCAAAAAGAATTAAACTAAAAGAAAGATCAAGAAAAACCAACCTTTAGTGAATCTTGGAAGCAAAGCAACAGAAACCTCTTGCCTCAAATGTAGTCACACCCTAGCTTGGAGTTGTTGGCCGAAAATACCTTCTTAGAGAGCTTCAAAATCGTGGCTTTAGGGTTAGGGTGAGCCTCCCTATTTATAGGCTCCAAATGGTAATCAGATAAACCTTAAAGATAAACCTTTTTGAATTCAAATTAAGATAAGCCTTTATCTTAATAATTCAAACCCTTTTATCCTCATTATCAAAATCGAAAATAAATATATTTCCATATATAATTTCGACCACCACTCTCACTCACTCAACTGTCACTTACTCAACTATTGAATAATTACAGTTTTAGTCCCTGCACCTTAATTAATCAATTTAACTGCCAAATTAATTCCAATTAATTCCAGAAAAATTTCTAATTAATTATTATAGTTTCTAATTAATATATTATCACTTAAATATATTAATAAACTATTTATTTAATTTCTATTGATTTATTAATCACATAATAAATCAATCTTTCTCTCTACCGGACTTTCTGCCAATCCTCCAACTATGAGGGCAACCCAAATGGACTATGCTACTATTAATTAGATAAATACTAATTATTAGTCATGGCTTAGACACCTAATCCAACAAGTTTAATACGGGACATAGCTTTGTGATGTTTAAAGGCTTTACTATGGATGTTTTGATATGAGATTATAACCCCCAATGTTGTCTAAATATCCTTTACGTATTTGTTTTTATTGGGACCAAAGGTTTTAAACGATGTCTTTTTGATTAAAAGAAAAGTTTTTTTAAAAGAATGAAATTTTCACTTAATGATGTTTTATAAATTAATACACCAAATAAGGTGTATGAAAGATGGGGTGTTTGTTGGATTAGGTGTCTAAGCGATGACTTTATATTTATATTTATCTTGTTAATTGAAGCAAAGTCCATTTGGATTGCCCTCATAGCTGGAGGTTAGGATAGAGTTCAGTAGAGTAAAAGGTTGATTTATTAATTGTTTAATAAATCAATAGAATTAATTAAATGGTTTATTAATATATTTAAGTGTTAATATATTAATTAGAAACTATAATAATTAATTAAGATTTAATCTAGAATTAATTGGATTTAATTCAGTGATTAAATTAATTAATTAAAAGTGCAGGGACTGGCTTTGTAAATTCAATAGTTGAAGAAAAGGCTAGCCAGTGGAAGCCTCAAGTTGGGCGAAATTATGGAGGCCATATCCATAATTTCGAAACCCTAGTTAGGGTTTTTAGAGGCTTGCCCAAATGGATAACAGGCTTGTCCATTAAGGGGCTTCTCTAGGGTTTCTGCTGTAGCCTCTTGGAGGCTATATAAGGAACCCTCTGGAGGCTCAAAACCTGCGCCACTTTTCAACCAGAATTACTCTGCTGGACTGTCTTCTCCATTGCTTGGGTGTGACTTCATTTGAGGCAGGATCTCTTTGCTGCTAGCTTCAAGAACAAGATCAAAAGGTTGGTTATTCTTCATTTGATCTTTAGAAATAATTGTTGGCTTTAGGATTTTAGTTTATTATCTTCATAGAAGAAAACATAGATCTTTCTAGGGTTGCATGTGAACCATAAAAAATTATTTGTTCATTGTTTGCTAGAAAACCCTTCAGTGGTATCAGAGCTTGGGCTTGTTTTCTTATGAATTGATAGAAACTGCTTGAATGATTATTGCCTTGAGTTTTTTTTGCGAAAAACTCTCTTGGAATGGCCTAAATTTCGTGGCCTAGGCTAGGGTTTCCTAACCCTAGCCGCCACCCCTTGGATCCCCTTGATTTGCTTGCCTTTTATAAGTAGGTTGTTATTTATGGTAATTATTGGATAATTAAATAACTGGAACCCCTTATATTTGCATGCTGATTTCGTGATCTAGGGATAAGGGTTAGGAAATTAATTTGATTAAATTTTGTGATTCCCTTATTAGATTTAATTAATTTAATTAATTGTTAATTAAAAGATAAATTAAATCATCTTAAAGATTTAATTGAAATTTTCGAAAAATATATATAAATTCACGAAAATTCTTAGAAAATTAAATATAAAATATTTTAATGAGATTAAAATATATCTTATATATTTATGATTAAAAGTTAATAATTTATATATAAGAAAATTGGTTAGTCTTACCGCTAGTAGGCCTCATTCACAAAACTGTCCTCTAAAGAGGGTATAAGGCGACTGACTATAAAATGTCAGTCTAATGGGTATCCACTCTTACCCACCGCTCTCCTGGTCAGTCGAGTGTTGTTAGCCGAACGAGTTTGATAGAACCGCTAAGCCTCTTAAAAGTATAATGCTATAATTAAAAGTACTAGAACCTTGAACAAAACCCAATCTAGTTACTTTAGGATAAAAATGTGAATTTGTGCTAATCCATGGAATTGCACATTGCACTTTGTGGAACGTTGGTGGAGCATGTGTGGTTTACCGGCACGTCAACTGGGGTCCGCAAAGAGTTGCAATGGGTTTCTACCGGCACGTTAATTAGAGATGGCAATTGACTTCGAGAGTACCAAGCTAATTTGCATGGTTATTCACACCCGGTTTGTGATCCTCGGCATCCCAGTCACAACCAGTGGGGCACATCCGAGACTAAACATGCCATTGAATAGTTCAATGTGTCTCAACAGATCTAGGAATTTCATAAGATGAAATTGATAAGTGTATTATCTACCTTAATGACCATTATGTTGTGATTACGACATCCCTCTTCACACCATAGTTGGGGCATTTTGGGTCCTAGCCTTAATAAATAATATTTTGGGTAATTATTTAAAAGGATTAATTAAACTAATAAAATTCTGTTTATTCTAGATGTCTGAACCAAGTGTCTATTCTCCTCCCTCTCCTCCTTCACCCATTTCCGAGAGCATCAGAAAGCACCTGCTAAACATGGAAAGGCTGACTGGCCTGACCCATATGGTATGGCTTCATAAATAGAGAATAGTTCTCTGTTTTGCTGGCAAGCCATATCAGACTGAGTGTCCGCTCCCCAATGCATGACATCACACAGTAGCTTGTGATGAGCATGACTCCTTGATTGTTAAGTCAAGGAAAGTTCGTTGCTTAATACTATTGATCATTGACCCCGAGTTCCGCAGGAATTTAGAATTCCTGGGGTCAGATAAGTTAACACAGCTAGTTGTGGAAAGGTTCCATGAACTGGTTGAGAAAGGACGAGCTAAGATCTTCAAAGAGTTTGAAGTGCGCAGGAAGTAGCACCAGTTCACATGTTCTCAAGACTGAGAGACACATAGGTGAACTGTATAAATTTGGTCCCCCTTTTGATTGGGAGTAAAAGCATTAGCTCGGCTCGCTGATCCGTTCATTCTGATGTATAGAAAGGGAAACCAAATAAGACAATCGTAGATATGCATTCAATGTTGACTCTGTATGAGTCGTTCATAGAGAAGTATAGTTCCATTGATTCAGCTGCTTCGGGATTGAGTCCAGTAATAGGACATATCTAGAAATGATCCAGATCGGCTGGACCGATTCCTCGATGTTTCAAACTGGGAATCCACAGGATGGGACACAGTCATGGAAAGATTGGAAAATGCTCCGAAGCCGAACAGTTTGGCAACTTAGGAATATCTTAAAAACTCAGAACCCCAAATCCTTAATTCCTTGATATAGGATGTGTTTCTCACATTTGCTCTGTATGCATGGACTCTGTAGGATGTGGGATATTGTTGCATTGGAGCATATTCAGATCAGATCTGAAGTTCATGCAGTTTTAGAGTTTAGTTAGATGTTGAAATCATGTTATTAATTATATGCGTATGACATTGTCTATCATATAGAACATTGTTCAAGGATTTTGTTTTTAATAAAATTGTCGATTAATTTCTTTTAACATCTGTTGTTTGAAATTATCCTTGAAATGTTGTATGATTCTGTTGATGATAACTTGAATATTGAATGCATCCAAAGTGTTTGGATTCTTAGGAATTGTGTCCCTTATGATTGTTAAGATAAATGTTATAAGAATCAATTCAACCAAAGGTCCAGTTGGACAGGACTTTGGAATCACTCGACTTAGAGTCACCTGATGAGTTGAGTTCTTAATGTGTCAAGAAATGAATCAACCAAAGATCCAGTTGGATAGGACTTTGGAATCATTTGACTTAGAGTCAAATGATGATTAAGTTCTTTATAAAGCACATGTGGCAAGAAATGAATCACCCAAAGATCCAAAGGATAGGATTTTGGAATCAGTTGACTTAGAGTCAACTGAAGATTGCAAGTCTTGAACAGAATTAACAAAGTCATAAGTTTACATAGAGATGTAAAAGATATTAAGATTAGGAGCAATGAACACATCAGTTGCTGTGTATTGCTCGAATCTCCAAATAGAACACAATTGTTTGTACTTCACAATATTTGTCAGTCGGTATGACGAATATGACTTCGCTTATCAGAATAAGCGATTCGATTGAAACCGTGAACAGTTCAAGGACTTCAAAGGAAGTACGAGATCCACAGAACCTGAGTGACAACATAAACTGGGAAAATGTTTCACAGTTATTCCCTTCCAAGAACATTAATAGTCATAATGTGTCTTAGGGAAGATGATGGAGCGTTGGTCGAAACAGTTCGATCCTCAATGTATGAGATACATTGCAAATTAGTTTCCGATATATTGAATACTAAACCAGTCAGACCATATTCCAACCACATTCTTCGACTAAGTAGGTTTTGCAGACACTGTCTGAAATGTAAAGCTGGGATTGTCCCACTTGTACATTAAAGGTCCAGGGTCTTGTAGTGTTCGTCCGAACCTCATGACTAGCCTGAACTTAATCAGAAATGTCGTTTCACTGGCTATCCCGCTGTACCTGGAAAAAGAAAGAGATCTTTTAGAAAGAACTCATGTTCTAAGGAAACAGTGGGAGTTAGGACAGTCCTGAATGAGTTCAGGATTAGCCAAGTGAAATAACCTTTAGTCATCACTAGGCTTAGAGCAGAAATCAGATTTTTGTTTTAAATTCTGACATTATCTTCTCTTGACCAGTAGTACTGATCACCATCATAAGTAGTTATGGTAGGGGTGACATACTGAATAGTGGTAAAACACTATAGTTGGTACGGATTTACAATCCGACTACTTGGAAGCATTGGTGAGGCCGGTTGCTGCCAATTAAGAGAACCTTAGGACGAGATACAGTCTATGTGACAGTTTTGATTGATTTTACAACTGGTCTAAAAACCAGTGGGAGTAATTGAATCATCAAAAGAAAGCAGCATGGACAAAAACGTACCTTCAGAACATCTGGTTGAGTGAGACGATACTCAGAGTCAAGTAATTGACTCCGAGAGAAGCACTCTCAATAGAAGATGAAATCTGAAAGGATACTGCATATTGTAAGTCGTTAGTGGAGCGCGTGTGGATCACTGTCACACTAATAGGGACTCACAAAGAATATGCCAGTATAAAGGTACATGGGCCCAGGATTTCCCCGCGGGCATCTCGCAAGAAAGGATATTCAGATTCTCAATATATGCCAAAGGATTGGATTTTGAAAAGGGGCTGAAAGATATCCATTAAGATGTCAGAAAGGTTTGGATTCTCAAAATATGCCAAAAGTTATGGATTTTGTGAATAGTCCATAACCGTGTCAAAGCCAGTGGGAGTGTCGCTGTTATCCACTATCTCCATATGTGTGTTACATAATGTTTCTAGGAAACGTCTCTTTTCATTACAAAGTGTAATGACTTGGTGTTAAGAGACGGATCGCTATGAAAGACTTAATAATGATACGGCATGCTCGGGTGGTTATAAACGTCTATGAGATAGATCGAAACTCTGCCAAAATGATCTTGATGAGACTCAAGATGCATTGCCCTAGGAAATAGTTTCCTGTCATTGCAAAGTGTGATGATTTGGCATGAGAGATATAAAAGGTGCAACATACTCACATAATCCATTGACATATATCAGATATATGTTGTCATCAGTATAGACCTGGCCATAGTAAGCATGATCTTGATAAGATTCAAGATGCATGAAGAAAAGTCTCCGAAAGGATATAGTTATTAAAAGTCGTGACACAAGGATTATAAGTAATCCTAAGATTCCAAAAGAGTTTGGAATAGGACTAGATCGAATCCAACAAGTTTCTTGGATCGATCAGAAATGTCATGAACATGTCTTGATGACTTAATGCTTAGAGCATAATGAGTCAAATTCAGGATATGTCCTGGCTGGGAACACTTAATGGATTTTGTACATACGTGAGAAATCATTGGAAACTGATTAGGGGTGAATCTTGATAACAATTTGAAAATGAGTTTTTAAAATAAGGACTTAATGGTTAAAGAATTTCGTTGGCATTCCGATGGAGCGCGTGTGGCTCACTGTAACATCCCAAAATTTTAGGGTAAAATTAAAAAAAAAAAAATTAAACGGACACTTCAATATAAGAAAAGCCACTTAATTAATTTTGACAAAATTCCATAACTTATAAGTTTAATGAAAACATCCCAGGATTAAAAAAAGTTAATGAAATCACAACATAGCGGAACTTCCATTCAAAAACAGTCCTCCAATAAAGCAGCATAGTGTATACACGTCACGCCTTGCCATCCATGGTACCTGATGTACCTGAAACAATAGTTTATATAGGGAAAGGGTAAGCACGGAGCTTAGTGAGTTCCTCAAAATACCATACGATCCATCACATAACATACAACACACAATAACCATTCATATGTCTGTGAGACTCACGGGCTATCCCTGTTCCGCCTGAAGACTCACGGGCAGTTCCCGTTCTTTCTTATCGCTCGCAGGCTTTTCCCGTTCCGTCTAATGACTCGCAGGCTATTCCCGTTCCGCCTATTGGCTCGCGGGCTATCCCGTTTCGTCCACAACCAATCATTATCATAGCAACAATTCATACAATTATCATAACAGGTAAGATCACCTTAGTCTAACATATCTTCCTTCCTACGCATGCAATATCACCTATAGTATAGTGAGAAGACTCACCTGATTATAGTTGACTATATCGTTTATCTTTCTCGGCTTTGTATTTCCTTCAACTTTAACTGTTAACATAATAAGAAATCTATCATTTCTTAATCCTTAACTATATTATAGTCGCATCATTAAACCCTTCAATAATTCCAATATGATACTCCATGATTTATCAAGTAAAGAACGGCCAGGTAGAAAATTAGATGGGGTGGCAGGATCCTTTCAGCATTTTAGCCTTTCGGAAAATCCAACAACCAGATCCCAAGTAATCGGCCTAGTCACCGTCCTCGTAAGTAAATCAATCGGTATTATTTTCGGAAATTACGAATTGTTATAATAACGACATTTTAAGGTTTTTGTTTACTATTGTTAGAAATTAGTATAATATAACATATGTTATACTTATTAAATATTCTACTTCTTTGGATTTCGTCCCGACTTATTTGGATTTCGTCCCGAAATCCGTATTCTCGGACGCCTCTATGTATTTCCCATCGAGTCCTTATGTCCTTCAAAAATCCTCCTCGTCTTATTGCCGAACCTTTACAAGATTTAATTATCTTTCCCTTTCAACATTCACATACCTCTGTAATAATGCTTAAGGTCCTATTATTCTCATTCACTCCATACTTCTTTTCTTCTAATTACTCTAGATGTACAAAAAAAAAACTCTAACTGTTTCTCACAGTCCCACACATCGACTTGACCTGCTACTATCTACAATACATATTTAGTACTTTCTAATCTACCTATATACATAGTTAACCTAGTTAACTTGCAATACCTAATTTTAACACTATTTCGTATTTATATGAATTCGTCATATTTCAACACACATTTGCCTCAATTCAACATTTCTTTTAAATACTTTTTGGCTAAATAAGTCTATTTTTGTAGAATCTCCAAATTTTTGTGTTTCACCGAAATATAAAATTTACATCATCTTTTGTAATTTTTTTTTTTGGAGTACTGAATACTCTTTAAACTATTTCCATTATATGGAGACATAAAATTTTGTTTTATTTCAAAAGTCTCTTTATTATCTCGTTCTCACCAGAGTCAAGCAGGGAATTTGAAAAAATGTCAATTGGGGTAGTGAAAAGTCGCATCTACTGTAGTTAGTTTGAATTTCGGTAATTAAAACGTGAGGTGTCCTTTCAGTTCCGTGTGTCCTTTCGGTTCCAGCTGCAAGATACTATATATACAGGTATGTAGTATCATTCATTTTCAGTCTCATCCTCTCTTATCACTAGTTTGTTCGTAAACGAACTCATATTTAAAGTCGAGTCATGGAAAACAAATCTTCAATGGGCGATCTGTCGAACCCTGGACCTGGTTTTCCGCAAGGAGAGGGTACTTCAAACCAAGCATTCTTAATAGAGTTTAGTGACTCTAACATTCTAGACATATATCATCCATACTTCGATTACCTTTCTAATGTTTTGTTCGATTTTGAATTATGGTACAGTCTTCCAGATATACTACCAATAGAGCATCTCCACGATGAGCTGGAAATTTTTCCCGAGTTGAACATTAACTCAGATGATCCGGTGCATGCATCTGACTTTGCACTTGATCAGACTCCATGCCTTCTACCAGGTTAAATTTTTTTGAATAATCAATTTATAAGTATTCTATTTTGTTTTATCATTTGACATGTGTTATTTGTAGACCCATTTGTGGATGGTCTAACTGAGTACAATCCATTCATGGAAGTGCACCCAACAAGCAGTGAGTTTGTCCCCATGAATCAAGAATTCATTGCTGGTATTCAGGATGAGAATCAATTACAGAGGACTCATAACATAAATATTGAATTAAATCCCGAGTTTGGGGTTGGTTTTCAATATCAAGATCATCTTCGGTTGATTCAAAGGAATCTAGAAGGATTTCAGAATCCTGAGATTTTAGTTGAAAACCAACAATTATTACCGATAGAGGCCACTAATTTTGATGAATCAATGTCCATCTTTGGTTCAAAAAATCAGGATCATGTTCAAATGATCCAGAATGATAACAATACAATTGGATTTGAACCTTCTAGTTCAAAAAACATAGCAGGTGGCAGTGGAAGAGGTTTCAGACATTTATTAAGTAGGGAAATAATAGCTGAACACTTTAACGAACCAATTGAGAAAGCTGCGAAGGAACTCAACATTGGAATGACACAATTAAAAAAACGCTGTAGAGAATTAGGTATCAATCATTGGCCCCAACGACAACTTACGAGTTTGCAAACCCTTATTGATCGTGCTGAGGTAAAGAACTACATTTTTTTTAATTCCTTTATATCATAAGGTTGAAATTACTAAAGTTATTTGTGCCACAGGAATTTGGTAATGAATTTATTGAGGCAACAGAATTATCGGGAGATTTAATACCCAACCTAAAAAAAGAAAAAGAAGCGATAATTGAAGGGTCACAATCGGGTCTAACAGACGGCACAAAGAAGCTAATACAAGCTGCTCATAAGGTTGTATTCAGGAAAAGAAAAATTCAAGAAAAGGGGGAAACTTCATCAAGAACTCATACACAGCAGCAATCTCCGCCATCTAATTCTGGTATGAGTAGTATTAACCCTGGTTTACTCGAGTCTTCGAGTGAGGAGAATTTTTGAGGCTTTGTAGGTAACCTAGCCTGGTTTCCTCCTTCTTATAGCTGTTAGTTCTATATGCCCAAGGATGATCATAAAATAATATTACTAATAATACATGATCCTATAGGGTCACACCAACAACAAGTTTGACACCAATTGATCATTTAGAACATTAAATTTGATTTAACATCAAATGATACTAAACTTGCAATTTAATCTTGTAGGTTATTATTATTTGAGGTAAATAATAATAACTACAAAAATTAAAGGTTGATTAATAATTCATATGTGATGAATTAATTAAGTGTAACAATTAAATTGTTTAAATTGTTAAACGATTTAATTGATTTATAAGTAAGCCTTTTATTTAATTTAATTGGTAAATTAAATAATATATATATATATATATATATATATATATATATATATATATTGTTATATATATATATATATATATATATATATATATATATATATATATATATATATATATATATATATATATATATATATATATATATATATATATATATATATATATAATTATACAATTAAGATTGTATATTTAGATGGTTTATTTATGTATATGATTATGGGTTAAATGTTATCCCATTTAAGAAATAAGAAGATGTATTATTTATAAGGTTTTATTATCTAAGTTTTATAAATAATAACAACCCACTAGCACTTCATTTGTCATCATAAAATCAGCCATATTGGAAGGAAAAGAATGCATTAAGAACTTAAAAGAAAAAGAAGATGCCTTGTGTCTTCTAGCTTTTGATTATAGAAATCAAATGGATCTTTCTTTTAAGCTAGTTGCATGTGCTTTTCTTTTGCCTTGGTGGGATATATGTTGGACGAATTTGAGGGCATGTGTACATCATTCTTGCTTCAAGAAATCAGCCAAAAACTCTCCTAAAGTTCTTAAAAAAAATTGGTTTTTGGTTTCATAAGAAAAGGAGTCATATCTTGCAAGTTATGGAACTAGCATTCAAGGGTGTTCAAGCTTGTGGTGGATCAACTATAGAGGGATTCTAATTTGATTCCTAGCTATCAAAATCATCCAAACCAAACCCAAGAACAAAGGTTATGATCTTGAACTTAATCTATGTTTGTTCTTCATCTTATCTCTACATGCATGTAGCATGATCCTCTTGAAAATGGAATTTGTGTTCATGATTTTATGCTTCCGTTGCAAACTCTTGTTTTTGAAACTAATTACATGAACCATGATTTCCAACAATTGGTATCAGAGCCATGGCTATATTGCATGTTTAGATAATAAGTTTATTTGGATAAACTTGGTTTTTGGAAGCCATGAATGTTCATCTTCTTGATTGAAAGTTTCATGCATGGCTTCTTTGGCAACATGATTATATATCATCTATGATTTTATGTAACCAACTATATTTTATGTATGCATGCATTTGGTTACATAGATGTTGCCTTATAAAAACAAAGTGTTGATTTTCTTATGATTTTATGTGATAAAATGGTGCATAAACAAGCCAAGGACCATATGATGCATGTTTTGTGTTTGTATTCGATATGGTTGTAATCTATTCATTTATTCAAATGGTTTGTAATAATAATTAGTTATTTCCTTTTTAATATTCATTTTGTAAATATTAGAATAGTTGTATTTTATTTATTTCACAAAATGTAACAAGAGAAGGAAGTAAAAGACCAAGAGAATATTGCACCCAACAGCAGCACTTTCTGAAGAGCTGCTGTCCAGATTTCAAAATTGTTTTGGAAGTGTTTTATAAATTCATATCTTGATCATTTGGTGATATACTTGTTGGTAACTTTAATATCTAGTATATACATTAAGTTTCAACAAGTATTAGCATCAATATGGCCAAGAATGAATTGAAAAATGCAACAAAAAACCACATTTTTTCTTCCTGCTGCCCCTGATTTTCGCAAGTATTGAAGTGGCCAAAGAAAAATTCACAACTCATTACATGGTGTCAAGAAATGGTGGTTCAAGTATCATTTGATGTTATAAAAGGCTTGGCAAAATTGTAGCCAAATCGAAGATCATTTGGTTGAGTTTTTGTCACTCTTTTGTCCCTAGGTTTGGACTTGATATTTCATGTGTGGCTCACATGAAATATCAAACTAGTTGGCTTGTGTTTATGCACCCATGCATGCTTGTGATGTTTGAATGTTTTATTATGTTATGTTGTGGATGAAAATAAGATTTTGCATGCTAGACAACCTAGATAATTAAACATAATCATCAAGGAGTTTGTATTTTCAAAAGTTGACATTTAAAACATAAGATGTGATAAAATTGGTTTTATTAAAATGGGTTTTGTTATAAAACCTATTAAGTCAAGTTTTGAAAATGATTGAAACAAGTAATAAAATGGAGATTTTATGAACTCTTACAAACTCCAACCCTAAGTAATAATGGTAATTATTTAGGATTATAAATTGGTTCTAATATATGTGATCAAACTCAAACTTAATATTGGATATTAATTGTAAACTTGACCACAAACAAAGAATCAATAAAATGGAGATTTTATGATTTAGGAACCAATTAACAAAATAAGATTTAATGGTACCATGTTCATTGGATGCATGCAATCTACATGATACCATATGTTTTTTAAAATTAGAATTGTAAAACATTCAAATCCCTTATGAAATACGAATCAATGCCATCCCTCTTAAAGACACTCATGTATCACTTGTATTTCCTTGTGGGATAAAGGATACCTAACCACTTGGAGTCTTCTTGTGATACAAGAAGTAGTTTTGCAATATTGATGGGATAAAGGACACCTAACCATTAATAGTTGTCAAAACTACACATCCGTTTAAGTAGGATGATTCGTTTGGAAATCTCTTGTGATAAAGGTCACCTAAGCATTAGAAATCCAAGGCATAGATGGGATCAAACATGCCAAACTTATAAATGTTATAATGGGATCCCATAACTCTAGAAATTATATTTGGATATAATTGGTAAACCGTTACCTACCTTGTTGATTCGAATAGGCAGGATAAAGGATACCTAACCACTTATTCGAGATGCAACTTGGATTCTAGACCTTAATTAATTAAAGTTTATGAAACAAGAAAGGGTATTAATTATTAAGGACTTAATATCATAATTTACTAAATAGAACCTTGTTAAAATTTTGTAGATGGCACCAAACAACACACACTCGGCTCCTAACAAAACCTCACTACGGTCTCTCCTTGAAGGAGAAAAACTTAACCATACCAACTTCTTGGATTGGTACCGTAGTGTGAGAATTGTTCTCAAACAAGAAAAGAAAGAATATGTTCTCAATGAACCACTTACAGAAGAGCCCCTGCCACTCCTAAGCCCGCACACGATGCATGGCTTAAAAAGATGGATGATTCCATCGATACATCATGCCTCATGTTGGCAACCATGATTCCCGACCTTCAGAAGGATTTGGAGAATCATTCATCCTATGACATGATTAATCAACTAAAGGAAATGTTCCAACAACTTGCAAGAACGGAAAGGTTCGAAACTGTTCGGGCTTTCCATGCTTGCAAGATGGAGGATGGGCAGTCGGTAAGCTCTTATGTGCTCAAAATGAAGAGTCACATTGATCATTTGGCACGTCTTGGAGTTGTGATACCCGAAGAGCTAGCAACGGATTTGATCCTTAACTCCTTGACAAAGTCCTTTGATCCTTTTGTCATGAATTATAACATGAATGGTTTAAACAAGACTATCCCGGAATTACATGGGATGCTAATTACCGGGGAAAAGAGTCTGCCTAAGAAAACCACTCAAGTTCTCATGATCAAGGAAGGTGGCACAAAGAGAACAAGACCTGAACACCCCACCAACTCCAAGGGCAAAGGGAAAGCAAAAGCTTTCAAAGGTAAGGGCAAGAAAGTTGTCCAACCTTCCCATCCGCCCAAGAAGAAGACAAAGGTTGCCAAAGAAGATACATGCTTTGAATGTGGCAAAGCTGGGCATTGGAAGAGAAATTGCCATACCTATCTTGCGGAGTTGAAGAAGAAGAAGGCCGGTGAAGGCACTTCAGGTATCTATGTGATAGACCTAGAACTTTATAATTTATCTCCTAACACATGGGTATTTGATACTGGTTGTGGAACTCACATATGTAATATGTTGCAGGGGTTCAAAAGGAGTATGCGACTGAAGGCAAATGAGGTAGTACTTCGAGTTGGAAACAATGCAAGGGTTGCGGTGGATTCAATTGGAAGTTTTAATTTATTACTACCTAATGGCTTGTGTGTGACATTGTTGAATGTTTACTATGTTCCTAGCTTGACTAGGAATATTATTTCAGTTGCTAAATTAAGACAATGCGGATTTGATCTTTCCTTTAATAATGATGATATTTGTGTTTACAAAAATAATGTATTCTATTTTGAGGCTAGGCCTTTAAATGGAATTTATGAAGTAAACCTTGATGAAAAGACTAACAATGGCTCTTTATACCACACTTTCACCAAGAAACCCAAATTTGATTTGAGTCAAACCTATCTATGGCATTGTCGCCTTGGGCATATAAACAAGAATCGCATATCCCAACTTCAAAAGAGTGGACTTTTGAAGGCAAATGAGAATGACTCGTTTGATATATGTGAATCTTGTTTACATGGCAAGATGACTAAAGCTCCTTTCTCTGGAACCAATGAGAGAGCAAAGGACTTGTTAGGAATCATACATACGGATGTATGTGGTCCTTTCAAGCCAATGACTAGATATGGTGAAAGATATTTCATCACCTTCATTGACGACTTTAGTCGTTTTGGATATGTTTATTTAATTAAACATAAACATGAGGCGTTTGAAATGTTCAAAACGTTTCAAAGTGAAGTGGAAAATCAACTCAACAAAATAATTAAAGTTCTTCGTTCTGATAGAGGAGGTGAGTACTTAAGTACAAACTTTATGGATCATCTTAAGACTTGTGGAATTGTTTCACAACTTACTCCACCTGGAACACCACAACATAATGGTGTGTCTGAGAGGCGGAACCGAACACTATTGGATATGGTTCGATCCATGATGAGTAAAAGTACTCTACCTTTATCATTTTGGGGTTATGCTATACAAACAGCTGCTCGTCTCCTAAACATGGCACCTACTAAGAAGGTAGATAAAACGCCTTATGAGATATGGCATGGAAGGGTTCCATCTTTATCCTATCTCAAGGTATGGGGTTGTGAAGCTTATGTTAGACAAGAAGCTTCAAACAAATTAGAACCCCGTTCAACTAAATGTATCTTTGTAGGGTATCCAAAAGATTGTCTTGGATACTATTTCTACAATCCCATCGAGAATAAGATATTTATTTCTCGAAAAGCTGAATTCCTAGAAAACAAGTTTCTGACGGAAGAGGCTAGTGGGAGGTTTGTGGAACTTGAGGAACTTCAGGAACCACAACCTGATACACAAGAAGTTGAATCTATCATTCAACAAGAAATTGTTGAACCTGAACAAACGGTTGATCAGGAACAAATTGTAACACAAGGTGTTCGCAAATCTGGTAGGGTTCGAATTGAACCAGAAAGGTATGGTTACCTTTTGATGGAAGAGGAATGTTATACGATAGATTCTGATGAACCCGTCAACTATCAGACTGCAATATCAGATCCTGAATCTGATAAATGGCTTGAGGCCATGAACACTGAGATGCAATCCATGCACGATAATCAAGTTTGGAACTTGGTTAATCTTCCCACCAATTGTAAGACTGTTGGGAACAAATGGGTTTTCAAGAAGAAAATCGACGTGGATGGAAATGTTCACACTTTTAAGGCTAGACTTGTCGCTAAAGGATACTCACAGACTCATGGTATTGACTATGATGAGACCTTTTCTCCAGTGGCAATGATCAAGTCGATTAGGATACTTTTTGCCATAGCCGCGTACTATGATTATGAGATATGGCAAATGGATGTCAAGACCGCTTTCCTTAATGGATACTTATTGGAAGATGTCTATATGGATCAACCTGAAGGTTTTGTCGATCCCAAGCATCCAAACAAAGTGTGCAAGCTTAAAAGATCTATATATGGATTAAAGCAAGCGTCTCGAACATGGAACATCCGTTTTGATGAAAAGATTACGAGTTTTGGATTCATCAAAAATGAGGATGACTCCTGTGTTTACAAGAAAGCTAGTGGGAGCATTGTCATAATCCTAGTATTGTATGTAGATGACATACTTTTATTTGGAAATGACATCCCAACCTTAAAAGGTGTCAAAGCGTTCCTTGAGAGTTGTTTCTCAATGAAGGATCTAGGGGAAGCTGCTTATGTATTAGGCATAAAGATCTATAGAGATAGATCTAAGAGACTTATTGGTCTTAGCCAAAGTGTATATATTGATAAAATCTTGAAAAGGTTCAAGATGCAAGACTCCAAAAGAGGATTCTTGCCAATGCCTCATGGCACCATCCTAAGCAAGTCTCAGTGCCCAAACACTAGGACTGAACTTGATAGGATGAAACATGTCCCATATGCTTCGGCAATTGGGTCCATCATGTATGCCATGTTATGCACTAGGCCGGACGTCTCATGTGCCTTAAGTATGACTAGTAGGTATCAACAGAACCCAGGTGAAGCCCACTGGACTGCTGTAAAGAACATTCTTAAGTACTTGAGAAGAACTAAAGATATGTTCTTAGTTTACGGCGGTTTGGAAGAAAGCTTAAAGGTAAAGAGTTACACTGACGCAAGCTTCCAAACAGATAGGGATGATTCAAAATCTCAATCTGGGTATGTCTTTATTTTAAATGGAGGAGCCGTGTCTTGGAAGAGTTCCAAACAAGAAGTGATTGCACAATCCACTACAGAATCAGAATATGTTGCTGCTTCAGAAGCTGCTCAAGAAGCTGTCTGGATGAGAAAGTTCATAGAAGATCTAGGGGTTGTTCCTTCCATTCGGGACCCTATAGAAATCTTCTGTGACAATCTAGGTGCTATAGCTCAAGCAAAGGAACCTAGATTGCATCAAAAAACAAAACACATTCACCGAAGGTATAACTACATTAGACATGAAGTTAAGAATGGTGAAATAAGTATTCACAAGGTTCATACAGATCAAATTTTGGCAGACCCATTCACGAAACCTTTACCCCAAACTAAGCATGAAAGTCATGCTAAGGGTATAGGACTCCGTTTTTCTAATGAATGGATTTGATTTGTGTTTAATGTTTTATGAATATGAACTTATGTAAACGACAAGAATTATGTAATATATGTGACGTGATGTTTCATTCATAATTATTGTGTTTTATTAGCATGTTTAATCCTTGAATAATTTAGTTATTCTAAACGTCCATAGTCGATCATAGTTGTGGGAGCAATTATGAAGTAAGACTAATATGAATTGGATTGGTTGACTTTTATGGGTAAAAGTAGCAAAAGGTTGCAACCAAATTCATAGGTACTTGTCAGTGAACAAGTATTGGACTTGACCCGTTTCAAGATCACTCCATGGATCATCATCATAAGTGATTCTTGAATAAAGGTATTATCATTGTATCCTTTGACCTGAGATACATATTTGGGACTCAAGTATAGAGTGTACTATGCTTTGATATGGTTTACTGTTGTTCTTGAAATACAGACAACCATAAAGGCCATACTCATGCATAGTACTAACTATATGAGAGGCGTATGTAGTCAAGACGGGATTTGTTCCTCTTATGTGTTGAGAGTTAGACATCTAAGGCGCCTGTTTGAAAGTTAAACATAAAATGAGAATGATTAAGATCCATGTCTCATGTTCAACAAGATGTCTGTGACAAAGGGATAATTGATAGATAACCTTATACATCAATTAGAGCCTCGTGTTTTCTGAAGAATTGAATGTTGTTGAATGGCACAAAGTCATGTGTTATTGGGGGCAGTGAAATGTTCCTAGACGTTTTCCACTGTCGGTATCATTCTATGATGCAACCCTGTGCAAGTGGGAGATTGTTAGTTCTATATGCCCAAGGATGATCATAAAATAATATTACTAATAATACATGATCCTATAGGGTCACACCAACAACAAGTTTGACACCAATTGATCATTTAGAACGTTAAATTTGATTTAACATCAAATGATACTAAACTTGCAATTTAATCTTGTAGGTTATTATTATTTGAGGTAAATAATAATAACTACAAAAATTAAAGGTTGATTAATAATTCATATGTGATGAATTAATTAAGTGTAACAATTAAATTGTTTAAATTGTTAAACGATTTAATTGATTTATAAGTAAGCCTTTTATTTAATTTAATTGGTAAATTAAATTATATATATATATATATATATATATTGTTATATATATATATATATATATATATATATATATATATATATATATATATATATATATATATATATATATATATATATATATATAATTATACAATTAAGATTGTATATTTAGATGGTTTATTTATGTATATGATTATGGGTTAAATGTTATCCCATTTAAGAAATAAGAAGATGTATTATTTATAAGGTTTTATTATCTAAGTTTTATAAATAATAACAACCCACTAGCACTTCATTTGT
Source organism: Cichorium intybus (assembly GCA_023525715.1). NCBI lineage: Eukaryota > Viridiplantae > Streptophyta > Magnoliopsida > Asterales > Asteraceae > Cichorium > Cichorium intybus. The sequence continues at coordinate 57,478,572 of CM042016.1, read as the reverse complement.
CATCATAAAATCAGTCATATTGGAAGGAAAAGAATGCATTAAGAACTTAAAAGAAAAGGAAGATGCCTTGTGTCTTCTAGCTTTTGATTATAGAAATCAAATGGATCTTTCTTTTAAGCTAGTTGCATGTGCTTTTCTTTTGCCTTGGTGGGATATATGTTGGACGAATTTGAGGGCATGTGTACATCATTCTTGCTTCAAGAAATCAGCCAAAAACTCTCCTAAAGTTCTTAAAAAAAATTGGTTTTTGGTTTCATAAGAAAAGGAGTCATATCTTGCAAGTTGTGGAACTAGCATTCAAGGGTGTTCAAGCTTGTGGTGGATCAACTATAGAGGGATTCTAATTTGATTCCTAGCTATCAAAATCATCCAAACCAAACCCAAGAACAAAGGTTATGATCTTGAACTTAATCTATGTTTGTTCTTCATCTTATCTCTACATGCATGTAGCATGATCCTCTTGAAAATGGAATTTGTGTTCATGATTTTATGCTTCCGTTGCAAACTCTTGTTTTTGAAACTAATTACATGAACCATGATTTACAACAATAGCTACCCCCAACTGGTTCCGAATTAGAGCCCTACCTCATTACTGCCCTACTTACACACTCCCCAAATGAGTCAATATTTAGCCCATAATCATGCGGTTACAGGTTCCAACCCTATCGAGACCTCATACCTTGGAGCTCCTCCTCCAATAACTGAAAGCATACCACTTCTAAATCCTCGAGAAGGTACAAGTCAACCTAATGATGACAAAGATTGGAGTGTAGAAGATCTTTTCTCGCTTCTTTCTGATTCTCCGGTTTAGGTTAGTAGTTTTGTAAACTTTTCTTAATGTATTAATATTAAGTTGTAGTAATGAATTAAATATATTGACGTGTTACTATAATTTTAATAATTTCATAGATTCAATATAATATTCATGTTGTTCCCTTAATTTCATATTCCTCCCCCACTTAGACTAAAGTCCAAGTCTGTTTATTCGATTTATAATTTTTTTACGAGCCCTTACTCTCGAACAAAAACCAAGTCCACTCTGCTCAGCCAACAACTTGCATCAGGGGCAAACACCATCTCAATAAACATGTTTTGATAATGTAAAGACGTTTACATCAACCACCATATGTTACTCATCCGCTTGCGACCCTAGTCAACACCTCTATCGTCAGTTACCTCAATCACGAGCGAGTGATCCAGACTCTCAACCCACACGACCTGATCAATCACTCAAGCAAGATCAATACAAGGGTAGGTAGCCCCACTATTACACAGCACTAGGCATGTACAGAGTCGACTTAAAAATACCCGCTATCATCTCAGGCGCCGCTTGCACCTCTTTGACCGTGAGTTGGAAAACTCACCCTTGCATCCTCTAGTCCCTGTCTGACTTGTTCGCCCATTAGTTGCATGAAAAATAGCTTCCACAATAGCACTTTGACATTCTCCCTTTCAACAGTCTTTAAGCTCAGTAATCAACTTAAGCATGATTGGTCCAACCAAACTGGTATGATCACATCTTAATTGTTCCTACTAAACCTCACAATCAACATTCAACAATCGAATGGATAAAGGTTTACCACATTACACTAGCATTTAAGTCGACTATGCTAGACACTCACATACTCAGCTCCTTGGATCCTTCGTGACGAACTCCCGACTCAAACGTAGATCCTGTGCTTTCGATAGTAGGAGCTCTACTACTACCTTCCACACCTATCCATGTTCGTTCCAAGACCCGTCTCGAAATATCCAATTCGCTTCTCATCGATAATTTTAACACATATGCCCTTACAAGGCATATGTCAACCCTTCTAGGAATACTTGGAATCCCACCCCCACCCTGCTATTCTAACTAAGACGGAACTTCCTCCAGTGATGACAGATTGTTTCGCGAACGTAGTTGTATACAATATCAAACTAAACAGTCTTTCAAATAATAGAATCTTCCCTAAGGCAACAACCAAACAAGGAACATGCAATAAGGTCAACTCACACATTCTATGACTATTCAGTCCATATTGTATACAACTTAATGGAAATCTCTAAGCAACCTATCGGCACTAGCATACAGTTCTATTAGCAAATAACAGATAATAATACAACAATGTATGATCTCTACCAGGTATTTCAGCAAACATATACCATATGTTTTTTTTAACATCCACAATATTAAATACTTAACCCTTTTCTCATACTGGTGTCGGCTGGCGGTACACACTGTGTCTTCAGTTCACCCTTCATAAAACATCTTTCTTTCGTAAAAATGTTTTAATAAAACTCTTAAGCCTCAACTTGAGTCCAGAACTCACTAAGTGAGCCTGATTCTCTCAAGCTGTGCTCTGATACCAACTTGTAACATCCCAAAATTTTAGGGTAAAATTAAAAAAAAAATTAAACGGACACTTCAATATAAGAAAAGCCACTTAATTAATTTTGACAAAATTACATAACTTATAAGTTTAATGAAAACATCCCAGGATTAAAAAAAGTTAATGAAATCACAACATAGCGGAACTTCCATTCAAAAACAGTCCTCCAATGAAGCAGCACAGTGTATACACGTCACGCCTTGCCATCAATGGTACCTGATGTACCTGAAACAGTAGTTTATATAGGGAAAGGGTAAGCACGGAGCTTAGTGAGTTCCTCAAAATACCATACGATCCATCACATAACATACAACACACAATAACCATTCATATGTCTGTAAGACTCACGGGCTATCCCTGTTCCGCCTGAAGACTCACGGGCAGTTCCCGTTCTGTCTTATCGCTCGCAGGCTTTTCCCGTTCCGTCTAATGACTCGCAGACTATTCCCGTTCCGCCTATTGGCTCGCGGGCTATCCTGTTCCGTCCACAAACAATCATTATCATAGCAATAATTCATACAATTATCATAACAGGTAAGATCACCTTAGTCTAACATATTTTCCTTCCTACGCATGCAATATCACCTATAGTATAGTGAGAAGACTCACCTGATTATAGTTGACTATATCGTTTATCTTTCTCGGCTTTGTATTTCCTTTAACTTTAACTGTTAACATAATAAGAAATCTATCATTTCTTAATCCTTAACTATATTATAGTCGCATCATTAAACCCTTCAATAATTCCAATATGATACTCCATGATTTATCAAATAAAGAACGGCCAGGTAGAAAATTAGATGGGGTGGCAGGATCCTTTCAGCATTTTAGCCTTTCGGAAAATCCAACAACCAGATCCCAAGTAATCGGCCTAGTCACCGTCCTCGTAAGTCGTAAGTAAATCAATCGGTATTATTTTCGGAAATTACGAATTGTTATAATAACGACATTTTAAGGTTTTTGTTTACTATTGTTAGAAATTAGTATAATATAACATATGTTATACTTATTAAATATTCTACTTCTTAACAAAAACTATTTTACAATACCTAATTAAGCTATAGAAAGGTTTGTAGTTACCTTATGACCAGTCGTCGAGATCTATAACTCCTTCGTTAGGCTTTTAAGCTTCCTTCCGCTCACTTGTTTACACTCTAGTGCTTAGAAACCTCTATATATTGGATTGAGATTTAGTTGTGTGGTTTATGAGATGTTTTGAGGGGTATTTATACTTGAATTCTTGAATAAAAAATGGCATGACACTTTTGACAAAAGATTTTAATAATATAACTTTGTTGAAATTAATACCTTCTAGAATCAGTCTGTTCAAGACTGGTTTAGCCGACTTTAAACCCATGAAATTCACGTTTTTATTTGATATTCCAGAAATGTATCTCAATACCTTTCCAGGGATGTATTTTACGTATTTATATGATTTTTCTATGATTTATTATGAATTTTTGAAAACATACTATCTAATCTGTCAATTCCGAACTAATCAGTAAAGATTGCATTTTTTACCATAGATAATATCATTTTCAAGCTTACTATTATTTTTGGTAATTGTACTAGACTCAATTTTTAAACTTTGTGCACTGGTTTGAGATCCAAACGATTTTCCTAGAATTAATTATGATTTTTCTAAAAACGACACAAAATGCTGATTTTCATATGAAATTGTAACTAAAGTTTTTCTTAGCTTTATAACTACCAAAATCATATAATTCCTAACAATCTTATTTTAAGTATATGTTATAATCAGGATACGGGTCTTACACTCACCGACACATCGTAACACCTCGAAATAGTCTTAGGGTGCAGCCGTGCAGTCATGTGGACTAAAGATCCTGAGAACCATGGAAAGTCACAGTACATAGAATGAAGTTGTTAGTGAGAATGACGGTATGACCAAAATTGAAATATCATCGGAAGGATATCCGATCGGATGAAGTGTATTAATGTATAACATATGAATACGTGGAAAGAGTGAAAGGTCAAGTAGACATAGATACATAACACGAATTAAATAGTTTAAAAGGAATCTAGAAACTGATAATAGTTTTATGTAAAATCCGACTTGGTGATTACCTCGTGGAGACTTGGTAATTAGGCAAGAGCAGCCACCAGTCAGATTGTATGTTTCAATTTTGCATGTTTCACTTCCCGAATAATTTGATTATTCAAAAGTCCACAGTCGCTCATACTTTTCGGGAGTAAGTATGAACGAAGACTGTCGTGAACTGGTTTGTAGATTGTCTAAGGAGTTAGACATTGCAGTAAGACTGCTACAACGTTCATGAGTACTTAGAAATAGAGATTTGAGTATTGGACAAACCCGCGCTCAATAGATTGCTTCATGGATTACATCACGAGCAATGTTGAGACGATAATATCGTATGACCTTGAAGCGAAGACATATGAGTTGAAATTTACGAGTCGGTTGTGCATTGATAATGCGAAAACGCATCGGTAACTCGATGTTACAAAACGCATTGTTGTGTACGATTTGATAAGTAAAAGACACAATCATATGAGTCGAAGCTTATTCGTTCCGTGAACCTGATGGGAAACAGATATCTGTAGGCCGCTCGATGATTTTGAAGTTGACTAAAGTGCTGGCCAGTCGAGAATAAATTGATGTGTTCAATTAGAAGTCTTAAAGTCATAAGCAGAATCGGAAATCGGGAAACAGAGTATCAGATAGAGATTGATCTCAATCCATGTCTCGTGTCTGAAAATATCTTGTTGGACGAAGGATCATATGATCACTTATCTATGGACAGAACTGACTGGGTCAGAGTTTGGCAACAGTTTCTTGGAAGCTGCAGGTTGTTTATTAATCAGAAGATAAATTAAAGTCATAGACTTATCCAAGTGGGAGACTGTTGGATTAGGTGTCTAAGCCATGACTTTACATTTATATTTATCTTGTTAATTGAAGCAAAGTCCATTTGGGTTGCCCTCATAGCTGGAGGTTAGGATAGAGTTCAGTAGAGTAAAAGGTTGATTTATTAATTGTTTAATAAATCAATAGAATTAATTAAATGGTTTATTAATATATTTAAGTGTTAATATATTAATTAGAAACTATAATAATTAATTAAGATATAATCTTGAATTAATTGGATTTAATTCAGTGATTAAATTAATTAATTAAAAGTACAGGGACTGGCTTTGTAAATCCAATAGTTGAATAAAAGGCTAGCCAGTGGAAGCCTCAAGTTGGGCGAAATTATGGAGGCCATCTCCATAATTTCGAAACCCTAGTTAGGGTTTTTAGAGGCTTGCCCAAATGGATAACAGGCTTGTCCATTAAGGGGCTTCTCTAGGGTTTCTGCTGTAGCCTCTTGGAGGCTATATAAGGAACCCTCTGGAGGCTCAAAACCTGCGCCACTTTTCAACCAGAATTACTCTGCTGGACTGTCTTCTCCATTGCTTGGGTGTGACTTCATTTGAGGCAGGATCTCTTTGCTGCTAGCTTCAAGAACAAGATCAAAAGGTTGGTTATTCTTCATTTGATCTTTAGAAATAATTGTTGGCTTTAGGATTTTAGTTTATTATCTTCATAGAAGAAAACATAGATCTTTCTAGGGTTGCATGTGAACCATAAGAAATTATTTGTTCATTGTTTGCTAGAAAACCCTTCAGTGTTACACCCCACGCTATCGTACCCGACTTGGGGAGCTCCGTTCCCGACAGGTCCTCGGGGCGATCCGCTTTGATCGTTCCCGATAGGTCCACAAAGAGTCGTCTTTCAAGAGAGAGAGCTCATATTCAAAGAGAACAGTGGGAGTACATTTAAGAGTCAACCAATGAAGGAACCTTAGAAGATACTAGCACTCAACGAGAGGAAGAAGTTTCTGTTGAACCGATAAACAACTCATTACCTTTTAGATGTTCCAGTAGAGTTAGCATGCCGCCTAAGTTCTAGTTCTATGGTTTCCATATTACTATAGATGGCGACATGTTTGTCAGTGATAGGATACTAGTAAATCTTGATGAGCCAGCTAACTACAAGGAAGCAGTAGCAGGCCTTGAGGCTGCTAAATGGAAAGAGATAATGGGCAACGAGATCAAGTCCATGTATGATAACCAAGTTTGGAATTTGGTTGATAATGTACCACGTCGAAAGACTGTTGGGTGCAAATAGATCTTCAAGAATAAGACTGACATGGATGGAAAGGTACACACTTTCAAGGCTCGACTGGTTGCGAAGGGATTTACTTAAACCCCTGGGGTTGACTATGATGAAACCTTCTCACCGGTAGCCAAGATAAAATCTATTAGGATAATGCTCGCCATAGCTGCATTTCACGATTATGAAATTTGGCAGATGGATATCAAGACCGCTTTCCTCAACAGGAAGTTGGCTGAGGATGTTTACATGAATCAACCAGTGGGTTTTGTAGATGCAAAGTTTCCCAATAAGGTGTGCAAGCTTGAAAAATCAATCTACGGATTGAAACAAACATCTCGTAGCTGGAATCTCTGCTTTCATGAGAAAGTCAAAGAGTTTGGTTTCTCTATGAGCAAAGATGAGTCCTGTGTTTATATCAAGGCTAGTAGGAGTATAGTGAATATTCTAGTGTTGTATGTCGATGGCATACTACTCATGGAAAATGACATTCCAACCTTGCAAGAAGTTAAATCTTGGCTTGGAAAGTGTTTCGCCATGAAAGACCTTGGAGAAGCTGCCTATATTATTGGGATAATAATTTTAAGATATAGAAAGAAGAGACTAATTGGACTTAGTCAAAGTACATATTTGGATAAAGTACTAAAGAGGTTTAGTATGGAAAATTCTAAGAAATAAGAGCTACCTATATAGAGCAATGTCAAATTGAGTAAGACTCAAAGTCCTAGTCTAGATGATGAGATAGCTGATATAAGTTAGGTACCTTACGCTTCGACTGTAGGGTCGATCATGTACGCTATGATATGTACTCGCCCTGATGTGTCCTTTACCTTGAGCATGGTCAGTTGCTATCAGGGAAATCCGGGGAAGGCTCATTGGACAGCGGTTAAGAAAATTCTTAAGTATTTGTGGAGGACGCAGGACATGCTTCTAATCCTTGGTGGTAGTGATATGTTGAGAGTAAGTAGGTATAGTGATGTCAGCTTCCAGACAGATAGAGACAACTTTCGGTCTCAGTCAGGCTGGGTGTTTCTTCTAAACGGTGGAGCGGTAACTTGGAAGAGTTCCAAACAAGAAATGGTGGCTGATTCAACTTGTGAATCAGAGTACATAGCTGCAAGTGAAGCATCAAAAGAAGCGGCTTGGATGAGGAATTTCATCGGTGACCTCGGAGTAGTCCCGACCATTCAGGAGCCAATGGAACTTTTATGTGATAATGAAGGAGCGGTTGCTTTGACTAAAGAGCCGAGAGATCATGGAAAGTCCAGATACATCGACAGAAAGTACCATTACATCAGACATATAGTAGAAGAAGGTCACCTCATTGTGAGGAGGGTATCATTTGAAGAGAACCCTACAGATCCTTTGACAAAGGCTCTGAGTAGGGTCAAGCACAGTCAAGATGCTAGGAGCATTGGTCTGAGAGATGATATTAGTTTTAGTAGTTAGATAGTTATCTTGAAATTTGTAACAAAGTAAATGTAATTGACTTTTGGTGATTAAATAGTGGATAATCATTTATGAGTATTGTTTACTGCTATTTGTCAATTGTTTAATATTGTTTTTCATTTTGCATGTTTTACTTCCTGAATAGTATGATTATTCAAATTCCACAGTCGCTCATACTTTTGGAAGTAAGTAGTGAATCAAGACTGTCATGAATTGAATTGTAGATTGTCTAAGGAGTTAGACATGGCAATAGTATTGCTGCAATGTTCATGAGTAATTAGAAATGGGGATCTGAGTAATGAATAAACCCACGCTCAGAGAATTACTTTATGGATTCTACGAGTAATTTGAGACGATAATATCTTATGATCTTGAAACGGAGATATATTAGTTGAAATTTACAAGTCGGTTGTACATTGGTAGTGCGTAAACGCATCAGTAACTTGATGTTATAAAACGTATTGTCATGCAAGATTTGATGAGTAAAGGATACAAGTATATGAGTCAAAGTTTATTCGTTCCTTTTTCCCTAACGGGAAAAGCAATATCTTTGGGCCCCTCGGTGATTTGGTGTTGACTTATAGTGCTAGGCCCAGCCAGGACTGAATTGATGTGTTCAATTAGAAGTCCCTATATAATCACAAATCAGAAATTGGGAAACAAAGTATTGGACAATGAGATTGATTCCAATCCATGTCTCATGTCTGCATGATATCTTGCAGAATGGAGGATTATATGATCAATTATCTTAGGACGCGTAACTAACTAGGTCAGAGTTCGACAACAGCTTTTGGAAGCTACAAATTGCTGATCGATTTAGAAGTTATACTAGCAGTTATAGTTATTAGACTTATCAAAGTGGGAGACTGTTGGATTAGGTGTCTAAGACCATAACTATAATTGATATATACTTGAATTGATAGTAGCATAGTCCTTTGGGTTGCCCTCAGTAGTCCAACTGGTATTAAGGTTAATAGAAAGAGAAATAAATAGTTTATTAATTTGTTATGTGATAATAAATTAATTAAAAACTAGTTTGGAATTAATTAGAATTAACTAGAATTAATTTGGGATTAATTTAAAGTGCAGGGGCTGGATTGTAATTGTTCAATAGTTGAAGAATAGAAACGTATGGTCGAGGTAACACGTGTGCTGCGGGCACGAATTGTCGCGACACGCGCGTCGTGGACAACTGAAAAGGGTTTGGAGATAAAATATTTATCTCATTTGAATTCAAATAAGGTTTATCATTTATCACCCTTGAAGCTATAAATACCTCTCCCCTGTCACATTATTCTCTGCCCCATTCCTGTAGACAGTTCTCTGGAATTTTCTCTTCTCTCTTAAGCATAATATATAATCCTTATCTAAGGTTTTATAGCGAGCTTTTCTTAATAAAATAATTAAGATAATTAACCTTTGCTTGGAATTTTGGGTGTGAACCATTAGAGGCACGACACTTGTGGTGCTTTGCTTCTGAGAGATCAACGAGACAAGGAATAATTGTTATTTGCTATAATAACAATAAGGTATGTAATCCTGAAACCCTCTTTAGTAATTTTGATTATACATAAGGTTTCCTTTAGATGTTCTTATTTATATGTTCAATAGAGAAAACATAGATCCTTTAGCTTGCATGTGAACTTAAGAGTTTAAGTTTATTTGTTTGCTCATTCTCCATCATCTCTACCGTCCACCTGTGTCATCACTGATGGAATCCCTAACCAAAAACTAACCCATTGCGACCTAAATATCGTTGGATGACTATGATTCACAGGAACGACTCCATCAAGCCGACCGACAGTTGCTAATTGTCGATGCTTTATACTGTCATTGGTACCCACCGTCTAGTGATTACACCAACCTCCATTGACAATTGACTATCACCGGTCTCCACTGTCACTCTATATAAAATTTTATGCCTGATTTCAAGTTTTGTTGCATAAATCTATAATACTGTGTATTTGATTTCAAGTATTTGAGTTTGATTTCAAGTGTATCTACATAAATTGAATTTAAAATTTCAAGTACTGTTGTATGTATAATTTCTATTTCAATTTTGAATATGGATTTCAAAAATGATATTTGCTTGAATTTGATGTATTATCAAGTCTTAATGATAAAACATAACACCCGATTTCAAGGCCTAATGATAAATCTGGTTTTAGAACTGGTTTCTAATTTGGTAGGGATGGGTTCACCGAAGACTTAGAATTTGATATATGAGAACTGGTTTCAGGTTTTGGATTTGAGTTGTAGATTCGATTTTGATTTTGGATTTGAGTAACAGGTCCGATTTTGGATGTATTTTAGATTTATAGGGACAAGAGAGTTCGTCAAAGACTTGGTGGGGATGGGAGAGTTCGTCGGAGATGGTGTCGTGAGGTAGTCTATGTTCCATTTGGGAAAGAAAGATGATTAATGTGGATGGCTCCTTCAAACAATATATTAATAAATAATAAACAAAACCAGAAAAATAGATAAGGATACTATAGTCTTTTATGTCTGGTAGGGACCACCCGCGCAACAATATTACATAAAGAAATCTTATATCCTCATAACCATGTGAAATAATGACAAGTGGATTAAAATATAATTAATTTTATTGAATATGACACTTATTATTATTTCGAATGGTTAAGAAAATGAGTAGAGGAAAAATTAGAAGGATATAAGATTTCTCTATTACATAATAAGAATGGTCCAAATTAAAAAAGGAAACTAAAGACCAAACACACAAACTATGCAAACCACAGGGACCATTAGTGTAATTTACTCCGGGAGTAATTTAGAAGCCATAAATAAAAGGAGAGTCAGCCATCGACTAAAACTCCGTTGCAAAACCCTAGCCATGGCAGAGCTCAAGAGCAACGAAGAAGAGCATGCATCACCTCCAAAACGAAAGCCAATTGTCGACACTGCAGATGTCGATTCCACAAAGAAGCAAAAGACAGAAATTCATACCGATAACAATTTCTCCGATTCCGCTGTCGCCGCCGCTGACACCGAACAGAAAAACACCATCCAAGACGAAGGCTCAGACGAAGAAGACGAAGAAGAAGACTATGAAGGCGTAGAGGATGACGATTCAGACGACCATGAAGACGATGCTGAACATCACAATGGCGAAGCTGAAATCGATCGAAAGGGGAAAGGGGTAATGAAAGACGATAAAGGTAAAGGGAAGATGATTGAAGAATCCGAAGAAGAGGATTCGAGCGATGATAATCACGAACTCGGTAGTGAATCCGACGGTGACAGTGATCTGTCTGATGATCCTTTGGCGGAGGTAGATTTGGACAACATTCTTCCATCACGAACAAGAAGTCGTGTGGTTCGTCCTGGAGTTTCTATTTCCAACGATAAATTCCCCAAGAACACCGATGCTTAACATTCTGAGGTTAGCTTAGCCGCGTCTAAATTTTGCAATTAGAATTCCGAATGCAAATATGTTGTTTGTTTGAAAACAGCATTCCAATTGCTGATGAACACAGAACACATTAATGCATTTCAACTTATTATAATTCTGTCTATATGATGAATCGTTTTCACTGTTTAATTATAAACTTGTATTCGATTGTTGATTTGAAATGCCAAATACTTTCAGTATAGATTTTGCTTGATACATGACATTGCGGTTTTTTTAGCTACTATACAACAAGATTGCTAAATATGGCTGTTAATCCTATAATCGCTTATGTTTGAACCAGTTTCTATCATTGGTTATTGGAATCATCACTTTATTCTTCTATATTGTTGGTCAATTGGTATCATTTTGGTTTAATAAACGTGTATGCTGTTAAAAATGTCCTATTGTTGGGTTTGAAATGCAAAATTAACGAAGTACTTCCATGTATAATGTATTATAGCATTCTTCTTTCATTTTTTCTATTACAGCATTGTACTTTTACATATTTTTTATATGTCAATTGTCAAGGCAGTATTTACATATTTTGAGAACTCTATTCTATTAAAAATTGTACATTAAATATTTTTTAATAGAATTTACTTTGCGAAAATCAGCCAAATTATAACTGTGTAAAATGCTTTTTAATGGAGTTTCCATATAATAGGACAAAATTTTAAAAATACAATGCTATAATAGGAAAATATGAAAGCAAGACACTATAGTCAAGGAACTTACATTGTTATTTTTTGAGTTTAACCCTTTAAAAGAAATACCAAACTCCCAGTCAGTCATTATATTATTGTCATTGGTGTCTATATGAGTCTAAAAAAAAAAAACCAAACTAGTTTCTTTATAATTTTTGTCTGAAACATGCAATATAACTATAAACTTTGCATATGCACTATTAAGTGGAAACATCGTGTATAAGAATTGTCCGAAATGAGATTTCCACTTGCATTAATCGTCATATTGATACCTTTAATTTAGAACCTTTGTTGTAGCATAGAAATTCCCAAATACATTAGGCATTATATAGAACTGCGTAAAATGTCATAAAAATCTTTGGCGTTTGTAACGTGTTTTTATGGTATTTTGTTTGATAGATAAACTAATTAATTATCCGTGGCTATGCCTTGTTTTCTTTATGCGCATTTGTGTTACTAATAACGCCATTAATATTCCGTAGACAACTTTTTTATGGATAGACTATAAAAAGAAGCGATTGGCATCCGAAATACTTGAAAAATGGACTAAAGGCAAGGCAAGAAATAGCAATGTACATTCATTTATTTGTATATTATAACATCCTATTTTTATTTCTTTGTATTCAATTTTTTTTTTACCATATCAAGAGATCACATTTTGAAAAATCTATCCAATTATGGCATTTTACTTTCAATATTTTTCTTATTAAGACGTTGCACTTTAACAAATCTATCTGATTATAGCATTGTACTTTTAACTCTTTTCTTATGAGGACATTATACGGTTATACCTTGAAAGCGGCTTACAAGAAATAGAAAAGTACCGTTATTCATTTGTGTATTGTAGCATGCTACTTTTATCTCTTTTTGTTACAACATCCGACTCTCAAATATTTGCCCAACAACCTCTGTAAAAATACACAAAAGGTTTCAGTTATGAGTTGTAATACAATCACCATAATTCATCACAAGTTAATACATATTTGCAAGAAATAGCAACCTACTTTCATTTATTTGTGTATTATAACATCCTTTTTTGTTTCTTTCTGTCACAACACTGTACTTTCAAATTATTTCTAAGTAAGACATTGTATTTTGAAAAACCGATCCAATTATACTTCTATTTTTTTTTTCTTATTAGGATATTCTACTTTAAAAATATGTTAATATCATAAAAGACCCTATATATTGGGGTTTTTTTTTTTGTATTAAACAAAAACTTATTTTTTCCTAAAAAAAACATTGCGTTTTTTTTTTTTTTTTTTCGATTTGGCCCTTTTAGCAGGTTTTCCGGTAAAAGTCCGGTTTTAGACAAAAAAAATTCGGAGAAACCCTCGAAGTTTTTTTTTTTTTTTAAAAACCCTCAACTTTTTTTTTCCCAAAAAAACCTCTCATATTTGAAAAACCTTTTCTTTTTGGCTCATAATTTCCCAGTTGATTGTGTTTTTGATAGTTTTTAACATTAAAATATGAAGGAAACATTTGATTTTTTTTTTTTTCAAAACAAAGTGAAAGATGCCATGTCCAATTCTTGTTGGTAAGTGCATATCAAAATCTATTTGTAGGATGCTTAAAGATTGTAGCACGTGAAGAACAAATGTCTAGTCAGGCTTGACGATGTGTTTAACGTGAAAAAATTGAAAACTTAAATTAGATTCAAATGAACAATAACAACACAGAAGTTGTACAGAAATGTGATGTTTGAGAATATAATACGCTCTAAGCGATATCAAAATACAACCAAAACATTGACTCCACAAGCAATTACATATTAGGGAGCTGATGAGGCAATTGTGACGATCAATTCACATTATTATAGTATTATACAACAAAGTAACCAAATGTAAGAAAAATAAATTGGGATACATGAAGGACATGCATGCATATGCAGATCATGAATCGAAACTGTGGAGTGAAAAATTGGAGGTAGATGTAAAGGATGAATAGAGAAGGAGGTTATTGGATACGCGGATGACGTTTTTTGTTTCAAACATCCCAGATTGGTGGACGAAATCAGATCTTTGGAAGATTCTTAAAGGTTATGGTATAATCGTTGATGTATATATTGCTAAGAAAAAAAAAATACAAGAATGGGACAAACTTTGGGGTTGCCAGAGTTTTGAAGGTGTGGAATGCATTTGAAATGGTGCGGAAACTTAGCACCATAAAGATTGGTAATCTGGTTCCAAACGCAAACATAAGTACGATTAAGGGAAATACGTTGATTAGGCCACCGAATCACCCAACACGGAAGGAAGAACCAACTTTCGGCAGTTGAACTGTGACATATACTAGTAATATAAACCTACTAATTAGAGGAGATGATTGTTACTAGGGGTTGCAATTCCAACCCGAACCTGTCAACCCAACCCAATATATTGTAGGTTGGGTTGAGATTTTCAACCTATTTAATTAAACGGGCCGATCTGTTTAATCCGTTTAATTAAATGTGTTAGGTTAGGGTTGAAATTTTCAACCGGATTTCAATCCGCCAACTCAACTAAAACTTTTAATATATATATATATATATATATATATATATATATATATATATATATATATATATATATATATATATATATATATATATATATATATATATATATATATATATATATATATATATCATTTATTTAATATTATTATTTAATTAATTGTTATATTATAATTATTTTTTATTTAGATAATTAGTATTTAATGCTTTATTTGGAATCCAAAAAAACTAGTCAACTTACAACACACGTATCCTATTATTGTCGCTGCCCTACACTTCTCTCACATGAAATTGGACTTTCAGTTTCTTATCTCCTAGAGTCGCCTTCTCGTTTCTCTTTCAAACCCTAATTTGGCATTCTTTTCATATCAAGAAGATGAAGTCATAAAATAGAAATGGAGTCTCAGTTTCTCTTTAAATTGGTCAACCCAGGTTCAACCCAATTATTAAACAGGTTGGGTTCAAAAAATGCTAAACATGTCAACCTGATTTCAACCTATTTATTAAAAAGGTTGGGCTGGGTTGAAATTCGTCAACCTGTTTACTTAAACAGGTTGGGTTGGGTACATATTTTCAACTCATTTAATTAAACAGGTCGACCCGTTTACAACTCAACCCAACCCATTGCCACCCCTAATTGTTACACACATGTGAAAATAAACAATCAAAAGTCGTGTGCAGAAATGGTAACAGAGCATAAGGAAACCTCCCTGGATAGTATTACAATTCCATCACAATTCAAACCACGATCAAATCTCTGGCTTAAGATTTTTTTGATCGGAGAATTAAAGAACTATGGCTGCCTCACTACTTTCTTCAACATCATCAAAGCATATAGAAGTATTAATGCAACAGTAAGGTATATGGGGGGTCTAATGGTGTAATCGATTTCAGTAGTACATTTGAAGCAGAACAATTCTTGGAAAATAAACGTCAATATTGGGAATTTTGGTTTGCATGGTTGAAAAGATGGTATGGATCGAATTGTCAAAAACTAAAAGCAATATGGATTAAAATTATTGGTGTGCCTGTTGAACTATGGGATCCACAATCTTCTCATTCATAACCGGGAATTTTTTGGGAGAGTCCTAGTCCCCAACGATTGTCCCCTTGATGCTGCTAATGTATCTTATAGCAGAGTAGTCAAAGCTATAGAATGTCCAAAATGCCCTTAAGGTACTTTACCTTAGAAACACTCCTACACTTATACATAATTTTTCCAGATTTTAGATTGGTCATAACTGATATCCAAAATTTACAAATTTATATATTTAGAAATGTGAGAAAGAGCTTTACACATCTTTTCAGTGAACTAAGGCTGGATATGTCCAGATTTCTCGGTACAGTCCCGCAAACATGGGCACTTGACCATTTTTGTCATTTTTGGGCTATTTTTAAACCTTCATAACTTATTTGTTATAACTCCAAATGGCCTGAATATTTTTCCTATATTCTTGTTACATCAAATATTACCAAAGTCACTTGGATAACCTTTTTCCAATTCATTTTAGATTTTTGAGATATTAATTTCCAAAGATTGCTTAATAATCACTACACTTTTTGTCCTCAAAATTCTCATTTGCCCTTATGTCTCTATAACTAAATTCTAAATGAAGTGATATATCATAATGACTTAATAAAAGGTATTGAAACATAAGTTTTCATATTTTTACCTTTTTTGACCATTATGCCCTTGTATCACAAAAGTAATAAATGCAAAACCTTAAATTTTTAAATATCAAATATACGTATATTCGTTTATTATCGTATATCAAATTTTAGTTGTCACAGCTTCCTTGAGGTCCTGGGTTAAACAACCCTATTTAATAAATACTTTTTTCAAACACACTATTTTATCCAAAACTCTTTATTTTTCTCTCTCGTTTCTTTTCGATTCTTTTTTTCTTTTGTATTGTTATTTTCATTCTCTCATCTTTCTTTTTCTTTATTAAACCTTGGAAACCGGGAGTAGTGTAGAAGCCATAAATAAAGAGTTATTGTCATCAAAACCCCACAAACTTCACCTTTTGCATTTAAACGGTCACCAAACTAAATTTTGTGCCTTTTAGACCACTAAAATAACAAAATCCAAGTCATTTACTCCATTTTGGAATAAACAAAGGGGTCTCCCAGTAACCAATGTGATGTAGACGTTGACCGAAAAGTCTCCTTCCCCCAATGTTCACATGGCGCTAACACGACGTCCATGTTGATTTTCTTAAAATCTAAATCTATAATTAAAAGAGAAATGAAGCCACTGTCACCCATCACCACCACCATCTCCAACCACTAACGACCACAATCACCACCCACTACCGTCATAATCACCACCACTACACCAATAAACCGCACGTCCAAGAACAAAAAACTGAACTAGACATCAAAAGTCAAAAATTGAATTCATAAAGCTTCATAGTTGTGTCCAGTCACCACTCTCGATAAAACAAAAACCGTCCTATATCATTAGAAAGCACAAACTATTATTCTTCTTAATTAATTATCATACACCCATTACCAATAAACAAGTCGTAGAGGCTAGAACCCAAAACACTAGAGACAAACAAGACAAGTTGTAATCCCTAGGGTTTGTCCGTCAACGAGAGTACGAAAAAACAAGATAACATGTGACAACCGTCAAAAATTGGTCAACGAAAGTCAACAAAAGTCAACCGAAGCATACATTAGGTTAACTTGTGAAATGTAATTTTCATAACCTTTACGTTGTATTATTGAATATTATAATACTACATACGCTAGTTGAAGTCAATTATCGAGTAAACGCTATAAATACGTATAATAAATTATAGTAGCGTAGAAATTCGATAATAACACAAATATTATTTTGGTATTAATAATATTCATAACGCGATGTATTCGTGTTTGCGAATCCATAGACATATAGAACGTCGAAAATGGAGTTTGAATGTAAAAGTTACAGCAGTTCAGTCGCTGGAAACAATAAATGTACACAGGAATTGGGAATTAAAATGCATTACGTGGTGCCTTAAACATTAAATATGAAATAACGTAACACATTATGGTCTAGTATTTAATTTCATAGCCCGATTATTTTTCTGGTAAAATGTCAAATAACGCGTATTCGGAGGAATACCACACTTAAACGCTTATATATTCGCCTAACGAGTTGGGAATCAATATAAATGGATGTTTACTAATATTTTTATGATTAATATTGATTAACATATTTATTAGTAATTATATCTCCCAAAACTTATAAAAATACGCAAAACGTTTTACCGCTTTTTATAAAAACAACAATATTTATACAATACTTGTGTATTATTTATAAAAGGCTAGAACCCTCACCCTACCCCCTCCCTTGGCTGGCCATGAAGCCACCATCACATCTTTTCCATAGGATACATATCTTGTATATATTATTTGTACAAACAAATCCTAAAAGTAGATTAGTAAAATCTTGTAATTTCCAATGCAATATCATCCAACCCCTCACCACCCTTATAAATTCAGCCCCCATGAGGCCATTTGCACACTTCATTTGGTCTCCAACATCTTTGCTTCCATTCTCTCCAAGATCACCAAAACGTTCCAAGTGATTCCAAGTCTTTCCAAGGGGTTTTCACAATGATCTTGGTAAGTTCATGTTCATTCCAAGCTTCCAACATCATTTCTACCATTATTCTTTGTTGATCTTCTATTCACACTCTTGATCTTGAACCATAGATCATCTTGAAGATCAAGCCATTTCCAAGTTTCTAAGCTTTGGTCTTTTCTTCATCAAACTCAAGACTAGCTTCAAGGGTGAGTTCATGCCCCACACTTTTATACTCTTTGTAAGTGTTTTATGGGGAGAATACAAGTCTTGAAAACTATATGTTTTACTCTTGAAATATGATGTGTTCATATGTTTGGTCATCTTACTGTAAAATTGTTTGGCATAAAATGTGTTAAGATAAACTAAAATACATATTTGGTTCAAGAAACTAGCATGCAAGACTTTTACACACCTTTGTCACCAACAAAACTTCATGTTTTACTTTGTTGGTGAAATGGTCACAAAAATGATACACTATATGATCTTTTGGCAAAAAGACATGAAAATACATTTTTCACTAAAATAGTCACAAAAACTATTTTGTCATATAATGTTGGACAAAAATCAAATGTAAAGGTTTACATAACTAAAATGGTCTAAAATAAATATGTCGTTATTATCTTTACATGAAAAATAACCATTTATAAGAAAAACGTTATTTTAGACGTAATAACGACTATTTGGACTTATAACATCGTAATAAGCTTGAGAAATGAATTTTTACAAGGAAGTTGGTATTTAACACAAAAATGACTATTTTCAAAGTATAGTGTATGAATAATGACAATTTGGAAGGATTATCATCATTTTGACAAAATGACAAGAACTAAAAATGTTGTCATCACTTATGTAAAATGACCAAAACTAACCACTTGCCATGACTTGTTTGATAAATTATAGATTTATCTTGTTAGTTATATTTAGTGCCTTAGATGTAAGAAATTACACATTCCAACTACTTAACATCTTTTAGGCTAAAATAATTTAACATGACAAAAACATTTATATAAATTATAATGAGTATAATTTATGAAACGAATGACAAAGACACGACAGAAATACGAAAGATAATTATATAAATATATAATTATTACATACTATAATTATCATGGACAATTTGATAATTACAAATCTAAAGGAGTTTTCAGTACATATTACATATTATAATTATCATGGACAATTTGATAATTACAAAAGTAAAGGAGTTTTCAGTACATATTGCATACTATAATTATCATGGACAATTTGATGATTACAAACGTAAAGCAGTTTTCAGTACATTTTACATACTATAATTATCATGGACAATTTGATAATTACAAACGTAAATGAGTTTTCAGTACATATTACATACTATAACTGTTATGGACAATTTGATAATTACAAATGTAAAGGAGTTTTCAGTACATATTGCATATTATAATTATCATGGACAAATTGATAATTACAAATACAATGAGTTTTCAATACATTTACAAGTAAGGTTTTATGCTATAATTATCATGGATACATTTTGATAATTACAAATACAAAGGGATTCATTTCAGTACGAACTAGGATAAAACATCATGTTGGGTAGTTATGTGAGACATTGCTTCAAAGTACTAAAAGAAGTACACGTTAAGTCCTGGATTATAACCATAATCATTCATGAGCGAGATAGTTATATATAGATCTATATGAGACTGACAATCCCCACCCATGGTTGTTAGCTACAACTACGACCGACGGGTCAAGGGTGACAAATGTCTTAACACTGCGACGCCTGAAGAACATCGTGCCAAGCCATCAGGTCATAACGAGGTTATAATAACTCACATGAACAACAACAAATATCCTAGGTTTGGGGAAAAATATCTTCAAATGGTTTTATGTAAATATGAAACTACATGTTGCTTTATACAAAATATAAGTATGGTTTTACTTATACATACGGGTTTTATGGGATTAAAACTACATTTCAGCAAGATACAATTATAGGTACGATTTTACTTATACGTATGAGTTTTAAAGTATTAAAGCTACATTTTATCAAGTTACGAATATAAGTACGGTTTTACTTATACATACGAGTTTTATGGAATTAAAACTACATTATATCAAGGTATAGATAAGTATGATTTTTACTTACACAAGAGTTTTATAGATTTAAAACTACAATAACGTTAAAGAAAATACTGTCTTTTTTCTTGGTACATACGCTACGAGTTTTCACAAAGGAATTACTAAGTTTCTCATTACAAAAATCTTATGAACTCATCAACGTAATGTTGACACTTGCAAAATTACTTGTATTCTCAGGTAACAATTAGTCAAGTACGAATAATCTTTTGGACTGGGACGCGAAGACGACTCTTTTGATTATTTTGTTATCATACTGTAATTGGGTTGAAACAATATTGTTTGAACAATGTAACTTTCCAATTATAATGTATGTTGGTTGTTTATCTACTTATGTTTCAATGTATGCAATGGTTGTGATGCTATGATTTGTTCCACCCTCCGAGGATTCCGCCATCGTGGTTCGGGGGTGTGACAGAACAATATTGTAAATTTGTGATATACCTGGAGAAAATTATTAAAATTAAACCGACTAACCCTTAACAACATGAATTAAAGGAAACCCTAAAAAAGCCAAAGACGCCACCTCTGCACTTTTGCGTGTCTGTGATTTAAAGATTGATTGGAAGTAGGAATTTTCAATTGGTTTGTATATTAAACAAGGAAGGAAGCGAAGAGTTTCATTTGGCTATTAAGAGCGACGAAGACATATCAATACATAGAGCATATATGTATATAGTATGTGATGGTTTCATAGAATGAATAGATTTTATCAATGTGTGTATGAAGGAGAGAGAACGGGGTAGAAGGAAGAAGAGCTTCCAGAAGTTTTCTTTATGTTGGTGTTGGGTTTTTTTTTTTGGTGTGAGAGGTAAGAGTGTGTTTAGTTACGGAAAACTGTTACGTTTTTCAGAAAATTTTTCCAAGAAAAATGAGAATTCTGAAAAAGCGTTTAGTTCGACAATTTTTCTAAAATTTTCCAAGAAAATAAAAATTTTCCATTTTTCAAAATTACAAAGAATTTAGAAAAACTTTGGAAAACCAATAATTATTGTTTTCTACGTTTTTCCATTTCCAATTTTTTTTTAAAATCAACACACACAATCATTCTCACTTACACCCCTACAATTATATACCATCCCCACCCACCCAACCCCTACCCTCCACCCACCTCACCCACACCCACCCCACCCCACGCCCACCAACTTTACATACCCCACCCACCCACCCCATCCCACCCTACCCAACGCCATCTTTACCTTACCCCACCCAACCCCTACCCTCCACCCACCTTACCTCCACCCCTACCCTACCCCCACCCACCTTACATATCCCACCCACCCACCCATACCCTACCCTACCCTACTTAACACCATCTATCCTACCCCACCCAACCCCTACCCTCCACCCACTTCATCCATACCCACACCCCCACCCCCACCCCATTCTATCCCCCACCATATGCCCACCCACCTTACATACCCCCACCCACCCACCCACCCATACCCTACCCTACCCAATACCATCTTACCCTACCCTACCCAACCCCTACCCTCCACCACCTAACCCATATCCCCGACCCCACCATATCCCCGACCCTACGCTCACCCACTTTATACACCTCCACCCACCCATACCTACCTACCCAACACCATCCTACCCTACCCCACCCCTACCCAACCCCCACCCAGCCACCCAATCCCACTCCACCCAAACCCAAACCCACACCTACCCTACCCCTACCTACCTTACCTACCCCACCTACTTACCCCATTCCCACCCCACCTAACCTACTCACGCTACCCCCACCCCACCCTACCAGTAGGGTGGGGTAGTGATGGGGTATGGTAGGATTGGGGGTAAGGGTGGGCAGCGTTGGGTTGGGTGGGGTGGGTAGGGGTTAGCGTAAGGGAAGGAGTGGGGTAGGAGTTGTGTGAGGTGGGGTTTGGTGGAAGGGGTAGGGTGGGGTAGGGGTTAGGGGAGGATAGGGCGGGGGAGGGGTGTGTTTGTGTATGTGTGTGTCATTTGAAATAACAAAAATTGAAAAATGAAATTTGATAAAAAATACATATCTAAACACGTTCTCTATTTTTCCAAAATAGAAAATGAAATTTGAATTGATTTTAACTAAACAAAAATTTTAAATTCTCAATTGAAAACTGAAAATGAACTCATTTCATTTTTCTGAAAATGAAAAATGGAAAACGGAAAACAGTTTTCTATAACTGAACGCACCCCCTAAGCTTTTATGCTTAACATTTGTAATATTTTTCTCTAATTACATAGGTGTATGTGGCTATCTACATGACCTTATTAACCAAAGGGTCATTGATCTAACTGTACCTAGGTGTTTGAAAATGTGTTTCTTCTCCAAGGGATTGAGGGTTCTACTCTTGTTGTGGACATTGATGTAGTTTAGGTGTAGGTTTTAATAGGTGTATGTCTCTTGCCATTCCCAAAAAAAAAAAAAAAAAAAAAAAAAAAAACCATTGAAAATGTGTTTCTTCTTCAAGGGGTTGAGGGTTCTAGTCTTATTGTGGATTTCGATGTAGTTTAGGTGTAGGTTTAATAGGTGTATGTCTCTTGCCATTCCAAAAAAAAAAAATGGCCTCATTAATCCATATCATACAAGTTAAAAATATTGATAGACCTACTAGCCGGTTACAATATCATCAATTATCTTTTTTAGTCGGTATTTTTTACTTTAATAGTCCAAATAGACCAAATATTAATTCAAGGACCATTTAAACTCAAAAGCTAAAGTTTATGGGGTTTTGATGACCATACCTATAAATAAAAGGACAAAATTTATTGCTCAGCCATCGACTAGAACTCCATTGCAAAACCCTAACCATGGCAGAGCTCAAGAACGACGAAGAAGAGCATGCATTACCTCCAAAACGAAAGCCAGTTGTCGACAATGCAGATGACGACTGCACAAAGAAGCAAAAGACAGAAATTCATACCGATAACGATTTCTCCGATTCCGCTGTCGCCGCCGCTGACACCGAACAGAAAAACACCATCCAATACGAAGGCTCAGACGAAGAAGACGAAGAAGAAGACTACGAAGGCGTAGACGATGAAGATTCAGATGACGATGCTGAACATTACAATGGCGGAGCTGAAATTGATCGAAAGGGGAAAGGGGTAATGAAAGACGATAAAGGTAAAGGGAAGATGATTGAAGAATCCGAAGAAGAGGATTCGAGTGATGATAATCAAGAACTCGGTAGTGAATCGGACGGTGACAGTGATCTGTCTGATGATCCTTTGGCGGAGGTAGATTTGGACAACATTCTTCCATCACGAACAAGAAGTCGTGTGGTTCGTCCTGGAGTTTGTATTTCCGACGATAAATTCCCCAAGAACACCGATGCTTAACATTCTGAGGTTAGCTTAGCCGCGTCTAAATTTTGCAATCTTTTAGATCGCGTCAATTAGAATTCCGAATGCAAATTTGTTTGAAAAAGCATTCCAATTGCTGATGAACACATTAATGCGTTTCAACTTATTATAATTCTGTCTATATGATGAATCGGCTGCCATTTCCAACTGGGCTGATAACATCTTCACCGTTTAATTTATAAACTTTACACATTTTTATTGTAGTGAAGGTAGTAGACAAAACAAGATTCCTATCTGTCTATCGTCATTTGTGTAGATGCTTTGAATTAGTTTTTACGGTTTGTAATTGTAGCAGTATGTGCAAGTAAAAATTAGTTGAAACACATTTGAATCCATGAGAAACCCTATGTAATGCTACTTAAAAAAAGGTTAAAATGCAAGATTAGCGAAGTAATTTCATGTATTTGTGTATTATAGCATTCTACTTTCATTTTTTCTATTACAGCATTGTACTTTTAAAATATTATTAGTACAATATTATACTTTGAAAAATCGACCAAATTATAACCATGTAAAATGCTTTTTAATGGAGTTTTCCTATAATTGGGCAGATTTAAAAAAATACAAAGCTATAGTAGGAAAAATACAAAGAAAGCAAGATGCTACAATAAACAATTAGCGAAAGTACATTGTTATTTTTTGTGTTTAATCCTTTGAAAAAAAAATAAAATAAAATCCAAACTCCGTTCTTTATTGTCATCGGTGTGTATACGAGTTTCTAAATTGTTGTTGCTTTGGAGGGTTTTTACCTAATGACCAGTTTCTTTATAAGTTGTCTGAAACATGCAATATAATTAATAATTAAGCGAAAACATTGTTTATAAGTTTTGTCCGAAATGAGATTTCCACTTGCATTAATCGTCGTATTGAAATATTTAATTTAGAACCGTTGTTGTAGCATAGAAATTCCCAAATACATTAGGGTGCACGGAGTAGTGGTTCGGGCTCGGTGCGGGATCGGAAACATTGGGTGCGGTACCGCCGGTACCGCCGGTACCTCCGGTACCGCTGCTCCGTGTCCATCGGGTTCGGCGGTTTCGGGTGTGGAGGGGTGAGGCTTGGGATGGTGAAGCCGATGATCCCACGTTTAATTAAAAAAAAAAAAATTTTAATCTTCCAAATATTATCCTTCCTCAACTCTATAAATACCACATATTCACTCCTTCAAAACTCACACCTTTACCCTTCTTTCTTCCTCTCAACATTAACTCTATTTTCCCCCTTTCCAAAAAAAAACCCTCATTTCAAATTTATTTTAAATTGAAATGAGTTCTTCCGATTCTTCAGATTCTTCCAGTTCTTCCGATCCGTATGTTCACAGCAAACTACTGGATGAACCTATGTCGTTGGTATCGTCATCGTCTGATGACGATACCGATGTGAATACGATCGCGGTTATTGCTGAAGCTGCACATTTCATGTTCCAAAATACTGCAAGTTCTAGCGTTCCTCGTAATAGAACTTTTATCCACAGAGATCGACAAACTGCTGAGCAGCAGCTTATGGCAGATTACTTTGTCCCCAATTCAAAGTTTGGGGATGTTATTTTCAGAAATAGGTTCCGAATGAGTAGACGGCTGTTTGTGCGGATTGCTCAAGACTTGGAAATGAATTATCCAATTTTCCAGACAACTTATAATGCCGGTGGAGTTAAAGGGTTCACTGGATTGCAGAAATGCACATTAGCGATCCGCCAATTGGGGGGCGGTAGCACCCCCGATTCACTTGATGAATACTTGAATATGTCAGAACGAACTTCCCGTGAAAGCCTCTACAACTATTGCTCTGGTGTTGTTCAGTTATAT
This sequence comes from Cichorium intybus, assembly GCA_023525715.1. Taxonomy (NCBI): domain Eukaryota; kingdom Viridiplantae; phylum Streptophyta; class Magnoliopsida; order Asterales; family Asteraceae; genus Cichorium; species Cichorium intybus. The sequence continues at coordinate 57,453,158 of CM042016.1, read as the reverse complement.
GGTGCAGAATACATGCGTAGACCAACAACCAGTGACATTCAACTGTTGTATGCTGCACACGAAGCCAAACATGGCTTTCCTGGTATGTTGGGTAGCATTGACTGTACACATTGGGATTGGCGGAGTTGTCCAACATATCTACGAGGCCAGTACATGAGAGGTGATCACAGGTATCCTACAATTATACTTGAAGCAGTAGCATCATATGATTTGTGGATATGGCATTCATATTTTGGTGTTGCCGGGGGCAACAACGATCTAAATGTGTTGTACCAATCACCGCTATTCAATGATACCATTCTTGGTACAGCACCATCATGTTCATTTGTTTTGGAGGGGGAAGAATACAAGCATGGGTACTATCTTGCTGATGGGATATACCCTAACTGGGCAACATTTGTGAAATCATTTTCACACCCTATTACCCCCAAAAAGAAGCGTTTCAAGGCGGCCCAAGAAGCGGCAAGAAAGGACGTTGAACGAGCCCTTGGCGTTCTAAAAGCAAAATGGGCTATTATCAGACAGCCTGCACGGTCCGTCAAGGTCGATCGCTGTAAAGATATCATGTACGCTTGCCTAATTTTACACAACATGATCATCCAGGATGAAGGTAGGGCTATATGTCCAGTACATGTTCCAGATTCCCCAAACGAACAAGAAGTTAGCCCTGATTTGATTCTCGAAATACGCAATCAAGGAATTCACCAAAAACTTCTTGCGGATCTTGTAGACCACATCGAGCATACATACATACCTACTTTGGATCACTAGGTGTTTTAACGTTTTTAGTATTTCATTTCCGTTATTTAGGTTTTATTATTCCGTATTTAGGATTTTATTTCTAAGTATTACTTTTCTTTTTAATTTTTGTAATGGTGTGGTTTTTTAATTTTATGTTATTTGTGATTTTTATTTTATTAATTGCATATTATCATAATTTATAATATTAAAATAAATCTTAAAAATCATTTATTAAATTAATAAATGAATTTAAATATCAATTATATGATGTGGGTTCAGTGGGTTCAGTGGGTACTGGTTCCATGGGTGAAAGATTGGTGAAAGATTGGTGAAAGATGGGGAAAATGGAAGTGAGAGGAGAGAGAAAAGCTGACGTGGCGTGTGGGTTCAGTGGGATGGGAGGGATCTACTCCCCCCACCCTTAGGGATTATATAGAGCTGCGTAAAATGTCATAAAATACTCCAAACGATACATGTGACGTATATTTTAGCAAACGATAATTAGAGAATATTTTATACGGCTTAAAAAGTTGGCTTAAAAAGTTGAATTGAATAAACTAGGACCACAATGGCAAAATAATAGTAAATCTAAATTATAAATATTTACGTGTTTCTCCTTTCACTTTTTTTTTTTTTTTTTTTTTTTTTTTTTTTTTTTTTGTTATTAATTGCACACATGATAATACATCACCTTAAATTTTGACTTAGCAATAATATCAGCGTTTTTCCATCAAGTATAAACTTTTAATTTGAGATCAAATATTTAGGGTTTTGATCACCATCATCATATATACAGTTTTCTTCAAATTCATCATCATTCGACAACTTTTGGATTATAGTGTATACATCAGCCGATAAGGAATCTAAAATGGAACAAACCAATATAATTAATTCGAAAATTTGTTTAGATTTGTATTCATCATTGAACCAAATATAAGCCTAGATGTTTCTTCGTTGATTTAACCTAAGTTCTCTCATTTTTTTCTCCAAACTTTTGAGCGTTACCCACTAAGATGATCATAAAACCATTCTATGACGGATATAACATGACTCGTGATCGAACCACATAGCCTGCCACCGTTATTGCAGGTTGTGTAAAAAACTAAAAATGGCAGGAAAGGTCCTTGAAGTTTTGGATAACTTACATTCAGTAAGCAAAGCCCCTTTAAGTTTCCACTAGTTGCAATTTGCACCCTTTTGAGTTTTGACGTGTCCTTCTTTGGTCCATTTTCAAGTCACAACATAAATAATCAACTATCAAATTTAAGTCGTCCGACAACCGTTATTGGTAGGAGTCTAACTGCTTTACATATAAATAAATGCATTTATGCACGCACACATGTGCGCGCACACACAAATACATCTATATCTTTAGACATTGCACTTACGAGCATTCTCATATAGTAAAGAATTAACTTTCTATGCTCATCGGCTTCTTAGGCCAGTAGTTGAGATCTCCATTTCTTCAAATTGCTCACGTGGACGTTTAAAATCAGCAATGAAGTTTAATGCAATTTGTCAACAAGACCCATTGGATAGTTGGTGGATTTATCGACATCACACCATATAACACTGTAGACCGCTCTAAAATAAGAGCGTTATCAAAGGTTGACCCAATCACATATTTAGAGGTTTCATCTGTTTTCAATTTCAGCTTTAACATCATCTCCACCCTCCTTATTTACAACTTTGGCTTTGGTGGACATGGATTTCGTTTTGTTTCCACAATCGGTGCTTATACGAATAAAAGGTCAGTGTAAATTGGCCCATTTATGTGAATATAATAGATGTACATAAGAGATCATTTATCGAAAACAACTCTAATTCTATAAGTTTATGAAAGAGAGCCTATTATCTTCTCATTTGTGTAACTTACTTTTCTAAACAACGTCTATGCAAAGTGATCAAAAGCATCTTCATGCTTATTTGGAATATTATTTCAGATTTCAGGCTGATTCGAAAAATTTTGTTGTATGAAAATCGCTCATCCTTATATTAATAAAATACTTAACTACAAAAAGTAACACACCTAGTAACATCTAAGTATATATACAAAAATAAAAAATAATAGCCCATTCCAGACAAGCAGGTCATTTCGATAAACCCCAAAATATTGGTCAAACACATATATTCCTCCAATACATGTGATTATTTTTGTCAATACTCCATATTATAAAATATAGACTAAACTACAAAATCGGTCGATCATAGATGTTTTTTTCTTGTTACAATCCAAAAAGATGTCAAGTTGCTCAACCATTTTATCCATAATATGTTTTTATTTTGTATTATTATAACTTTTAAGATGGTTGAATACCCCCAACTCCCTTCCCACCTCTCTATAAAAACTAAAAAGATTCCTTTTAAACATTAACTACGAAAAACGCCCAACTACAGGGACCGTTTTTGGTGTGTACTCTAAAATCTAAAAACGATTTATCATAACGATGAAAGATAAATAACGGCGTTGACCAATTTAACGTGTAATGATATACGGAAACAAATTAATTAATTTGAAAATGCCAGCTTTCGAGTCGAATTTGTCAGCGGAGAAAACACGCAGAAGCAACTCATCCGTACCAATTCCAAATTCCGAATCCCCAATTCCCAACCCTCGATTTCGCATCTCAGCCATTCCCATTTGCCATTAATCTAAGAGTAAAGCATTTGTTAATCAATATTATCGTGTTTCAATTCCATTGTCTATAGTGCTCGAATCTTCATCAGCATTTGTTCTTGTTCTTGTTCTTGTTCTTCTATTTGATATTTTGATCCGTCGTTATGAACCCACAACAACCACCGGCATCGTCTTCATACGGTTCATCTGATCCGGCAGCCAATTATTGGGGGACTCCGACCTCCGTCATGGGTACACCGGCACCCCCTTCCACTACCCAAAACCACCACGCTCCTCCCAACCCCTACGTCCAATACGGTGTCCCTCCGCCCCCGCCTCCGCCTCCGCCTCAGCCGAACAACATGGATAACGTCCGGAAGAAACTTAATGCATGGGGCAACAAGGCGGAAATGGCCGCTACCAACATCTGGGGCAATCGTAAGTCCCTTCCCTCCATTTACTTTATACACATGGTTGAATCTGATCCGGCGATCCTGATTTATGGTTCTCTGTGATTGTTTCAGTGAAAACAGGGCAATCTGTGACCGGATCGGCGTGGGGGAAAGTGAATTTGACGGCGAAAGCGTTAACTGAAGGCGGATTTGAATCCATATACAAACAGAACTTCACGACCTACCAACACGAAAAGCTCAACCGGACATTTGCTTGTTACTTGTCGACGTCCACCGGACCTGTCGCCGGAACTCTTTATCTCTCAAACATTCATGTTGCATTCTGTAGCGATCGCCCCTTATCTTCCATCCAACCCAACGGCATGGAGGCTTGGATCCACTACAAGGTACTACTTTCAACTCTGCTCACCAAACTTTACAACTAATTATCGGGTTAATTACCCAAAAAAACATTATATTTTGTCAAAAGTTCGGTTTAATCACCAATTTTTAAAAGATTTGAAAAAAACTATCGATTTTTGGTAAAAATTTCATCGAAGACATTATTACCGGTTCTTCTGGTTATAATGGTTGGACCACAATTTTTTGATAAAAAGTTTATCGAAGCCATTGTTATCGGTTTCTTCAGGTCATAACGGCCGTGTTAAATTTTTTTCCAGAAATTTGTGGTTTTATTAGAACAAATGAAAAAATTGATGGTTAAACGAGAAAATTATAGCGTTTTTTTCTTGCAATTTACCCTTATTTATATTGACTTTTGAAAGAAGCATGTTATCCACATTTTTCTTCTTATAGCAGTATCTTGTTAATTATCTTTTATCGTGGATCCAATTAAGAAAAGTGAAAAAAAATGAAAAGTATATTGTTATTTGTTGTATTTAGTGGTTGATTTTTTAATATGATTTAAACAGGTAATAATCCCATTGGAGAAGATAGCCACAGTGAACCCAATTACAGTTCCAGGCAAGAAACAAGTAGACAAGTACATTCAGGTTTCAACAATCGACCATCAAGACTTTTGGTTTATGGGTTTTGTGAATCATGACAAAGCATCAAAACATCTCCTCAATGGTGTTTCCACTTGTGTTAAATCTGTCCCCGTACTACCATAACAATATTAATAAAAATCAATGTGTGTTTTTGGTATATTGTTTGATAGATAAATAAATTAATTATCCATGTGATTAGCTCTATTACTCTAATACTCTTGTTTTCCTTATGAAATTAGTCTTACTAATTACACCTTCAAAGAGAATAGCAATGTACATTCATTTATTTGTGTACTTTTATTATTTTCTATTAACATTACACTTTCGATTTTTTTTTCTCATCTATCCAGTTATAGCATTTTACTTTCAATCTTTTTATTATTAAGACATTGCATTTTGTAAAATCTATCCAGTTCTAGCATTTTACTTTCAACTTTTTTCTTATTAGGACATTATAGGTTTATACCTTGAAAATGGCATACAAGAAATGGGAAAGTAGCTTCATTATTTTATATATATATATATTTGTTACAACATTTTACTCTCAAATATTTTCATCTTCTTAAGGCTTTTTTATTTTTTCAAATCTATAAAATTATAGCATTGCACTTTCAATTTATTTTATCATCAAGCCACCGTACTTTGAAAAATCTATGAAAATTGCTATAATCAGATAGATTTTTCAACATACGATGATGTAATAAGAAAAGAAAGCAGAATGTCATGATAAACAAATCAATGAAAGTAGATTGATATTTCTTGCTTCAAAAAAAGGGAAAACAAACACCATTAAGCATCACAAGTTTTCTAAGCAATTCTGATTATAATCAACGCCTCTTTCTACTTCCCTTTGAAGGATTGGACTTAGGTGGTGTTATGAGTAGGTACACAAATAAAACGACAATGGAGATTACGGATACTAAGTTGCCATATTTGCCCAACAACCTCTGTAAAAATACACAAAAGGTTTCAGTTATCAGTTGTAATACAATCACCATAATTCATCACAAGTTAATACATATTTGCAAGAAATAGCAACCTACTTTCATTTATTTGTGTAAAATGCTATCCTTCTTTATTTCTTTCCATCACAGCGTTGTACTTTCAAATTATCTCTAATTAAGACATTGTACTTTGAAAAATCTATCCAATTATACCATTGTACTTCTGATTTTCTATCTTTTTAGGAGATTATACTTTAAAAATGGGTTAATATGATAAAAGATACTATATATTTGGTTTTTTTCCGGATTAAACCACAAACCTATTTTTCCTAAAAAAGACCTTGCATTTTTCCATTTTTTTCGATTTGGCCCTTTTAGCAGGTTTACTGTTAATATTCCGGTTTAAGACAACTTTTTTTGAAAAAACCCTAGACATTTTTTCAGAAAAAAACCCTCAACTATTTTTTTTTTCCGACAAAACAATCACATCTGACAAACTTCTATTTTGTACCAACTTTTTCGTTTTAGCTCATAACCCCCCTGTTTTTTTTTTTTTTTTTCTCTATTTATGGTGTTTTTGATAGTTTTTAACATTAAAATCTAAGCAAAAATTTGATTTTTTTCAGAACAAAAGCTAAGATTAAATTCCAAAAAACATCGTCAAATGTGATGGTTTTTTTTTTTTAAACTAAAAAAGTTTTGGTTTTTTCCATTTTTTTTTTTGTCTAAAACCGGAAGATTACCAATAAGCCTGCTAAAAGGGCCAAACAGGAAAAATGGAAAAATGCAAGGTCCTTTTTATGAAAAAAACTTTTTGAGGTTTAATCCGGAAAAAGCCCAATATATAGTCTTTTATGAAATTAACCCTTATAAATCTACTATTTATAACAGTTAAAATTGCTTTGTATTTTGGTGGCGTTACTATAAAGTACAATGTTGTAATAGAAAGAAATGTAAGTAGCATGCTATAATAAACAAATAAATGAAAGTACGTTGCTATTTCTTGCTTTAACCTCGTAGATTTCTTTAGAACCATATAACTAAAAAGGGATACAATTACTAAAGAAAAGGACAATGTAAAGAAATGCATTAATGATAACAAAAGCTTGTACCTTAACCTAAAAGAGTAGTGGCCATCAAGCAAGAATCCATGCACAATAACAACAATTTTTTATCAGTGAGAAACAAAAACACATCTTGAATGGCTAAATGCAATTAACAACAATGTACTTTTCTTGCATTTAGCCCAAATTGGTTTTATCAAGTGCTTTAGATGGTAAACGACTTACAAGACCAAATGCACTCGCCCGTGGCTTATCAGATAGAATTTCAAGAGGTAGAATTGAGGTCGAATATGCCTCCTATAAAGGTCAAAAGATTATAAGAATAAGACTATCATACCTTGTAATATTAAATTACTTTAAATTTAACATAAACCAACCTGTAATGCAGCCTTTGTGGGGACACGGAATGTAATAACAGCCGGTGTGCCATAGAAGACGGATTTCACTGTTGACTCTAACTCAAATGAGTGTGATAGAACAGCACCACTGAAAACATGACAGGTAATCATTGTGAGAATTGATTCAAGAAAAGTAAATATCAGTTGAGTGGAGAAATTATTTGGTGTTAGAATTTGATACATACACATCGAGTCTTTCCCAAGAGGTTGAAGTGTTCCCTGAGATGATGCTGAATAATTCAGGAGACCAGCCATCATCGGTCAGGCTAACATCATATGCAGCCCTGAATGCAAAAGATGTGAAAAGAATGAGTTTATGTAAGAAATAACTTGATACATTTGTTAAGTTTTTTCATTGACAAACAATAGGAACCATAGTTCTTCATTAGAATATGCCTACAATTATTGAAATGCTCATCAATTCCAAACCTAATGTTGTATATTTTCAAAAACTATTAATATGTGTAATGTGTTGCCAACTGTTAGTGATGAAGGCGTCAAGCTAATATCACAGCTCAGACATAGATAAACTAGGAAACAGTAAATGGACATCAAACCCCTGAATTTCATTAACGAATTACACTGAATTAACAATATTTTATGAACAAGTCAAATGAACAATAAGAACACAGAGATTGTACAGAAATGTGATGTCTGAGAATATAATACGCTTAAGCGATATCAAAACACAACCAAAACACTGAATCCACAAGCAATTACATATTAGGGAGCTGATGAGACGATTGTGACGATCAATTTACATTATTATACAACAAAGTAACCAAACGTAAGAAAAACAAATTGAGATACTTAAAGGACATGCATGCAGATGCAGATCATGAATCAAAACTGTGGATCGAAAAATCAGAGGTAGATGTAAAGGAAGAATAGAGAAGGAGGTGATTGCGTACGCAGATCCTTGGTTATAAATGTTGATGGAAACGGAGAGTTTTTCGGCGCCGGGGTTGAGCCTACTGAGTGTGGCTTTCTTGTGAGCTACGATGAACGGAGCGTCCGATCCGGCATTTACCGACGATACGACCAAGAAGAGAGCAAAGGAGAGGAGAGCATCCATGGTGGTGAACTTGGCCATTTCTACGAGTGAACATTTAGTTGGATCGTACAAGTATTTCCATATTCCAACAGGGTTTTCGTACATCAGAAAGTGGGTTTAGGTGGGGAGTGGGCATCCGGCCCGGATACTTTATTTGGGCCGAGATATACTCAATTACTTTTATAAAATGGTGTTTGACAAGACATCTACGTAGATTTTGATCTTTGATGATGAAGAACATCCATTTACCACCACCTTTCACATCGACCATCGACCATCGACCAATGTGCACCACCACCATAGATTTTCCGGTGAAAACACTAAGGAATTGGTGAAAAAAATTTCTCGATGAAAACAAAAATGTAACCCAATAAAAGTTAAAAAAAAAATTTCTTATTGTGCTTTAAAGCTTGATATGTTGCCTGAAGACTTTCAAACATACACCAGTGTTGAAATCCATCAGTTGGTTGCAATGGTTGTGGAGGATGGCGAAAGAAAGGCGGTTTCACCTTTCCTTCACTACACAATATGGAAAATTTAGGATTAGATGGGGAACGAGTTTTACCGATTCGCTCGTCAAACCACAACATTGCTTCACAATGAGTGCATGTGTGTTCTGCATTTCCACAATCCCAATACGACGAAATATATCCTAAAAGACACGATTTTAATAGAAATAAATAATAGCAACTTCATGTAAGGTTAAAACCAAATATTGGTAGTCGATGATTCTTATGTCATGAGCGAGTAGATTGATTGACATATGCATCACAATGTAGCACATTTTACTCATTATATGTTTGAGTAGTTGGAAGAACATGGGAAGTAGTTGTTGACAATGGTACATCGGTGTTATATGTTACAATTAAATATATTGGAGTACCGCCGATATTGATAATTGTTTGTGATCAAACAATCAACTGAGGGGTTGGTCAGTTTGAGCTGCATATATTGTAAGGTAATAAATTCGATAAAGCAAACACACAGAATATCTAGAATAAATATCAAGCAATCAAGCAACAGAAAATATGAATGGAAACAATGCTGAATGCTTAATTAATATGTTGAAGATACAAAATATAGAGCTCCCAATCAAGAACAACGATGAGCCTCTAAGTTCGTGCTAAGTGTAATGCATTCTAACCTTACATTGATCGTTAACTCTCTATTAATAATCTAACAAGTACGACTATATATACATAACAAACTAGGCTAAAACCCTAAACATCCAGCCTACAAAAAAAAACAAAACTAATTGACTCATCTAACATGCACCGAACCCTAGGTGCACGATGGTGATTTACCAACAGTTACATAAGCATTCAACATGTACATAAGCATTCAGATGATCTTCATAACTTTGGATGAGTTGATAACTTCGGATGAGTTGGGTAAAACTTCAGCACAATAAAAACCCCAACAATCTCCCTCTTTGTGTCAAAGGTACCAAAGGTCCGAAGTTACAATAATGGGAATACATCCACAAGAACCTGCCTGGCATTTATCCACTAAGTGATGTAGTCTTTGAGTCCATTCTTGTCTTCTGGAATGTTAAGATCATATGAGGGCACTTTGCATGAAATTCATAGGGAACTTGCCTTTGAAATAAACGTTAAAGAACAACTTTTTGCAAGGACTTCTGAGTAGCAATCTTCCACTATATACGATACCCCCATTGATTTTTTAAAATCACACCATCTTCAATTTCATTAATATCATTAAGCTTTTTATCAGCATCCCCAATTTTATCTTATGCACCTTCGCAATCTGTGTCATAGTTAGTAAAAAGTTTGATATAGAACTTCATAAATCTACCGACATACAGTTGGCCTTCCATAAAATTGCTTTGTTTTGACATAGGCTTTTGATTCATTTTGCACCACTTTTCCACCAACACCATGAAGTCGTGTGGATTTTTGGCATGGATCTTTTAAAAAATGTTTTGTATATCTGAGAGCTTCCACTATTAATTATAAAAATTTTTTTTTAATTAAGCATAAGTTTATTTTTAAAATGGCCAAATTTTGGGGATGTCACATATTGTCTACGGATTGGCCTCCGACGATCAAGTTAGATTATAATGTAAAATAGAGTCGGCTCTTCCAGGTAGGAAGGAGCCAACTTGAATGAGACAGCAGTGTAAGTGTGAATGTAAGTGTAATAAATAAAGTATGTAATATGGCTTGTGTAGAAGAGAGAAAGAGAGAGAGAAAAAAAAATGGATAAAGAAACTTAGACTGAGAGAGAGTAAGTGTAAGATGTATAAAGAGAATGTATCTGTCATGTAAAAGACCATATTAGGGATCATTTGGATGGTGGATGTGAAAGTCTATTTATAGACGATAAATGAGGAAAATGATAAGAAAGGGATAGAATTGCTTATTTCCAATAAGCAATTCCAATTACCAGATTGTCTTGGACATGTGGTACCCCATCAATATACGTAAATAGTAGTTTTGTTAAATATGTGCTAGTTAAGTTTTGTATGTGTTTGGACTACATATAATTTACCTATAAAGTAGTTTTGCAATTATATATAACTAGTATTCGGACAGTCTGCGCGATGCTGCGGAAGCCCCGTATATTGAAAAAACGCAGCTCGACAAAGACAAATTACGTAAATGACAAAAAATGTAACTTTAAAATATAATAAGGGACTGGAATCGTAACTTACGAAATACCAATAATATAACTTTATAATAAATAAGGTGAAAACAATTAATTCAAAATTAGTTGAGGGGAAAAAACGTAAATATAAAAGTTTACTATAAAAAGAATCAAAATTGCTATTTCCAAATCAAAACTTATTTACAATTTGTATCCTATATTTTACCAATAATACTATGATCTGAATTTAATAATAATGGTTCTGGAGGTAGCAAAACCAAATAAATAATACTGTTCACCTCACAAACGAAATTTGCTAATTAATATATATATATATATATATATATATATATATATATATATATATATATATATATATATATATATATATATATATATAATATGTGAACCCACAAGATAGATATGATAGAGTTAAACAAAGGTCATATGACACATTTAACCAGTTTACCTACGTATTTTATGTAGTGAATTACGCCCCCACAATAGGAGTCTAATGGTTGAGGTACCGATTACACATATGATGTATATTTTTCAAATCTTAACACACTCACCTCTTACGTTATAGGACTTGGGTTGGGTTGGATGTGGACAGCTCAAATGGTGTATTTTACCATTTTTTATTACCTAGCAAATTGAAAATAATATAATTGCTTTCTTAGGAAAATCACACTGAACCAAACATATGATTTTTGATATATTTTACATGACCATATGACAAACAAACATGATAATGAGAACCTTTTCATGAATGTTTGATTCAAATGCAATGTATAATTGAGCTAGATCTTCAAATGCAGAAGAGCAGAAGTTCCATCAAGTCCTTTTCTAAGGAAGTAATCTCTATGTTCTTTTGTTGTTGTGCTTCTATACTTGGATGGATTATCTGTTGAAATCAACTCCTTGATTGGCTCCAACACCTTTGAGGTCTCCATTAAATTTGCTCTAAAGAACGATCCAATCGATACTCTTGGACCAACCTTGTTTGCCACCACTTTATGTCGTGAACTTATAAATTTGTCGTTTGTAATTAGCTGAAAAATTTCATGCATTCTTATTCATTGCTACACTAAAATAGTACTTTTAAGGTATGTTTAATATAATAGAATCGAATAAGTAATGAAACGGAATGGAAAATACTTTTTCCTTGCATGATATAATTGTTAGTTTTCATTCTTTAATGTGTTTTTAATAACCAATGAAATTTTTTTATATATCTCATTTTTATTTATGAAAGTTATAATAGTATTTTTGAAGAATTTCAAGGTTTTATTTAATTTTAATTTTTTTCTAAAGATAACTAGAAAACATCTTTTATCATAATTTTATTTGGGTGTAATAATCCTTCGTAATTTTAATTTTTTTAGTTCTATATATAAGTAGGAGAATGTACGTGCGTTACATAGAATATAATAATGTAATTAAAATATTGCCAAATAGATGTTGGTAAAACAATTATGTTGTTTAAAAACTACTTGTTACATAGAATATAATAATGTAATTAAAACATTGCCAAATAGATGTTGGTAAAACAATTATGTTGTTTAAAAACTACTTGTTTGGAAAAATTTCATATTATAAAAGATAATGTTTGGTCAATTTTGTTTGTTAATTTGGCATATTGACTTGGGTTTTACATTCAACATTATTAAGATTAATCAACTTAGATAAACATTTATTTAATTTCATTTCAAACAAATTATTTGGTCGTTTTTTTAACTTTGATCATTATTATTATTTCATATATCGATTATTGTTTTCAAATTAACATAATATTTTTAAAATTTATGTTATCTACAAAGCCTTCTATTTTCTTTGTTTACAAAAATTATCTTTTACTAGTATTATACTTAATTAATAAAGAACTACATCTTTTGAAAATTTTAATTATTATAAAAAAAGTTTTTAATTGAGTGTTTTTTGTTAATTTGATATTTTGATTTAAGTTTTATATTGAATATTATACTAACAAATTTTAACTATTTCAAAAGAATAACCTTTGGATAACTTTATATTGTTTACTTTGACATTTTTATCATGTTTTAAAATTAACACCATATTCAAATTAATAAATTAAAGTTTCACAATTATAAAAATGTATCAATAAAAAATAACATTTTACATCCAATTTATATTAATAAATAACGATATACGAGGTTGCAAATCAAATAGTTAATATTGTAATTAGAATAATTAAGGAGTTTAATGTATACGATAAATGAGAAGTTGGAAATTAAAAAGTTTATATTGTAATTTGAATTCAATTATACAACGACGGTTTGATATTAAAATATAAGTAAACACATTTACACGAGTTATCTAAAAATTTAAAACTAAAAAAGAAAAATAAACTTACTAATAATTACACAAATATTATCTCTAAGAAAAGTATGGAGCTCTTTTTCGTAAGACATCTAGACATCAAAAATACAATTTAATGCTTTTGCGATGTATATTTTTAATCGGTGAATAATTTTTATTATTAAAATAATACGTCAATCACATTAACATACATATTATTATTTTTTTTAAAGGAATGAAATGCAATTTAACAAGGTTAATACAAAATCTAAAATAAGTTACAAGCTATAAACAAACTGATAAATATTTAATAATGTTTATTTTATTTTTCAAGAATTTATATTTTTATAAAAAAAGATATATAAATATTTATAACCAACCGGTTTAGATCCCTTATTTACTTTTTCTATAAAGTTTAAATTTCCTTTTGCCCTTAAAAACATCGAAACACTAAATTCCACCACCGTTGGACTTACTTTTCAACTAAAATCAAAACCAATTAGAAATTGTTTTAATTTTGTTTAACCTTTTTGTTTTATAATTTTAAATCTGAAATAATTCAAATTAAATAATATAACATGAAAAATATAAATAGATAACTAATAAATATAATATATGATCTTTTTGTTGGAGTGTGTAATTCAAAACAATGTAAGATTAAAAAAAGGTTGTGTTTATTTTTCTTAACAAAATAATAATTAAAAAATTATTTAAAAACTAAAAAAAAATACAACTAATAAATTATATAAAAAATAAAGACATGTTTGCTTAGTGAAACCAAACAAAATCAAAATTTAGATTGTGATGAAAATTGCAGAAATTTAAAAATTATCATAGTTTTTAAATTTCATAGGTTAAAAATCAACATCTTTGTTCTTAGTTTATTTATCAAAAAATTTATTATCATAAATCATTAACATTGATACATGATAAACAAGTATCTAACTAAAATTTTATTATTGTTATATTTATGTGAAAAAATATAACTTTTTAAATGTTAAACTTTTGATTTTGCAATACCGACATAACTTTTATGTCAATTTTCTTTTTAGATAATTCTAATCCCAAAAGATTCTACAAAACAAAGGGTTGCTAAAAGTTTAATAAAACAAATAATCATTCATTATGCAAATATGGATATAAAAATATTATATATGATGTTGATAAACTATAAATGCTCAAATCATTAATAATCACCAATTTCAATGATTATTGTTAAAAAAACAAATTTAAATTAGTAATTAATGATATCAAACATATATATATATATATATATATATATATATATATATATATATATATATATATATATATATATATATATATATATATATATATATATATATATATATATATATATATATATATATATATATATATATACTTAGGATCTTTTGAGGACCAACTTCAACCCGAGAACCCGAGAACTCCCAAACCGATATTTTTTTCAAAAAACCGACCACATAGGCCTCTAAAACGCTCAAATAGGTGCCGGGGCGCTGAAAAAAATTTCCGAAAAAACGACTTTTTTTTTTTGAAAAAAATTTACACATGTGCAAAAAAAAACTTTGCACATGTGCAAAGTTTTTTATACGTACATTTTTTTTCAAGTTTTTTTTATGGATGTATTTCTAACATATATTTAAGGCGTTTTGTAAAAAAATTTCAAAAAAAATGTACGTATAAAAAAGTTTGTACACGTGCAAACTTTTTTTTTTGCACATGTGCAAAGTTTTTTCAAAAAAAAAAAGTCGTTTTTTTCGGAATTTTTTTTCCAAAAATGCTTAAAAGTGTGCGTTTTAGAGGCCTATGGGGTCGGTTTTTTGAAAAAAAAAATCGGTTTGGGAGTTCTCGGGAGACTTATGGTTCTCAAAAGATCCTAACTATATATATATATATATATATATATATATATATATATATATATATATATATATATATATATATATATATATATATATATATATATATATATATATATATATATATATATATATATATAGTAGCAGGATCGTGTAGGAACCCAAAATCCAATAAGAACCGTAAGGACAAATCTGGACCTTTAATCATGAAAAATGGGTGGATAAGATTCAATGTGAATAAAATGTCACATCTTAAAAGCTTGGGGGCTACTTGTATAAAAATCAAAACTATTGGGTGGATAATACAAATTAAGAAGGGTAATATGGTAAATGCAACGAGACCCCCACAGATTGCGACACTTGTCGCTACATGATTTGCTGAGTTTTTTTATTCCACGCGCTTAGTTTTTGGGCCATAACTTTTTTTTTCTTTGTAAAAAAAATTCTAAAAAAACCAAAGTTCTTAAAATTTAATCCTCTACAAAACAAGCATAATAATGAAAATTTGAAAAAAAATATTTTTTTTATTTTTTATTATTAAAAAAAATCAAAAATTAAAAAAAAAATCCAAAATTATGAAAATTTAATGGATAATTGTAGATATTATATTAATAAGTTTGAAAAAAAAATTTGAAAAAAAAGGTTTTTTTGTTTTCATTTTTATATTTTAAGTAAAAAAACATATCAAAATAGCAAAAAAATACATATGATCCAAAAATATTAAAACTAAAATATATTTTATGATTCAAAACTTATCATCAAAGATGCAATATTCGTTATGATTCAAGATCCAAAAGGCGTTATGATCCAAAACGAGTTAAAAAAAAACATATAACGGCAAAATAATTCAAAACTTATGATCCAAGATGCAAAAAAACTATGATCCAAAATGTTATGATTCAAAAATACATGATCCAAAACGTTATGATTAAAAATATCATGATCCAAAATGATTAGATTAAAGATACGAAAAAAAACATTAAAATTAAGATTAAAAATATTCAAAATTAAAAAATATACATAAAAAATGAAAAAAAAAACAAAAAAATTAAAAATCGAGTACTGTAGCATTCAAAAAAAATAAAAAATAAATAAAATAAATAAAAATTTAAAAACCGAGTATAATCAAAAATAAAATAAATTTGAAAAAAAAATAATTTTAAAAAAATAATAAATAAATAATAAAAAATAAAAAAATAAAAAAACGAAAAAAAAGAAAAAGGAAAAAAAAGAAGAAAAGAAAACTCATTTAAATCACGTTGAAAAAAAACCCACTTAAATACTCGAGTTCGTATTTCGTTCCGTGGACGTGCGTCGCACGTGATTGCGTCACGTCGAAGGAAGACGTTTTGACGTTATTGCCCTTATGAGAATGATTGGACGAGAAGAGTTCTCGCGGTTCATACCGAATTTTGGGTTCCTACCGGATCCTAACAATATATATATATATATATATATATATATATATATATATATATATATATATATATATATATATATATATATATATATATATATATATATATATATATATATATATATATATAAGAGAGAGAGAGAGAGAGAGAGAGAGATATGCCTGTAAAAGATCTCCAACATTGACTATAAGAGCTTCAGGTATAGGAGGAACATCGATCCATTGGTTCTCATAGAAGACCTTCAGGCCACCAATAAGATCTTGTTGTAAAATCGTGATGAAACCACCATCAGTGTGCTCTGTGGTTCCAATTGTTAACTCAGGTTGTGGGCAAGAAGGATAATAATGACAGGCAATAGAAATTGATTCAGCACATCCCATGTCTAAAAGCTTATTGGCATCAAGCCCTAGAGATTCAGACATTATCTCCAGCATACAACATCCAAGTTTCGTTACTTGGCTCGAGTACTCCAACAAAATATCTCTGTAAAATATCAAAAGTAAATAAAAGTATCGAATACCATGATTGATTATATACTCCTACTTGCAGCATTAATATGTATCAAAAAGTTTAGAAATTTATTTGATAAACATAAAAAAATTTAGGTACATGGCCATATGATCATTGAGAAGTACAGTAAAATAATCCAACTTTTGTATATTTATACCAAATCTGCTATTAACTCATTTTGGATTTCAAAGTAAGCATTTTTGTATATAACTTAAAGATCTTTCATTTTCACCGAGACTAGGAACAAAAAACACTCTATTTTGGAACTTCTAAATCGTTACTTCACTGGATATTAAAAACCACACAATTCCATTCGATTATTCGAACATCATTTATACGAGAATTGATGATATGCACATTTGAGCTACTGATTAAATAAAAACAAAAATTCCGAAATTTGATAAACTTAAATTTGAATAACTAAGAAATTTGAAAGGTCTATTTCGAAATGTATTTCATTTATCTCAAATAACTATTCCAAAATATACATATTTGGTATGAAATGTATTTTTCAAAAAATATACTTTTCAGTTTTCACATAAAGTTAATATAGAACAAATTAATGATCATGTTGAATTTTAGGACAAATTACAAAAAAGTCATTAAGTTTATATAAAAATTTGATTTTAACACTATAATTATTTTTTTATAATTAAATCAATAAATTTTCCAATTTTTTGTAATTTTGATCATTTTGACCGATTAGCCCATCATAAAGTTAAAATATCTATTCAAAAGAACATGATGTTCTTGTCAAAAGGCTTACACGGTCCAAAAATACTCCGTCCCCACTTCAAATTCTTTTGTAAAAATATTATTTTATATGATCAACAAGAAAACAAATGTTAGTGGGTGAACGAAGCACTCGAATTATCCTCATTAAAAATTTCGTTTTTGATCCATAACCTTTGATACGCCTATTTAGTATTTTGGAATCGATAGCGAAACCTGCAAGGTGGTGGCAACTCGTCTGGTTGAGGAGGATTAGGAGCCATGGAGCAGTATAAAGTGTCTCGCCAGTTGGCCACCGGTGCACTGTACAAGTCGAAGTTGCTGTGGTACACCGCCTTCTGCTTCCCGCTAAGATCTCTTGTGTACCACCGTTTCTTCACCTCACTATCTTGCTCAAAAAACCCTAAAACCCCATGTTTCATCTCCTCTAATATGCTTAACGGAATTCCATGATTCACTATCTGGAAGAATCCCCAACTTCCCAGCGCATCCTTTACTTGCTCCACCACCTTCTTTCGCCGGATCGGATCTTCGTTGATCCCTTCAAGGTCGATGGTCGGAAGACTAAGCTGTGAGGGAGACAATTGGTCGGAGTTGAGCTTTTCCGGTGACTGTAGGAGGAAGATCCGAGGGACCTCCGTTATTCCGGCATCTACAAGTCCTTTGACGCCCGTTTTTGTTTCGTCGAACGCTCTGAGCTCAGCTTTCCTGTCATATGGCGGTGTGCATGAAGACGTGCTAATGAAGGCCATATTTTGTTTGCAGGCTTCACTGTCAATAAATTGTTCATAATATGATCAAATATACAATGATTTCAATGAACTCGAAAATTAAAAACAAATACAACCTACATATTTTATTCATAACATAAAGAGTATTTTTATCAACGAATTAACATATTCCTCAATAAATTAGTAACATGATAACTTGCTATTCCCAAATATAAAACTAAAAAAGGTTACCGATTAAAGTCGAATTATCTACGAACACTCAAAATCCCCCAGATGTGGAAACTTATTTATCTTCTTGACTATATTTCTCTTTGCATATATGATATATCATTCTCATTACTATATATATACTAGTTTTGGACTGTTCGCGCGATGTTGCGGAAGCCCGGTATATTAAAAACGCAGCTCGACAAAGACAAATTACGTAAGGGACGGAAAATGTAACTTTAAAATATAATAAGGGACTGAAATCGTAACTTACGAAATACAAATAATATAACTTTATAATAAATAGAGATAAAAACAATTAATTCGAAATTAGTTGGGAAAAAAAAACGTATATATAAAAGTTTCCTATAAGAATATTCAAAATTGCTATTTCCAAATAAAAGTTTATTTATAATTTATATTTTATGCTTTACCAATTATATTATTATACTATGATCTGAATTTAATTTATGGTTCTAGAGATAGTAAAACCAAATGAATAGTAATGTTCTTCTCGCAATCCAAATTTGCAAATTAATATATATATATATATATATATATATATATATATATATATATATATATATATATATATATATATATATATATATATATATATATATATATATAAAGTTGAGATTTTTTTGAGAACCAACTATGCTCCGAAAACTCCCAAATGGTCAAAATTTTCGAAAAACCAAAAATTTAGGGGCCTAAAACGCACGTGTGCAAACTTTTTTATACGTACACTTTCTTTCAAGTTTTTCTTTATGGATGTCTTTCTAACATATATTTAAGGCGTTCTGTCAAAAAAAATTTGAAAAAAAATATACGTATAAAAATATTTGCACATGTGTAAATATTTTTTTGCACATATGCAATTTTTTTTGCACATGTGCAAATTTTATTTCAAAAAAAAAGTCATTTTTTTGGAAAAAATGTTCAGTGTCCCGGGCCCATTTTGAGCGTCTAAGAGGCCTATGGGGTTAGTTTTTTGTAAAAAATATCGGTTTGAGAGATATATGATTGATCCAAAAGGAGTTGGGAGTTCTCGAGTTCTCGGGTTGAAGTTGGTTCTCAAAAGATCCTAAGTATATATATATATATATATATATATATATATATATATATATATATATATATATATATATATATATATATATATATATATATATATATATATATATATATATATATATATATATATATATATATATATATATATATATATAACCATTTTTTATGCATAGAACCATAGAACCCCATTTTAAGCCATAGAATCTAGCAATCAATGGACAAGAATATAAAAGAATAATATATAACTAAAAGAAATCAATTAAGTAAATGGTTGAGGGTAATTTTGGTATAAAAATATTGGACTCCTGACAATCAGACTATCAATTTAGATTACAATTATATATTGTTGATTAACCCTAAATCAGTTTCACGTTCTCAACAAATAGCCGATTTCACCACCATAGACTACATCAACGACCAGAATTCATACCGGAATCGAGAGTTCATCCATTGACAACCGGAATCGAGAGCTCAACACCATCGTTGATGGCTGTCACCACCGTCGGCTACATCAAGAGCTTATCAGCATCGCGACTGTAGTCCAATAGGTGTTTGTCTGGTGGCCCGGCTATCTAGTAGGTGGCCGGAGACGGTGATTCTTGGTCAGATTCATTGTCAGAACAAGTCTCGAGTCCTGATTTCAGTTTATCTTAACAGGTTTGAACGATTCTGAACAATTTATCTTGAATGTTTATTACTGAACATTTATGAACACAAATCTGTTGTTGTCTTAAATCTGCTTTATTTGTTCAGTTAAATTTGTTTTAGTGTTCAATTTTGAATTGATTCCATAAATCGATTTCGATTTCGATTTCGATCTCGAATTAATTCAAAAAATCTATGTTTGGCATAAACTGATTTGATTATGCATAAACTGATTTCATTATGCATAAACTAATTGATGTTTGAAAGTAGTTTATTCTAGCATTATTGATCATCAGAATATGTTTGTTTTGTTTGATTTTGGTGCAAAATTGAGATACGAGATGTCATTTCTTGAATTCTCACTGATGAATAATGAAGAATGTTCGTTAATGAACAATATAGGAAGAATGTCCATTAATAAACAGAATGTTCACTAATGAACATTGAAGAATGTTCATTAACGATTATGTACATATAGAGATTTGTTTATGTTGATCAAAAACAAAGAGTTAGGCTGTTTTTTAATTAATGAACATATGATTGTTCTGTATCGAACACTTTTATGTATTTTTTGTTCAATATATATATTCAGTTTGGCGTTGTTTCTCCAACGAATGTTCAGAAAGAGAGAGATCGAGACAGAGGGATCAAAGAAGAGAAACATAGAGAGATAGAGATAGATGGATCGATGTAGATGAACAGAGACACATGAATCGAGACAAATGTTCAGTAATGAACATTTTAGGTTTTGTATTAATATTCTTCTATGTTCACATATGAACATTTTGGTTTTTATATAAATGTATAAAGATGCTTCCATGTTCAATTATGAAGATTTGAGTTTCTCTATAATTGTATAATATTAATCCATGTTCACTATCGAACACTTGAGTTTTTGTGTTTGATATATGAAGATTCATACATGTTCGGTACTGAACATGTGTCAACATGAACAATATTCGGTCATGTTCACTCATGAACATGACCATTTTCTAAAGAAGAATATTTTCTGGGATTTTGAACACAACGTTCATTGATGAACATGTTGGATTAGGTGTCTAAGCCTTGACTAATAATTTGTATTTACCTAATTAATAGTAGCAAAGTCCATTTGGGTTGCCCTCATAGCTGGGGGTTTGGTAGAAAGTTCAGTAGAGAGAAAGATTGATTTATTATATGATTAATAAATCAATAGAAATAAAATAAATAGTTTATTAATATATTAAAGTGATAATATATTAATTAGAAACTATATTAATTAAATAGAAATTAATCTGTAATTAATTGGATTTAATTTGGTGATTAATTTAATTAATTAAAGGTGTAGGGGCTGAATTTAATTAGAAACTTTTCGTGACCTTTTTCCCTTGCTTGGGTGTGACTTCATTTGAGGCAAGCTAATTTTGTTGCTTTGCTTCCAAGAAATCCTAAAGGTTAGTTTTTCTAATTCAATTCTTTAGAAAATTTTCTGTTGGCCGTTTAGGAATTATTTATATGTTCAAAGATAGAAAACATAGATCCTTCATAGGTTGCATGTGAACTTAGGGTTTTAGTTCATAGATTTGCAGAAAACCTATTAGTGGTATCAGAGCTATTTGTTGTTTCGCCAAGAAGGGAGAGCAACCTATCCATAGTAATGCAAAATTGAGTAAGAATCAAAGTCCGAGTACAGACGAGGAGATAGCTGACATGAGTCGGGTACCTTACACTTCGGCTATAGGGTCGATCATGTACGCTATGACGTGTACTCGCCCTGACGTGGCCTTTGCTTTGAGCATGGTCAGTCGGCACCAGGGAAACCCTGGAAGGGCGCATTGGATAGCTATCAAAAATATAGTCTAGTATCTGCGAAGGACAAAGAACATGGTGTTAGTCCTTGGTGGAAGTGATACTTTGAGAATTAACGGGTACACAGATGCCAGTTTTCAGACAGATAGAGACAACGGTCGGTCTCAGTCAGGCTGGGTATTCCTTTTTAATGGAGGAGCGGTTACTTGGAAGAGTTCCAAGCAAGAGACGGTGGCTGATTGTACATGCGAATCAGAGTACATAGCAGCTAGTGAAGCGTCAAAGGAGGCGGCTTGGTTGAAGAACTTTATCGGTGGCCTTGGAGTAGTCCCTGAGTATTCAGGTGCCCATGGAACTGTTCTGCGATAACGAAGGAGGGGTTGCTTTGAGAAAGAAACCGAGAGACCATGGAAAGTCCAGGCATATCGATAGAAAGTATCATTATATCAGACATAGAGTAGAAGAAGGTGACCTCCTTGTAAAGAGGGTATCATCTGAAGATAATCCTGCAGATCCCTTGACAAAGGCTCTGAGTGGGATCACGCACAATCAGCATGCTAGGAGAATAAGATTGAGAGATGATATTAGTTTTTGTAATTAGATAGGATTTGAAACTTGTAACAATCTAAATGTAATTGAATTTGGTGATTTAATAATAGAGATTTATTAATGAGTATTGTTTACTACTATTTGTTAATTGTTTATCATTGTGTTTCATTTTTGCATGTTTGCTTCCTGAGTAATTTGATTATTCAAATGTCCACAGTCGCTCATACTCTTAGGGAGTAAGTATGAACGAAGACTGTCATGAATTAGTTTGTAGATTGTCTAAGGAGTTAGACATAGCAATAGGATTGCTACAACATTCATGGGTACTTAGAAATAGAGATTTGAGTATTGGATAAACTCATGCTCAATAGATTGCTTCATGGATTATATCACAAGCAAAGTGGAGACGATAATATCTTATGATCTTAAAGTAGAGACATATGACTTATAATTTTCAAGGCGGTTGTTTATTGATAATACGAAAACGTATCGGTAACTCGATGTTATAAAACGTGTTGTTGTGAGTGATTTGTCTGGTAAAAGATATAAGCATATGAGTCGAAGCTTATTCGTCCCTTGACCCTGACGGGAAACAGATATCTGTAGGTCTCTCGATGATTTTGAAGTTGACTGAAAGTGTTGGCCAACCAGGATTGAATTGATGTGTTCAATTAGTAGTCTTAAAGTCATATGCAAATCAGAAATTGGGAAACAGAGAATCAGACCGAGATTGATCTTAATCCATTTCTTGAGTCTGAAAAATATATTGTTGGACGGAGGATCATCTGATCACTTATCTATAGACAGAACTGATTGGGCCAGAGTTCGGCAGCAGTTTCTAAGAAGCTACAGTTGTTAATTAATTAGAGGTTGAATTAGTAATTATAGTCATAGACTTATCCAAGTGGGAGACTGTTGGATTAGGTGTATAAGCCATGACTAATAATTTGTGTTAGGATTCGGATTGTGTTGAGATTTGACATCCGAAGTACATATGTTCCTGTCCTGAGATTGATATGCGAAGCGAAGGGTTGATGCGAAGTTGAAGACTGCTGATGCGAAGTCAGCGAGCTTATCAGAAGACTTTTACACTTATCGTTTATAATAGATAATGTTTAGGGTTTTATACTTATCTGTAACTAATAGAATTACTTGTTTATCCTATTAGAACTTAGTATTTAAACACACATGCCCTAGATGTTTTGGTACGTACTTAGATCAGTCGCATATTCTTTGTAATCGTTCTTAATAGTTGCTCGCCGTTAAAAAGACTTGGAGCACTATCCTTTTTACATTAAATACAAATCATTCATCTGGTTGAATATTCATACACTTGTGTCTCGTTGTTTTCATTGATAAATTATTCTTACAAGTGGTATCAGAGCAGGTTGTTTGCTGATCTGATATTGAGATTAAAAATCTATTTTCTTTGATTCGTAGATTCAAATTGTTCTTGGATCTGCTCTTCCGTGTTTCAAAGAACTTTTAGTCTTGATAATTTTCAAGCAACGATCTCATCTTTCAATGGCCTACAACGCGAACAACGCCGTGATGAATTACGCTGCCTTGCTTGGTTCAAACAACAAGGCACCCATGCTGATTCCTGAACACTATGATCAATGGGCTGATCGAATGGAGGATCACTTATCAGGCATTGATGAAGATCTTCTGAGATCCATGAGGGATGGTCCTTTTACTGCAAATGTCCAGACTAGATTTGCTAAATCTGGTGAATCTGCTACTCCTCATGTCGAGACTGAAGCTACAATTGCTGCGAACAAGAGGAAAATTGAGAACGATAAACGATGTATGCGAGAACTGAAGAGCGGTTTTCCTCCTGTTGCTTTCAATCTGATCCGAGGGTCCAAGTCTGCTAAAGAAATTTGGGACAGACTGAAGATGCGATATGAAGGCAGTGATGTCATGAAGAAAAGCAAAGTCAACAATATTCTGGCTGATTTCAGCAATTTTAAACAACTGGAAAACGAAAAGATTGATCAGACGTTCGAGAGATTCACAGACATTGTTTATGAACTGGAGAAACATGGAGTCTCAAAGACTTCGCATGAAACTAACTTTTGTTTCATCCAATGTCTCCGAAGGGAATGGAAGCAAATCACCATGATGGTAAGGGCACATGAGAAGATTAATTCTTACTCGCTTGAAGAACTCTATAATCTGCTCAAATCATACGAGTATGATGTTCTAGATGAAGCTGGTGATCAGTCCAATGCTGGGACACTTGCCTTCGTTTCAAAAACTGAATCTGATGAAGTCACCGATGCTGATGATAAAGGGGAACAAGAAGAAGAAAGTGATACGAAGTCACTATATTCCAACAACAATAAGTCATATCAGAAAAGACCAATGAATAAATCTAACTTCAATCGAAACTCTAATAATGGAAAACAGCCATCCAAGACGGTAGACTTCACTAAACCTAATTCTGAAACAATTCCACAGCCTGAAAAAAAGCTGTTGGGTGATTCTGGTTATGACTGCAATTACTGCAATGGGAAGAATCATCTAGCCAAAGACTGTATGCTGAAGAAAGCAAATGAGAAAAAGGAGAGAGTCAAAGACGAAGCATACTGTACGAAGAAACTAGAGGAGGTTCGGGCGAAGACACAAAGCTTGTCACTGGTAGCTCCAAATAGTGGTGATGGTACCTTGATGATGATGAAATTCGAAGACCAACTCATGGAGCAATGTTTGCTGCTCACACTGGACATGGAATATGGTCTGATGATGAGAGTTCGGATGAAGAAAAAGAAACTATGATTACTGGTATCTGTCTTATGGCACAAGGAACAAACTCTTCGTCAAATGCTCGCCTTACTATTCCAGAACAGGTATCTCTTTTGCTCCAAAACTTTAATGTTCCTGAAGAACTCTTTATTAATGACCTTAACGAAATTACTTCTGACTGTCTGCATATGAATCAACTACTTGTTTCAGCAAATAGTGATGTGTGCCAGGCCAAGGAGGAAGTAATTTCGCTCAAGGGAAGGCTTGAAGGAATGTGTGGGGTGCTAGAGAAAAATCAACTTAGAATAGACATTCTAGAGGAAAGTAGGGAACAATATGTAAAGTACAATGAATTATTATTAAAACAAAGGAATATTTTTTGTGAAACTGCGAAAAGACTATATGCTTTCATAACACGAATCTATCACTCTTCGGATATAACCTTGGATCATCACAAAAAGTTATTACCTTTCATTGAATTTAAGCTAAAAGATATAGATTCACTCTCATACGAATGTGAATCTATAGTCTCTTCAGTCGAAATACGAAATCCAACTTATACTCATGGTGTTGTGCCATTTGGAAAGTTTTTAAGTCCTAGTGATCTCTTAAAAGTAATGGATGACTCTCTACCCACAATTTCTCAAGCAATAAAAAGGGATTCTGAGAATATTATTGTTAATACTCCTGATGATCACAGTGATTCGGACATTGAAGAAATAGACTGCAGTGATTTAATAAAACAATCTACCTCAACAGTCAGTTCCGTAAGCAATTCTGAATCTTGTGCAACTAACAAAAAACAAATAAGGACTTCTGAAGTCCAACAGGAATCTTCAAACAATAAAATTAAATCTATTCAAATTTTGAATACTTCGGACAGCTACTCAATGTATAGTGCTGACAAGAGCAAAAGGCTTGTCGAACTTGCATGCACATATCCTAAGGTTGCTAACTTCAAAAACAATGTTTTTATTCAAAAAGGTGTGTCACTAGAAGACAGCTGCGAACTTAATTTACTTATAAAAGATGACAATGCAAATGTCACATCTGAAGGTTTCTTCTCATCTGATAAAATGCTTGAAAATACGCTAAATGCTGAAATGGAGTTCAAAATAAATAAACGAAAACAAGAATTCCATCAGATAAAAAACACCTTCGGACGACGTCATAATCAAAAATTTTCAAATAAGCGAAAACTTTCAAATAATCATGCTTTCTCAAATAATCGAAACTTCACTAATAATAGAAATTTTTCAGTTAATCGAAATCAAATAAACAATCAACCCTCTTCTGTTGAACAACATAAACGATTTTACGATAATAGACGAAGGAGAAACTATCGTGATTCTCAAAACAAAAAGAAAGCATTTCAAAATCAACAAAAATCATCTACTGTCAAAAACTCTTCCATAAAACCTCAGACATTTGTTTTCGAACCTGCGAAACCTATTTGTTCAAACAATAAGTATGAAAAAGCAACAAAGAAAACTTTTACCAAAGGAAACAACTTAGTTGACACGTTTCACGTTTGGATTGATAAGAATATGGATCTGTTTAAAGACAAAAGCCTCATAAGTCAAGATTTCAAACTTGCTTATGAAGAATTTTTATGCGAATCTACTCAATGTAGTACTTCGTCTGGAAAATCTCTCTTTTCAACCCAAAAATAGGTTCCTGTGAAACCAAACCCACTTTCAACCCTTAGTCCTAAAAAGTTAAATCCCAAGACAATTTTGAAATGGGTTCCAAAAGTCACTAAGACTCACATAAATGAACCCTCAAATAAATTTACTATTGCATCAACTTCTAGCACTAAAAAGGATGATATGATCGCCTCTTGGATTTATAATCCGAATACTTACCCTCAAGGACCCAAGCCATGTTGGGTACCTGAACTCTCTCTCTAAATTGCAGGTGATGGTTGATGAGCAGTACGACAAATAATGGTATATCGATAGTGGCTGCTCACGACACATGACAGGGAGAATAGAATACTTAAGGGACTTCAGAAGCTTGGAAGATGGAGGAGATGTTAAGTTTGGAAACAACGAAACTTGTCCAATCAAAGGTTATGGGAAAATAACAAATGGAAAGTTTACTATCAATTGCGTTGCATATGTAGAAGGACTTAAGCATAATCTGGTTAGTGTTTCACAACTTGTGGTGGGTACAGGACTGCAAGTAAAATTCGATGAAAATAGCAGCATCATCAAAAAGAAAAAGACCAAGGAGGTTCTACTAAAATCAAGGAGAAAAGGCGAAGTGTTCCCACTTGATATGAAGCCCATCGTAGGAGCTCCTTCAATATGCCTACTTTCAAAAGCTTCTTCGGATATAAGCTAGTTATGGCACAGACGTTTATCTCACCTAAACTACAAAAATATCAACAAGCTGGTTGCACTCGATTTAGTCAGAGGAATGCCCACGTTGAAATTTGATAATGATACTTTGTGTGCTGCATGCGAGCATGGTAACCATAGACTCCAAGATAACCGAACCACTTGAGCTTCTACACATTGACCTTTGTGGTCCATCTTCGGTTGAATCACTTGGAGGAAAGAAATACATCTTAGTTATTGTGGATGATTTTTCACAATTCACTTGGGTAATCTTTCTACGACAAAAGTCAGACACACCAGCAGAGCTTATAGCCTTCATCAAGCAAATTGAACTACATCTCAAGAAACAAGTACGGGCAATACGAAGTGATAATGGCACTGAATTCAAAAATCAAACAATTGACTCGTATCTGAAGGAAAAGGGCATCACTCATAACTTTTCTGCCCCTTACACCCCTCAGCAAAATGGTGTACTTGAGCGAAGGAACAGATCCTTATGCGAAGCCGCTCGTACCATGCTTGACTATGCGAATCTGCCGATGTACTTCTGGGCTGAAGCAGTTGCAACCGCATGCTTCACTCAGAACCGATCATTCATTCACCGTCGATTCAACATAACTCCATACGAAGTAATAAACAAAAGGAAACCAAACGTCAAATTCTTCCATGTTTTCGGATGCCGATGCTTTCTCATGAAACTCAAACCTGGAACTACGAAATTTGAAATTAAATCCGATGATGGCGTTTTCCTTGGTTACTCTCACTCTGCGAAAGCCTATCGTGTTTTAAACAAATCAAATAGAAAGATTGAAGAAACGTTTAATCTAACGTTTGATGATTACTACATAAAGAAATCAGATATCCAATTTCCTCAATCCCTCATCTTTCCAGAAACACCAACCGAAGTTACTCCATTGGAAGCGTTCAATCTTGATTTTACATTCTTATTCGATGAGCCTGATCGTGCAATTCATGCTGAATCTAATGCTTATGACAACAAGGTACCTAAATTCACTAAACTCAATGATGATCAATCTACTGCAACTTCATCCGAACAAACTCCTTCTACCAATGATCTGGTACAGCCTACCAACGACAAGCATCCTTCGGTTGAGGGGGAGTGTGAGATCAGCAACTCCAGGGAACCTTCAGGAGATCCAACCTCATCTAGGGGAATTCCTTTAAATCTGAATCTCGATCACTCCAAAGAATCACCTGAATCTTCTATTGAGGGGGAGTCATCCGTCAAGGCCGCTTCGGTTGAGGGGGAGTCATCTGTCAAGACTGCTTCGGTTGAGGGGGAGCAACAAAATTCTGACAACATACCTGAAGACAATCAATCGTCTTCGGATTATCCATCTGACACTGAAGAGGTGCACGGAGAACCATTACCAGAATATGATCCTGCCTATCCTCCTCTTGAAAAATGGACATGCGATCATCCGAAGACACAGGTAATTGGCAATCCGGATGAAAAGGCACTTACTCGATCCTAACTCAAAGCAAAACAGCATGAACTGAATAAACGTTCTGATTTTTGCATGTTTAATGTTTTTATTTCCAAAATTGAACCAAAAAATGTGAAAGAAGCTTTTCAACATTCTGATTGGGTGGAAGCCATGCAAAGTGAGTTAGCCGAATTTGAAAGAAATAAAGTGTGGCGCCTTATTCCTAAACCTGCTAACTCCTCCGTAGTTGGTCTAAAATGGGTTTTTAGAAACAAACTTGATACAGAAGGTAACATTGTACGAAACAAGGCTAGACTTGTTGTCAAAGGGTATTGTCAATAGGAAGGAATCGATTATGATGAAACCTTCGCACATGTTGCCAGACTTGAGTCCATCCGAATCTTTTTGGCCTTTGCAGCTCATAAATACTTTGATGTTTTTCAAATGGATGTCAAATGCGCATTTTTAAACGGCGAACTCGAGGAAACAGTATATGTGGAACAACCACCTGGTTTTGTAAATGACAAATTCCCAAATCACTGTTATATCCTTGACAAAGCAGTCTATGGGTTAAAGTAAGGACCAAGAGCTTGGTACGAAACTTTAACTCGGTTTCTAAAACAATCAAACTTCAAACAAGGTTCTGTTGATCCGACTCTCTTTCGAAAGAAAGTAGGTAATCATCTCATGTTAGTGCAAATCTACGTGGACGATATTATCTTCGGATCAACAGACCCTGCTCTTTCAAAAGAATTTGAAACCTTAATGAAAAGTAAATTTCAAATGAGTATGATGGGGAAGATAAACTTCTTTCTCGGTTTACAAGTCAAGCAAACCTTCGAAGGCATTTTTATAAACCAAGAAAAATACACACGAAGCCTGTTAGAGAAATTTATAATGGAAAACTGCTCAAATGCGAAGGTTCCGATGGCTGCTGATACACGCCTCACCCCTTCGCTTGACAAACCTGCCGTTGACCAGAAGGTCTATAGAAGCATGATTGGATCTCTACTCTACTTGACTGCCAATCGACCAGACATCATGTTTTCAGTCTGCAATTGCGCAAGATACCAGGCGAATCCTCGAGAACCTCACTTAACTGCCGTAAAGACTATTTTTCGCTATTTACATCACACACCTTCTCTTGGACTATGGTACCCTGCCAACTCTGACTTCTTTCTACAAGCCTACTCTGATGCTGATTTAGGAGGATGTGCCCTCGATCGCAAAAGCACTTCTGGGGGTTGTCAGTTTCTAGACGGTAAGCTCATCAGCTGGCAATCGAAGAAACAAACATGTGTCTCCATCTCCACAGCCGAAGCTGAATACATTGCTGCAGCTGCATGTACTTCACAGATGATTTGGATCCAAAGCCAACTGCGTGACTATGCTATTCACATGAAGAAAATTCCTTTGTTTTGTGACTCACAAAGTGCCATACGAATTTGTCACAATCCGGTTCAACACTCGAAGACAAATCACATTTCTCTCCGATATCACTTCATTAAAAGTCATGTAGAAGAAGGGAACATCGAAGTTTATTTCGTTCATACGAATGATCAGCTGGCAGACATCTTTACCAAACTTCTTGATGAGAAAGCTTTTACAAGAATCGTCCATGGATTAGGCATGCTTGAATCATCCGCAGTCCCTAATACATAATCAGCTAAGTACCTTCTATCCCCCAACTGTGTCCCACATGTCTTTACTTATGTTTTTTTTGTTTTTTTTGGTTTTATATTTTTTCCACTTAATTTTTTTTACTATCTCTGTCATCAGAAGTGAAACTGTTACTATACGAATCTTCGGTTCCGTTCGTATACACTGACAATAATCACTATTCACTTCCGACGCTTCGGTTCACTTCTGATGACACATACATACTGACTTCTGCTCATAACGTCCTTGACGTCACTCTCATCCGAAATCAAACTTTGCAAAATACAAATTTAAAGGACAAAACAGGGTTTTTAGAGTCTGTTGAGCATACCTCATAGCACTAAGAGGTATTTGGGACTTGCATTGCAACATTGGTAACACTTCAGATGATCTGATTATGGTTAAAGCCCTTGTGACATATCTATACTTCGTTCAAGCCTTAATGTATACCTCATATCTTACTAGCACCCAGTGGTTCTATCCTCGCATCAGTAAATATCTAATCAGAAAGACCTAGTCTTTTCAAGATACATTTCAGGTATTGCGTGGATAAAATTATTTGACAATTCCTGATGCGAAGACAAGAAAATTACAGTACATTTAACTGATGGGATTTATTAACACATTTACGATACATCTTGCTGAATTACATATGAAAAACTCAAAAAGTAAAATACTTGTGATACGCACAAAAGAGTTGACAAAAATCAAAAGAAAAAGACAGACAAGAACTTCAACAATACCATAAGTCTATCTTCGGATACGATACCACCTAAAACTAGCACAATACGAAGTACTCAAGGCGTACCTCCTGTCTTTAATGCAACAATCAGGATCTCCTATGACACAGTTGAGAACCAGGTTGGAGGTATGAACATCTCAGTAACCCGTCCACAAGGACAAAGGTGGAGTAGTGCACAATTTTCAAAGACTTGTCATCCGAAAAGGGTGTCCAAATACTCCATCTGGTGAAACGAGATAAATTTTTTATGAACCCCATCAAACTTTAAAAATTCAAAACTCTGAAAATAACTCTTCGTATTGGATGTGTCATCTAAGGTTACTCTACGTAATACCTCAAATCTTTTAACCAGAAAACTATGCTTCTAACATGGCGATGGTAGAATAATCACACTGGGTACACCTAACCATATGAATGCACCTTACATTACTCTTGTTCGAGTATCAATGTGTCAAACGGACTGCTAAGAATAATCAGCTCTCATCCTATGAATTGAACCAAAAATCTTGATTTCACAACTTCATGGATCCTGGTCTTATAACTTCGGATGGTTGACACCAATGAACAATGAGCAGACTTCGGTTTATACACTATCTTATTTCAACATATCAATCATATTTCTATTTCTATTTTTTATTTTTTCTTTCTTTTTATTAATTGCGGTAACTGATAATCATAATCTCAGTTGGGATTCAGCGAGATTTAAGGGATATACTTGATTCTTGTTTTAAGTTGGGATATGCAGGAACCAATAAGCGTCAACCACAACGGTTACTTGGGGTGGATGCAGCTGTCACAACGATAAAAAGGGAATGTCCCCTCAACTTACGGATGACGTGGCGACACCCTATTCGACCATTCAAACACGCGCATTAAATGCTCATTCTCTCTCCACTCATAACACCCGTATATAACCCAGACAATAACCACATTCATCCCTTCTGCTTTCTTAACCTCTGCAACTTCAATCAAAACCTCCCAAAATTCTCCCAAGTCTCCCACCTCAAAATCGTTAACATGGCCACCGATGAAATTTCCTTCACCGCTGGTGATGACGATTCCATCCCTGATCTGAATCCCATGTCTGCAAACCATATTGAAAACCTTGACCCTGAGGCTTACTCTTTGCCGATGTCAATGCTGGTGGTATGTCTTCCACATTCACCACTTTCACACGCCATGACATCAACTGCTCAAGTTCCAAAGCTATGGGTCAACAGGGCGCACCATACAGCACGCCTAAATGCCGATGGTTAATCGATATCCTTTGACATTCTCACCACCAACGACAACATGAAGACGATTATTGTAAAGAAAGACCAATTTGCAAACATCCTTTATCTACCAGTGTTTGGACGGTTTCAGATGGCATCTCAATCTGAAATCCTGAACATGCTGAATGAGATGGGTCATACCCAATTACTCGATCCATGAGTTCCTTCAAGAAAAACAAACTTCCTTCTGTCTGGGGATACTTTTTCAGTGTAATCCTACGAAGTCTCTCAGGAAGGACTTCGGGTCTTGATTCTGCAGCCTACACTTTCCTACAACTTCACTATGGTATCTACTACAACGTTCCTGTTGATTATGCTTCGATCATATGGACAGACTTCACAACCTACTTGAATCATGCGAAGCGAGCCACAGACATCGCTTCAACACGTTTCTGGGCACTTATCGTCCAAGCTGCGTATGCCCATGAAAAAGTACCAGTCCCTTCGGATCTGCCCGTTCATGATTTCAGTACTGTCCAAGTTCCATCTGGTGCAAATTCGGATGAAAGGATGGACTTCATCGCTCAAATTCTAGAGGCAATGTTGTGCAAGGTTCCTGATGACAATCAAATCTTGATTGCCTACCGCAAGACAATCACCACACCTGCACCCCTCCGAGTCTTCACAAGGGTCATAGAATCCGAACTTCCTAAGGCCAAGGGTGGCAAACGCAAGGGACAAGCTGAACCATCCGAAGTCCCAGCCAAGAAGACACGAACCAGGAAGAAAACTCAGGTAGTAAAACCAGCAAAGAAGAAACAATTGCAGACTTCTAGACCATCCACCCCTCGATCCGAAGATGAAGAAGAAGAGGAAGAGGAAGACAACACGTTTCAGGCTGATACCATTACACCACCATCTCCAACCGGAAAGACAACTACTACGGTACCGACTGAAACACCACTTCTTACAACAACTGAAAATCCGATGGTGACTACACATATGACCTCTGTTGAAACATCTAATGTGGAGACAAGTCATGTTGAGACCCCTGCGAACACATCTAATGTGGACGCACATCTCAAATCGGATGATCAGTTCGTCAAAGATACTCCAACTTCACCCCTAACGAAAACAACATCCATCTTCACAACAACAACGTCGATCCCTCCTCCATTACATTCATTTTTCCTGGATGATCTTGCTGACTCACTATCCTCGCATGAAAGTGATAAACAAGAGGAAGATTACTTCGAAACGGCCCCAATCAATATACAAGATGAAGATGACGATGAACCAGACACCAGCCTAGTCTCCATGAAACAGTTTCGTTAACTCAATGCGAAACTCAATATTCTGATCCAAGCACAAACCTCCTACACTTCGGACAAAGCGTCGGCGGTTACCCCTGAGGCTCTGGTGACCTCTCTAAGATCCTTTGAGGAATCAATCACTTTGAAAGTTCAAACGAAGATTGAGGAAGCGGTCAAGCTAGTTGAAACCGATGTCAAATAGATGACTCGAAATGTCCTGGAGAAAATAGACCTTAGGTGCAAATCTGTTGAAAAACTGTTGGAAGCCAAAACACAGCATCTCCAGGATCACCACAATGCAAGCCTTAAAGACGTCCTCACCAAGCTCGATTCTGCACATACTAAAGTCCAAGCAAAGCTTGCTGCATTGACCACTTCGGTTGATAATCTATCCAAACGAAGCGCTGAAGAGTTTGATGTCCAATTAACAAGCCTTCGGATGGATCTCAATGCTGCGAAAAAGACAATCGCTGAGTACGAACCGATGGTGCATGAGTTCCACACATACAAAGAAGCCAACAACATTACTCAACAACAGATGAAGATCTTGGTGTCTCAGACCACTGACTCAATACGAAAGGACATTGCACCTTTACTCTCTCTGGTAAGTCGGTTACCTGGTGCTCCGAGGTCCTCCGTGCCTTCGTCACAAGGGGGAGACGGTTCACGACCAACCAGAAGACAAACCACTACCACCTTCGTACCAACAGCAACACTCACCACCTTCGCACCAACAGCAACAATTACAACCCTTGCACCACTAACTCAAACTTCAACCATCTCAACAGCTCAACCAACAAAGCCATTTTTTGGCTTCACCTCAGCTCCATCAAACACAACGGTCTCTACAACAACTCCGATTACCACCGGATCCACCTCAAGACTAACCAAACGGTTTACCAGTGGAATCAAAATCGGACAGAGCTCTGCACCTTTTGCTTCATGAACAATAACTACAAGCTCTCTAGTACCTCTAGAGACAGGACCTTCGGTTGATAAGGGAAAGAAGATTGTGCAAGAGCTATCAAAAGCAGAACAAAAGAAACAGAAGTCTGAAGAATACGAAAAGCTAAGGCATCTGTATTCAATTTCAAGAGATCGTATGGGAAAGAATGCCATCCTGGGTCCAGTCAATAAAATCTGGACGTTCGAAACAATAATGGCACTTTCCTTCCCGGCAATAGAGATGTTCGATAGAGTGCCCCTTGTATACTACGAAACCGAAAACACAACAGAACTACAACTAGACGTACCATTCAATCAGAAGTTGTTCGCCATAAACATCTTTGACCTTGAGTTTGATCCCAAAGACAAGAGAAAATTTCAAGAGCCAAAAGCAAGATTTCATGCGAACTTGGCTGCTGATCAAACTGAGGTATGGTCTTCATTAAAGATCGTTGGATTGGATCGGATCGAAATGGGTACACTCTTCGAAGATGTGTATCAAAACTTTACCTACTACGTACGAAGGGGTGAACAAAAGGCTGAAAGCAAGTTCACAGTTGCAGACTTTCCTTTAATGAACCCAAATGACTTCATTGTTTTGGTGGAACGTTTCTACAGCTTAAATCAAACGAAGATATCCAAGCAAATAGCACTCACACGAGGTCAAAAGCTGATAGGAAGATTCTTGGGTGCTTATCTCAGAAATTTTCCTAACTATGATTTCGAGATTGCGAAGCTGTTCAATGAAAACGTACCTGCTGCCAACAAAGAATTGATTGGAATTAGCAAATACAGCGATGGAAAGATTTTGCAAAGTCCATGGGGCATTGTTTACAAGGGAAGATTAACGAAGAAGGGAGCTTTAAAGAAATTGTTCTTTGATATGGACGAAAAGGAGAAATTTCCAACAGCGTTCATTGAAGGAATGATCACAAGAGTTGAAGTGAACAATGAGAATTCAGAAGAAGCGAAGAAAGAAGTTATTGCTCATCTGAAGTGGTGGATAGCTATAAGGAAGGAACTGACAAAAGCATTTCATATGATATAGACTTTGGATACCTGGCATCTTCACCACAAAGGTGGAGATTGTTAGGATTCGGATTGTGTTGAGATTTGACATCCGAAGTACATATGTTCCTGTCCTGAGATTGATATGCGAAGCGAAGGGTTGATGCGAAGTTGAAGACTGCTGATGCGAAGTCAACGAGCTTATCAGAAGACTTTTATACTTATCGTTTATAATAGATAATGTTTAGGGTTTTATACTTATCTGTAACTAATAGGATTACGTGTTTATCCTATTAGAACTTAGTATTTAAACACACATGCCCTAGATGTTTTGGTACGTACTTAGATCAGTCGCATATTCTTTGTAATCGTTCTTAATAGTTGTTCGTCGTTAAAAAGACTTGGAGCACTATCCTTTTTACATTGAATACAAATCATTCGACTGGTTGAATATTCATACACTTGTGTCTCGTTGTTTTCATTGATAAATTATACTTACAATTTGTATTTACCTAATTAATAGTAGCAAAGTCTATTTGGATTGCCCTCATAGCTGGAGGTTTGGTAGAAAGTCCAGTAGAAAGAAAGATTGATTTGTTATATGATTAATAAATCAATAGAAATAAAATAAATAGTTTATTAATATATTAAAGTGATAATATATTAATTAGAAACTATATTAATTAATTATAAATTAATTGGATTTAATTTGGTGATTAATTTAATTAATTAAAGGTGCAGGGGCTAAATTGTAATTATTCAGTAGTTAAGTAAGTGACAATTATAGTAGTGGCAATGACCAGTGAAATTATGATCATGATAAACAATAATTTTGATTATAATATTTAGGATAAATAGATTTGAATTAATAGATAAAAGTTTATCTTATTTGTATTCAAAAAGGTTTATCTCTAAAGGTTTATCTGGTTATCTGCTGAAAGCTATAAATAGGGACCATTGGGTACCTATTTTCTACGCCATTTACCTGATCTCTCTGGAACGTTTCGTGACCTACTTCCCTTTCTTGGGTGTGACTTCATTTGAAGCAATATAATTTTGTTGCTTTGCTTCCAAGAAATCCTAAAGGTTAGTTTTTCTGATTCAATTCTTTAGAAAATTTTCTGTTGGCCTTTTAGGAATTATTTATATGTTCAACAATAGAAAACATAGATCCTTCATAGGTTGTATGTGAACTTAGGGTTTTAGTTTATAGATTTCTAGAAAACCTTTCAGAACATACATATATGTTCATCAATGAACATACGTATAAGTTCATCAATGAACATATACGTATGTGAAAGGTTTTAAGCAATCTATGAACAAATAATCCTAAGTTCACATGCAACCTAATAAAAGATCTATGTTTTTCTATCTTATGAACATATAACAGATCCTAAAGGCCAACAATAATTTCTAAAGAACAATTCAGAATAACCAACCTTTTGATATTGTTCTTGAAGCTAGTAGCAAAATGATCCTGCCTCAAATGGTGTCACACCCAAGCAATGGAGAGAAGATTCCAGCAGAGTAATCACAGAGAGAAGGAGGCGTGGATTATGAGGAGCCAGAGGGTTCCTTTTATAGCCTCTTAGGGTTACACCTGAAACCCTAAGGAGCCTCCAAGTGGGCAAGCCTGTTGACCACTTGGACCAGATCCCTAAACCCTAATTAGGGTTTTTCGCCAACCCTGGAGAAGCCTCCAAGGGTGGCGCCACTTTTGGCCCCTGGACTTCTCTTTGCCAGTTATTCAGCTATTGATTAAATACAAACCAGTCCCTACACTTTTAATTAATTAATTTAATCACTAAATTAAATCCAGTTAATTCTAGATTAAATCTTAATTAATTATAATAGTTTCTAATTAATATATTAATACTTAAATATATTAATAAACTATTTATTTATTTCTATTGATTTATTAAACAATTAATAAATCAACATTTCTCTCTATTAAACTCTACATCTGTCATCCAGCTATGAGGGCAACCCAAATGGACTTTGCTTCAATTAACAAGATAAATACAATTATAAGTCATGGCTTAGATAGTTAATCCAACAGTCTCCCACTTGGATAAGTCTATGACTTTAATTGTGTGTTTACCTTCTGATTAATATCAGTTTCCCAGAAACTGTCCTGAACTCTGACCTAGTCAGTTCGGTCCAAAGATAAGTGATCATATGATCCTTCGTCCAACAAGATATTTTCAGACACGAGACATGGATTGAGATCAATCTCTGTCCGATACTCTGTTTCCTGATCTCCGATTCTGCTTATGACTTTTGGACTTCCAATTGAACACATCAATTTAGTCTCGGCTGGCCAGCACTTTAGTCAACTTCAAAATCATCGAGAGGCTTACAGATATCTGTTTCCCTATCAGGGTCAAGGAACGAATAAGCTTCGACTCATATGCTTGTGTCTTTTACTTGTCAAAATCGTACACAACAATGCGTTTTATAATATGGAGTTACCGATGTGTTTACGCATTATCAATGCACAACCGACTCGCAAATTTCAAATCATATGTCTCTGCTTTAAGATCATAGGATATTATCGTCTCAATCATTGCTCGTGATGTAATCCATGAATCAATCTATTGAGCGCGGGTTTATCCAATACTCAAATCTCTATTTCTAAGTACTCGTGAACGTTGTAGCAGTCTTACTGCAATGTCTAACTCCTTAGACAATCTACAAACCAATTCACGACAGTCTTCGTTCATACTTACTCCTGAAAAGTGTGAGCGACTGTGGACTTTTGAATAATCAAATTATTCGGGAAGTGAAACATGCAAAAACGAAACATAAAATCTGACTGATGGTTACTCTTGCCTAATTACCAAGTCTCCACGAGGTAATCACCAAGTCGGATTCTTCATAAAACTATTATCGGTTTCTAGATTCCTTTTAAACTTTTAATTCGTGTTATGTATCTATGTCTACATGACCTTTCACTCTTTCTATGTATCCAAATGTCATACATTTATACACCTTATCCAATCGGACATCCTTCCGATGATATTTCAATTTTGGTCATACTGTCATTCTCATTAACAACTCCATTCTATGAACCGTGACTTTCCATTGTTCTCGGGATCTTTAGTCCGCACGACTACACCCTAAGACTATTTCGAGGTGTTACGATGTGCCGGTGACCTACACGCGCTCCATCGAAATACTAACGAAACTCTTTAACCATTAAGTCCTTTTACTTATTTGAAATTTTTTTCAAATTATTAACATTCACCCCAATAATTTTCCAATGATTTCTCACGTATGTACAGAATCCATTAAGTATTCCCAACCAGGTCATGTCCTGAAACTGACTCACTATGCTGTAAGCATTAAGTCATCAGAACATGTTCATGACACTTTTGATCGATCCAAGAACCTTGTGGGATTCGATCTAGTCCTATTCCAAACTCTTTTGGAATCTAAGGATTATTTATAATCCCTGTGTCACGACTTTCAGTAACTATTTCCTTTCGGAGACTTTTCTCATATGTCTTGATTCTTATCAAGATCATGCTTAATATGGCTAGGTCTATACTGACTGCAACATCCATCTGATAGATGTTTATGGATCATGTGGGTATGTAGCACCTTCTTTATATCTCTCATGCCAGATTATCACACTTTGAAATGATAGGAAACTCTTTTCCTGGGGCTATGCATCTTGAATCTCATCAAGATCATATTGGCAGAGTTTCGATCTATCTCATAGACGTTTGTAACCACCTGAGTATGCCCTATCTCTATCAAGTCTTTCATAGCGATCCGTCTCTTAACACCAAGTCATTACACTTTGTAATGAAAAGAGATGTTTCCTAGAAACATTATGTAACTCACATATGGAGATAGTAGATAACAGCGACACTCCCACTGGCTTTGACACGGTTATGGACTATTCACAAAATCTAGAACTTTTGACATATTTTGAGAATCCAAACATTTCTGACATCTTAATGGATATCTTTCAGCCTTTTCTCAAAATCCAATCCTTTGGCATATTTTGAAAATATGAATATCCTTTCTTGCGAGATGCCCGTGGGGTAATCCCGGGCCCATGTACCTTTATACTGGCATACTCTTTGTGAGTCCCCATTAGTGTGCCGGTGATCCACACGCGCTCCACTTACGACTTACATTATGCAGTATCCTTTCGGATTTCATCTTCTATTGAGAGTGCTTCTCTCGGAGTCAATTACTTGACTCTGAGTATCGTCTCACTCAACCAGATGTTCTGAAGGTACGTTTCTGTCCATGTTGGTTTCTTTTGATGATTACTCCCACTGGTTTTTAGACCAGGTGTAAAAATCAATCAAAATGCCACATAGATTGTATCTCGTCCTAAGGTTCTCTCAATTGGTAGGAACCGGGCTCACCAATGCTTCCAAGTAGTCGGATTGTAAATCCGTACCAACTATAGTGTTTCACCACTATTCGGTATGTCACCCCAATCATAACTACTTATGATGGTGATCAGTACTACTGGTTAAGAGAAGATTATGTGAGTGCAGAAACAGGAATCTGATTTCTGCTCTAAGCCTAGTGATGACTAAAGGTTCTTTCACTTGGCTAATCCTGAACTCATTCAGGACTGTCCCAATTCCCACTGTTTCCTTAGAACATGAGTTCTTTCTAAAAGAGCTCTTTCTTTTCCAGGTACAGCGGGATAGCCAGTGAAACGACATTTCTGATTAGGTTCAGGCTAGTCATGAGGTTCGGACGAACACTACAAGACCCTGGACTTTTAATGTACAAGTGGGACAATCCGAGCTTTACATTTCAGACAGTGTCTGCAAAACCTACTTAGTTGAAGGATGTGGTTGGAATATGGTTTATATGGTCTGACTGGTATAGTATTCAATTTATTGGACTAATTGACAATGTATCTCATACATTGAGGATCGAACTGTTTCGACCAACACTCCATCATCTTCCTTAAGACACATTATAACTATTAATGTTCTTGGAAGGGAATAAACTGTGAAACATTTTCCCAGTTTATGTTGTCACTCAGGTTTTGTGGGTCTTGTACTTCCTTTGAAGTCCTTGAACTGTTCAAGGTTTCAATTCAATCACTTATTCTGATAAGCGAAGCCACATTCGTCATACCGATTGACAAATATCACGGAGTACAACCAATTGTGTTCTATTTGAGGATTCGAGCAATACACAGCAACTGATGTGTTCGTGTTGCTCCTAATCTCAATCTCTTTTACATCTCTATGTAGACTTATGACTTTGTTAATTCTGTTCAAGACTTGCAATCTTCAGTTGACTCTAAGTCAGCTGATTCCAAAATCCTATCCTTTGGATCTTTGGGTGATTCATTTCTTGCCACATGTGCTTTATAAAGAACTTAATCATCATATGACTCATAGTCAAATGATTCCAAAGTCATGTCCAACTGGATCTTTGGTTGATTCATTTCTTGACACATTAAGAACTCAATTCATCATGAGACTCTAAGTCAAATGATTCCAAAATCCTGTCCAACTGGACCTTTGGTTGGATTGATTCTTACAACATTTATCTTAACAATCATAAGGGACACAATTCCTAAATCCAAACACTTTGGATGTATCATGTAAAGTCCCAATTTTTAAACAAATTTAAAAATAAATAAGAAAACAATTTTAGTAAAAACACATTATGTTTATAAATATAACAACTCAATATCTATAATTATTTAAAAAAAACATTTAACACCAAATTAGTCCAGCAGCGGAAGTCAACAAGACAAGGTCAACTCAATATAAATTTTCAAAAGAAGCTGCATCAGTGTGTACCCGTCAAGCCTAGCCGTCGTTTCCACCTGTACAACCTGAAATAGTAATTTAATAGGGAAAGGTTAAGCACATAGCTTAGTGAGTTTCTACACCTACATAGCATGTCAGTTACACATACTCAACCTCTACAAAATACAAATATACATCGCAGTAAAATAAACACATAATTCACTCTACCCAGTACGTCGAGTTATACTTTCCTACTTAGCATTTCGAGCCGCGCATACTCTGTACGTCGAGTCATGCGTATCTGCTCAATAAATTGAACCCCACCGCTCAGCACTCAGAGCCGCGCATACTCTGTACGTCGAGCCATGCGTATCTGCTCAGTGCATCTTGCGGATATCTCTATATTGCTCAGTGCGTCGAGCCAACCTATATTGCTTAGTTCGTCAAGCCACCCTATATTGCTCAGTTCGTCGAGCCCGTATTTTCTACACACTAGACCTAGACACGTCTAGTACTAACCACGCACCATACCCCAACAATTACCACTATAAAAGGAATGTATAATATTAATAAAATACACACAACTTGGTACTATTCACAAACATCTTACAAGCACACAAAAATACGGTAAAGCACATATAACGTCTATACAATGTAGTGAGAAACTCACCTGATGGTCGACTGATAAGTCAACATAAATCTCCACACAAGGTCACCATATTTGAAAGAGTCCCTAGACATCATCTCCTCGTTCCATAATTTTCCCTATAAGATCGTGTATATGTATAAAAATGACTACGTGGTATAAAGATATCTCAGTACCCAAACTTAACTAGGGTCTCTTTCAATAGTTGGACTCATGTCTATAAGTTTAATTATATAAATCTATATTTTAACGATTTATCTATTTATTATAGAAAAACAATTACAATTTATATGATAAATTAGAACAAATTTAATTAGAAATATGTTTGACATAAATCTGTTATTAATAAACCATGAACCAATTAAATACTCTTAATGGTCCAGTTGCTAGTCCAAAGGAAATCCAAGTCCATTAAAGATAATCAGTCCAATAGATAAAACAGCCCAACTTAAGAATTGGTGATAATAGTGTACGGACCCAATACCTTAATCTAACAAATGACCCGTTAATTCATTTAACCTCAATATCGGCCCACAAAACTAGGAAAACCCACAATCATAATCTGAATCGGTCTTAAGTTACGTGACCTAAAATACAAAAGTCAAACAAAAGAGTCAAAATTATACCTCCTCTTCTACGCATCCATATCCGGCGATAGCTAGCACCTTCCTTTCCGACATATCAGTGG
The DNA here is from genome assembly GCA_023525715.1 of Cichorium intybus. Lineage (NCBI taxonomy): Eukaryota > Viridiplantae > Streptophyta > Magnoliopsida > Asterales > Asteraceae > Cichorium > Cichorium intybus. The sequence goes on along the minus strand of CM042016.1, from coordinate 57,409,996 downwards.
AGTGCTTCGTAAAACATATCTCGTTGCTGTCTTGTTGCTATGCCACCGGTAATAGTTCCGACAGCAGCCAACCGCCCCGGCAATTAACCCCGCTTGAACTCCGACCACCGCCCTCCTGCATGCCCGCTTTCTCCGGCGGCGATGATCCAACACGCAACAGATGGGCGAAGTCCGCCACCTATTGTCGGCCACTAATTTCTCCGTGACTCCTTCACTCGAACCGCCTCATCGGCAGTCTGCACATCTCCGACTGCCGCTAACCATAGCCTGCCGTCACGATCCTTCACAGACATCATCGCCGGCGACTTTTCTCGCATCCATGATCAGATCGGCAGCAGCAGCGAGTTGCTGCACCGCCACCCTTTTTTTCACATCTAGCTCCTTCATCTTTCACAATCTCTCCGTCTCTCTCTAAAAATCGCAACCCTCAACCTAAAACCGAGCCTTAAATCGATTTCTCCTCCCCTCCTTCATTCTTGATTTCCGATTTCAAGGTGGAAGGTGAAATTTTGAGTTCAATCGATTGAAATGTGTAACTTCAATAAAAATGAATACCGAGTTCCAGACTTTTCTTACGTTAGATTTGTAAAATTCTCAAACTAAAAATTGAAATATATGGCATGAAATGCGGAGGAATTTTGATTGAAAAGAAATAAAGTGCACGCCGTGTTTGAAAAACAAAAATAACCTCCATCGTTAAATACAAAAAGAAATTCTAACATTTTCTTGAATTCACATGTGACTTATTCAAACTTTACATGAAATTCGATATATGACAACTTTGGTCCCTCTAATTTATCGTTGTATTTTTGTTTAACCCCAAAATAATATAATACAACAAAACAAGTTTTCTACCAATCATACCTAACCCCCCTCCAACTAATATTTATTTCTAGAATTATTATTATTATTATTATTATTATTATTATTATTATTATTATTATTATGCTACAATAATTGATTTGCCAAAAACGGACATACCGAAAAACGGGGTGTTACATATCAATATTCAAGTTATTACTAATCATGCATTCAGCACAATCATACAACATTTCAAGGATATTTCAAACAACATATGTTAAAAGAAAAAAAAACGACAATTTTATTAAAACAAAAATCTTTGAACAATGCACTGTATGATAGACAATGTCATACGCATCTAAAAGCTAATAACAATATTTCAATATCTAACAAAAATCCTGAGCTTTCAAAAGATTTTGACCTTGGAGTGTCTTCCAATCTTTCCGCGACTGTATCCGATTCTGTGGATTCCCAGTTTAAGACATGTCCAGACGATCTGGATCGTTTCTTGCTGCGTCATTTCACTGGACTTAATCCAGAAGTAGCTGAACCATTGGAGCTATGCCTATCCAAGAGTGACTCGTATAAAGTCAACAGTGGACGCATCTCCATAAAGGTCTTTTTCTGGTCTTCCTTTCTATACGTCTGAATGAACAGATCGTAGTTACTAGTCAGTGAAGCGAGTAGAGTGTTAACACTCGACTCCTGACTCATGGAATAACCAAGTTTGTACAATTCGCCTATATAAGCTTCAATCTGAAGAACATGCGAATCAATGCTACTTCCTTCTTTTAGCTTGCACTCTGCAAGTCTTTTGAAGATCCTAGCTCGTTCCTCTTCAACCGGTTTTTGGAACTTTTCCTCAACCGATTGCATTAACTCATATGGCCCCAAGGATTCAAAATCCTTGCAGAACTCGGGGTCAATGGTCAATAGCATGAGGTCATGAATCTCTTCGGATTCATCAACTAAGAAGTTTTGCTTATCATAAGAACTCTTTATGATAACTTGTTCCGGTGGAACCGGCATCGGATACTCAATGAGATGAAGCTTGCCAGCAATGACGAGAACCCGTCTCCAATTGCGAAGCCATTCCTTACAGTTAAGGCCAGTCAGCCTTTCCATATTTAGCAGGTGCATTCTGAAGCTCTCAGAAATGGGTGAAGGAGTATAAGGAGGAGAATAGACACTTGTTTCAGACATCTACAATAAACAGAATTTATTAGTTTAATTAATCCTTTTAAATAATTACCCAATATATTATTTATTAAGGCTAGGACCCAAAATGCCCCAACTATGATGTGAAGAGGGATGCCGTAATCATAACATAATGGTCATTAAGGTAGATAATACACTTATCAATTTCATCTTATGAAATTCCTAGATCTGTTGAGACGCATTGAACTATTGAATGGCATGTTTAGTCTCGGATGTGCCCCACTGTTTGTGACTGGGATGCCGAGGATCACAAACCAGGTGTGAATAACCATGCAAATTCGCTCGGTACTCTCGAAGTCAATTGTCATCTCTAATTAACGTGCCGGTTAACCACACACGCTCCGTTAATAATGACAAAATCGAGAAACCCATTGCATGTCTTTGTGAACCCCTATTGATGTGCCGGTTAACCACACACGCTCCACCAATGTTTCACAGATTGCAATATGCAACCTCATGGATTAGCAACTCATTCACATTTTTGACCTAAAGTAACTAGATTGAGATTTTGTTCAAATTTCTAGTACTTTCAATTATAGCATTATACTTTTAAGAGGCTTAGCGGTTCTATCAAAGCCGTTTGGCTAATGACACTCGACTGACCAGGAGAGAGGTGGGTAAGACTGGATACCCATTAGACTACCATTTTATAGGCAGTCGCCTTATACCCTCTTTATAGGATAGTTTTGTGAATGATGCCTACTAACGGTAAGACTAACCAATTTAATCTTATACAAATAATATTAACTTTTAATTATATTATGTATAAGCTATATTTTAAACTTTTAAAATATTTTAGGTTTTATTCTTTTAATTTTCGCTAATTAACATTTAATTTCAAAAATTAAATTTAAACCTTTAAGTGATTTAATTTATCTTTTAATTAAAATAATTAATTAAAATAATTAAATCTAGATAGGTATCACAAATTAATTAAATTAATTTAATCCTATCTAATCCCCTAATTTTCGAAAAAGGCAAGCAATAGGATTAGGGTTTCCATTTATTAATTGATCACAATTACCAAAAATGAGAAACCTACTTACCATAAGCATGCAAAATCGCCAAATAAGGGGTGGAGGCTAGGGTTTTCAAAACCCTAGCCACCAAAAACGAAAATGGCCTCCCAAGGGTTAATATTTCGCAAAAACCTTGACCACAAATCAATTATAGCAATTCAAATAGAAAAACAGCCAAGGCTCTGATACCACTGAAAGGTTTTAAGCAATTTATGAACTAATAATCCTAAGTCCACATGCAACCTAATAAAAGATCTATGTTTTTCTATCTTATGAACATATAACAAATCCTAAAGGCCAACAATAATTTCTAAAGAACAATTCAGAATAACCAACCTTTTGATCTTGTTCTTGAAGCTAGCAGCAAAATGATCCTGCCTCAAATGGTGTCACACCCAAGCAATGGAGAGAAGATTCCAGCAGAGTAATCATAGAGAGAAGGAGGCGTGAATTATGAGGAGCCAGAGGGTTCCTTTTATAGCCTCTTAGGGTTACACCTGAAACCCTAAGGAGCCTCCAAGTGGGCAAGCCTGTTGACCACTTGGACCAGATCCCTAAACCCTAATTAGGGTTTTTCGCCAACCCTGGAGAAGCCTCCAAGGGTGGCGCCACTTTTGGCCCCCTGGACTTCTCTTTGCCAGTTATTCAACTATTGAATAAATACAAACCAGTCCCTACACTTTTAATTAATTAATTTAATCACTAAATTAAATCCAATTAATTCTAGATTAAATCTTAATTAATTATAATAGTTTCTAATTAATATATTAACACTTAAATATATTAATAAACTATTTATTTATTTCTATTGATTTATTAAACAATTAATAAATCAACCTTTCTCTCTATTAAACTCTACATCTGTCCTCCAGCTATGAGGGCAACCCAAATGGACTTTGCTTCAATTAACAAGATAAATACAATTGTAAGTCATGGCTTAGACACCTAATCCAACAGTATGTTCATCAATGAATATATGTATATGTTCATCAATGAATATATGTATATGTTCATCTATGAATATATAAGTGCAATTTACCATCATACCCTTATCGCCCTTATTTGATCTAACGGTCA